>OX384040.1:20385786-20985786 GCA_947534325.1 Agonum fuliginosum
TAAATTTTCCTGTGAATAAATCTTGTGGTGCAAGTATTTTATTACTTATTAATTGTCTCGATGTTCCGGTATTGCTTTTTCCTGTATATGAACTTCCTAAAAAAAGATTCTGGTGTTCACACACACACACACACACACACACACACACACACACACACACACACACACACACACACACACACACACACACACACACACACACACACACACACACACACACACACACACACACACACACACACACACACACACACACACACACACACACACACACACACACACACACACACACACACACACACACACACACACACACACACACACACACACACACACACACACACACACACACACACACACACACACACACACACACACACACACACACACACACACACACACACACACACACACACACACACACACACACACACACACACACACACACACACACACACACACACACACACACACACACACACACACACACACACACACACACACACACACACACACACACACACACACACACACACACACACACACACACACACACACACACACACACACACACACACACACACACACACACACACACACACACACACACACACACACACACACACACACACACACACACACACACACACACACACACACACACACACACACACACACACACACACACACACACACACACACACACACACACACACACACACACACACACACACACACACACACACACACACACACACACACACACACACACACACACACACACACACACACACACACACACACACACACACACACACACACACACACACACACACACACACACACACACACACACACACACACACACACACACACACACACACACACACACACACACACACACACACACACACACACACACACACACACACACACACACACACACACACACACACACACACACACACACACACACACACACACACACACACACACACACACACACACACACACACACACACACACACACACACACACACACATCATCGTGAAACTATCAAAAATGAATTGTAAGGACCCTAATTCGTGCTCATCCACTAAAAACTCACTACCCGATTTTTAGCATGATTCCAATACCTTCCTTTACAGGTAAGCGGAAGGTAAAAATGGTAAACGACCCTATTGCCACCCTCAAATTTTGTAGCTAAACCTGAAGAAAAATGTCAATTATCTAAAAATCAATTTTCAAATAAGTTCATTGAATCAAAACGTTGCATAATCAAAAGCTATTTTACTTATTAGTTATTACATACGAGTACATATTCCGCCTATTTAGACTGAACTCACTTTTAGAACAACGCGGTTTTCGTTGCAACTCTGATACATTGAATATTTCAAGGTCTTGTGAGACACACGGCACACATCGAGAATTGTGACACAAGAAACAAATAAGAAATTCTCTGATTACGGCTCTGCTCATTGTCGTTCCATTTGTAACCTAACTGGTCTCATTCCCTGTGCGTGTGTGTGTGTGTGTGTGTGTGTGTCATTTAAAATGCATCTTGTTTTCCTTGTGCGCCCAATGTGTGTCCTTTGATATGTTAGGATTATGATGTTTATATTAATGTTTTTTGTGTTTTTTGTACACAAAGAGGATGTATGTGACGCGTGTTATTATATTTATTTTGGGCTTGATTTTATCTTAACGTCATTTTTCTCAAAAATGCTGCGAGAATATATTTGTAATGTTATAATAATGTAGATTAGTCAACAAATATAAACCTTATCTTTGTTAAAATTTATAGTTTTGCCGCGAGAGGCGAGACTAGTCTCGGTCTCGTCTTGTCGAGAAAATCGAGACGAGACCATGAGCCAACTCTCGACTACAAATTCGAATCGAGACGAGACCAGTATCAAGTCTCGCCGAGAGTCTCGTCGAGACTCTCGAGTCTCGTCTTATATAATTGATTAATAACTATTTGCTTAAAATTAAAATTAACAGAAATATGCTTTTGTGAATATGATAGGATTAAACAATTACTCATAAAAAATTTTCACTTCTTGTCCGTGACGCATTTTTAGATGCTAATGATGCTGGAATATCAGGACCAGATCATAAATGAGATCTTTCAAAAAAAAGTTGTGTTTTTACTTTTTAGTAATATTCCCAAGATCAACAAACAATAAATGTATACAAACTTACATGTTTAAAAATAAAATCTTTATTTGGATCTACTTAAATCAATTAGAAATTTAATAAAAATAATACCTGTTCCTAAAATTATGTAACAGTTATTAACAAAATAATAAGTTTAGTAAAGATATAGGTATACGAAACATTTTTATTAATTAACCAAAATTAATTTTAATTATAAAAATTATAAATTTAGGTACCTAACTAGTCAAGTATAGATGAATAAGTACCGTAGAATAAAATAAACATATATTAGTTAGAGTTAAATATATCACAAAAGCGTTATTTCGTACAAAATACGTATAAGTAATCCCATAAGCCTGGGGCTAGGCCGCACTAACACTAACAAACTAATACTGACTTGTTGTGTATGTCAAATACATAAATACCACACAACCCAAGTTGATTCGAGATTTTCGAGACTCTCGACTCCATGTCGAGATTAGTCTAGAAATTTCGAGACGAGACGAGAGTGACTTTTATTAGTTTTGGAAATTCCGAGTCGAGACGAGAGTCGGGTGCACTCTCGACTACTCTCGACAAACGGCATCACTAAAAATTTATATCTATTTTACATTTATTCGAGTCCAGTCAAGTACACTTCCCAGGTTAAGAGGACCGTCTACTTCCCAAAATCCAGTATAAAATGTACTAACGTAGTCAGTGTTCTGTGGCCAGTACAAGAATGGTAAAATTTTATTTCAACAAGGATCTAATAGAGAAAGAATAAATGTACAGATGTGCCTTTTTAAATTTTAAATTTTTATTAAAAAATTGTACACAATTATAAAAATAAAATCCGGTTATATCTCCTGATAGAAATTAATTTTTAAATTTTAAAAAGGCACATCTGTAGATCCATTCTTTCTCTATTAAATGTTTATAAAAACAATATCCTGAAGTCAATGATTTGTCCAATCAAATAAGCTTATTTGGCGGAAATAATTTATATAGTCCTGAAATTTGGGATATAGTATATTTGAAAGTACTGTATAATCAAATATCCGTCGGGTTAGTCCGCCGCAGGGTGCCGCGTCCCCCCAAAATCCTGAAAAAACTTCCCCAAACAGGTACATTGCACTAGTTTTTCGCAATGATCTCGTAACTGGTTAATCACACAGAAAATTTCTCACAAACAACAAGGGCTACCTCATAAATGACCATACATAAAAATAGAGCACGAAATTCTCTATCATCACATGCTAATCCTGTTTTGTTATTGTTTTCTTTATGTACTGTTTTCGAATGATTTTCGTATAAACGTCAATAACACAAAAATTAAATTTACACAATATAACAAAGAATATGTCTAATAAAGGCATATTGGTAGGTAAATATAGTATTCTATAATACACCTAATTGTGCACGTGAAGTTTTATAGCCATACAGATTATTTTTGCTAAACTATCGTTTTATAATTGATGATATCAAATTAATTGGGGTTAATTATCTTTAATTTTTAAATGGATACAAATATCAATTTAATTAATTAGATTTTCTTTTCTTCCGCTCGCCATACTAGATTTTGACCGTTGTGCTGATCAGTTCATTATTTTTCAATGAACATTTTCAATTATATTATTAGCCAAATCTACCTCATGACGTTCGTAAATATATTTTCAACTCCGTTTTTGGACTTTTGTCTCCTGTAATTTTAAGTGCAAGTAGTTTTTAAGTTTATATTATATTTGTTTTCCAAACAAAATGTGCTACATGTGCTTTGTAATTTTTTGTAGTATCGCCGGTTTACCTGAAGATGGTCACTCAGTGACCGAAACCGGTCGTATAATTTTTCAATAAAAGAAATTTTAATAGAACAGTGTAAAACAAGACAACCAACTTTATTTTTCCTTTTATTTATTGTATTTATTTAATTTTATGTGTTGACCAATGTTTAAAAATAAATATTTTGTAAAATATTCTAAGCGGAATAAGATTCCGAAACAAAAAAGTAATATTTGTATCAGTTTAAAAATATATATAATAAAGATAATTAACCCCAATTAGTTTGATAAAATTAATTATCGGTTAGCAAAAATTACCTGTATGCATATAAAACTTCGTGTGCACAAATAGGTGTGTTATAAAATACTATATTTACATACCAAAATGCCTTTATTAGATATATTATTCATTAAACAGTGTAAATTAAATTTTTGTGTTATTGACATTTATACGAAAATCGAAAACAGTATAAAAAGAAAACAATAACAAAACTAGATTAGCATGTGGTGATAGAGAATTTCTTGCTCTATTTTCATGTATGTACCCTTGTTGTTCGTGAGAACTTACAAAATTCAAGCGCGAGAAACAAATTTTGCGTCGCGCGCCGCGATCCCCCCTTTTCTTCCGACTGCTCTAGCGCGTGAACTACAATAAATTGATACAGCAATGACTCGGATCCTCGGATCGTCCTATGTAGAGAATTTATTTCTCTACAATTCGCTTAGTATAAAATTTTCTGTGTGATTAACCGGTTACGAGATCATTGCGAAAAACTAGTGCAGTGTATCCGTTTGGGGAAGTTTTTTCAGGATTTTGAGGGGACGCGGCACCCTGCGGCGGGGTAACCCGACGGATATTTGATTCTACAGTACTCCCAAATATACGAGTATATACAAAATTTCAGGACTATATAAATTATTTCCGCCAAAACGCATTTTTCGAGCAAATTTTACTGGACTAGATAATCTGACAACGACAACATTTTTACAGTATTTTTCAACTTCAAAATGACATTGCATAGCTAGAAAGCGGCAAAGTACGAGTTTCGGGCTGATTTCAGGCAGCTGTAGTAGTGGGGAAAGGAGTGAAATAGAATAAAAGTAAAATCGAGAGTATTCTATAGGAATTCAGAAAAACGTAGACGGGCCGCTTAAGTATAACTGCACAAAAAAATATCTATTTTGAAAACACTCGTGAGTCGTCGTTTGCTCTAATTACTTTAAACGATTTTACTCCCGTGTAACTCCAAACTCCACCTTAATTTTTAAAACTGATTCAATTCGTTATTGCACAGTATCTACAAGTCCTAACATACTTTTCTGGAGAAAAAATCCCAAATATTCTACAGTCTGTGTCACAAATCTTTGATTGTCCTTGCATAGGACGATTTTTCATTTTTACTTCCTTGTACGGAGTAATAAGGGAGTATTGTAATCGCGAAAAATTTAGGTTCTCAGATTTTTACGGAAATATCCGTTTTGACCTTTTCTGAATACATTATGATAGTTTCGTCGTGACGTCTGTACGTATGTACGTACGTACGTACGTATGTGTGTCGCATAACTCAAATACGGTCAGACGTAGAAAGTAGAAATTTTGTATTTAGGACTGTTATAGCATCTAGTTGTGCACCTCCTATTTTTGGTTTCAATCTACAAACCGGAAGTAGTACTTTTTTCAAATATTTCGATAAATATTTAATTTAAGACAAATTTTTTTATTTTAAATGAAAGATTATGTGATTATTACCTGCAATCGGTATTTTATAAATATTTTTGTATCTATGGTATCATTTAAGAATAATTAAAAATTTACTATTTCGGTATCTTGTATACTCAAAATCACAAGTTCTGGCAGTGTGGCAGAGATAGCAATACAGTGTTGCTAAATGTATCCCATAAGAGTAATGTGCAGGGTTGAAAAAAAACAGTTTTTTTCAATTTTAAACAAAACATTTGTTTTTTACTGTTTAAAACTGTTTTTACTTCCTTGTACGAAGTAAGGAAGTATTGTAATCGCGAAAAATTTCGGTTCTCAGATTTTGACGGAAATATCCGTTTTGACCTTTTCTGAATCCATTATGACTAGTTTCGACGTGACGTCTGTACGTACGGACGTACGTATGTACGTACGTATGTACGTACGTACGGACGGACGTATGTGTGTCGCATAACTCAAATACGGTTAGACGTAGAAAGTTGAAATTTTGTATTTAGGACTGTTATAGCATCTAGTTGTGCACCTCCTATTTTTGGTTTCAGTCTACAAACCGGAAGTAGTACTTTTTAAAAATATTTCGATAAATATTTAATTTTAGACAATTTTTTTTATTTTAAATGAAAGATTATGTGATTATTACCTAAAATCGGTATTTTATAAATATTTTTGTATCTGCTATCATTTAAAAATAATTAAAGTATATATTTATAATTTATAGTATTTCGGTATCTTGTAGTCCATGATCGATTAACATTTGTTACTACGTAAAATTTAAATGATTATGACATGACAGTGACAATAGTAAAATATGCTTTGTATCTTCTTCTGCAGTTTAAATAAAATGACTAAAATATATTTGTGAGTATACTAGTATAATAAGTTAAAAGAATTTTTAATATTATTTTACATTTTAGTTATTAAGAAAAGTATGAACACACAAGGCGTACAAGGAAGTCATGTGGTGTCCACGTCAGATTTTTTTGGTTTAAAACATGTTTTTAACTCTGCACAAAAAAACATGTTTTAAACAACAAAAAAGCATGTTTAAAACATGTTTTAAACAGGATATCTGTTTTAAATAAATATTATTTCCTTCGAAATATGTCGCCAATGGTAGTTTTTGTGCGAGGACGGGGATTTACATCGCTCTAGCTGCGTAGCTAGGAGTCACCGATGGTCGATAGTTGAATTTGTTTTGTTTGTGTTATGCGTCGTGAATGGATTTCGATATCAATTTTAAACACCTGATTTAAAACACAGTTTAAAACATGCATTAAAACATTAGGCCGTGTTTAAAACATGTTTAAAACAGTTTGTTTAAAACAAATTGTTTTAAACATAACAACCCTGGTATTGTGTTAGACAAAGATGGAGAATCCAGAGGCGGATTGTTTGTTTTTCGCTTACTTGTAATTTTAATAAATTATGCTGATTATTTTTTGACGTTTCTCAAAACCAATATAATGTTCAATTCATTGAATACATTAATAAGTAATCAATTGATATGCCTCCAATTTAAAATCTTTTACTTAGAGAAAAAACTCTGGTTTCTAATAATAATTCTCCAGTGTTTCAATTTATTCTCAGCATCTTTACTGATAATTTTTCTCGTTTAATATGAAGGATACGTAATTAAGTAAAATATTAAATTAATATAAATATACAATTTTATTTTATTTTTTCGATAACAAATTGATAACAATGTAACAATAAAATAAACACAGCCAAAGACGGCCAAGTCAAAATCACAAATGGCGAGTAATACAAATATATACATGTTGTTTAAAAGACATAACAATTAATGAACAAATGTTGTCAATATATACATAGCATAAAATATAATTACAAACTTATAGAAAAATATCACATACTAAGTACATTGAAAATTTGAAGTAAGGTCCTGGACCTGTTTACATTTAAACTTCGAGGCAGGTAGCTAGGGGTAGCAGCGGTACTCAAACATGCAACTCATGCGTTACATCTTCATCGCTTTCAGTATCACTGTCGTTCTTTTGCGTTTTACATCAGGATCCTTAACAGAGTTATTGTTATTCACAGAGTCTGATGTGTTTTCAAATTCCTTTTTAATTCTATACAACTGACGTACACTGACACTTGTCATTTCTGATACAAGACACATTATGTCATTTAAAGACATTGTTTTTAAATTAATATGATACATTATTATATTATTTATAATACGTTTTTCACCCACAGAATACATTTTAGTTCACAAGATAAGAAACTCTTCTTGCCAAAGTAAAATTGATTACTAACTTTATATTATCAACAATACCACTATTTATACCTACCCTACGAGTTAACGGTAATTAGCAAAAATACACAGGTATCTTGAAAATATTGTTATTAGCTAACTCAGTGCAGATTTTCTGCGTAAATTCTTCGTTACAACAATTTAAATCGTATAATCCTATTATGGCACTGTTAATTGGGATTACATTAGATGGTAGTTACAAATAAATTACAAGAAATGTAATTAGTATATGTCTTGAAATGAGATTACAGGAGTAGGTATAGTTATTATATCATTTCTTAAGTAATGTGAAATCAAGCTCATAATATTTTCAAACTGTTTCGGAACTGCTGGCTTCTTTTCGCATCGGCACCACTCCACCGCTATAAGATTTACAACCCTATACTAACATTTCATTATGAAATTTAACACTGCAAACTAAAATGTGTTAAACCATGAAAACTGAATGGTGTACCATGAAACAATGTAAGTGTAAAACTGGCAACAAGGCCGAGTTTATCTCCATAAGAATAACATTGCCTATCTCTGCCATACTGCCAAAACTTGTGATATATAGATATTATAGTCCATGATCGATTAACATTTGTTACTATGTAAAATTTAAATGATTATGACATGACAGTGACAATAGTAAAATATGCTTTATATCTTCTTCTGCAGTTTAAATAAAATGACTAAAATATATTTGTGAGTATACTAGTATAATAAGTTAAAAGAATTTTTTATATTATTCTACATTTTAGTTTTTAAGAAAAGTATGAACAAACAAGGCGTACAAGGAAGTCATGTGGTGTCCACGTCAGATTTTTACTTCCTTGTACGGAGTAATAAAGAAGTATTGTAATCGCGAAAAATATCGGTTTTCAGATTTTGATGAAAATAGCCGTTTTGAATCCATTATGACTAGTTTCGACGTGACGTCTGTACGTACGTACGTACGTACGGACGGACGTATGTGTGTCGCACTTCAACCATATATAGGAATATAGTAAAAATCACAAGTTTTGGCAGTATGGCAGAGATAGGCAATGTTATTCTTATGGAGATAAACTCGGCCTTGTTGCCAGTTTTACACTTACATTGTTTCATGGTACACCATTCAGTTTTCATGCTTTAACACATTTAGTTTGCAGTGTTAAATTTCATAATGAAATGTTAGTATAGGGTTGTAAATCTTATAGCGGTGGAGTGGTGCCGATGGGAAAAGAAGCCAGCAGTTATGAAACAGTTTGAAAATATTATAAGCTTGATTTCACATTACTTTAGAAATGATATAATAACTATACCTACTCCTGTAATCTTATTTCAAGACATATACTAATTACATTTCTTGTAATGTATTTGTAACTACCATCTAATGTAATCCCAACTAACATAGTGCCATAATATGTGAAGCATATTCAAAAATTTCCGAGGAAAAATGGACAATTTATGATATGAAGAAAAAAGATTTTGGGAAGCTAATCAATTGCAAGATGATATCGAACCTTTTATTATTAATCTGAATAACGCAAGTGACGACAGTGATACTAAAAGCGATGAAGATGTAACGCATGACTTGTATGTTTGAGTACCGCTGCTACGCTTAGCTATACCCACAGGCTATACCTGGCTCGAAGTTTAAATGTAAACAGGTCCAGGACCTTACTTCAAATTTTTTAATGTACTTAGTATGTGATATTTTTCTTTAAGTTTGTAATTCTATTTTATGCTATGTATATATTGACAACATTTGTTCATTAATTGTTATGTCTTTTAAAAAAAACATGTATATATTTGTATTACTCGCCATTTGTGATTTTGACTTGGCCGTCTTTGGCTGTGTTTATTTTATTGTTACATTGTTATCAATTTGTTATAGAAAAAATAAAATAAAATTGTATATTTATATTAATTTAATATTTTACTTAATTATGTATCCTTCATATAAAACGAGAAAAATTATCAGTAAAGAGGGTGAGAATAAATTGAAACACTGGAGAATTATTGTATAATTTATCGAATTCTCGAATTATATTTAATTAGGTTATTTTTTGACTTACAAATTTTGTTTTGAGAAACATCAAGAAATAATCAGCATAATTTATTAAAAGTACAAGTAAGCGAAAAACAAACAATCCGCCTCTGGATTCTCCATCTTTGTCTAACACATTACTCTTATGGGATACATTTAGCAACACTGTATTGCTATCTCTGCCATACTGCCAAAACTTAAATCACAAGTTTTGGCAGTATGGCAGAGATAGGAAATGTTATTCTTATGGAGATAAACTCGGCCTTGTTGCCAGTTTTACACTTACATTGTTTCATGGTACACCATTCAGTTTTCATGCTTTAACACATTTAGTTTGCAGTGTTAAATTTCATAATGAAATGTTAGTATAGGGTTGTAAATCTTATAGCGGTGGAGTGGTGCCGATGGGAAAAGAAGCCAGCAGTTATGAAACAGTTTGAAAATATTATAAGCTTGATTTCACATTACTTAAGAAATGATATAATAACTATATACCTACTCCTGTAATCTTATTTCAAGACATATACTAATTACATTTCTTGTAATGTATTTGTAACTACCATCTAATGTAATCCCAACTAACATAGTGCCATAATATGTGAAGCATATTCAAAAATTTCCGAGGAAAAATGGACAATTTATGATATGAAGAAAAAAGATTTTGGGAAGCTGATCAATTGCAAGATGATATCGAACCTTTTATTATTAATCTTAATGACGCAAGTGACGACAGTGATACTAAAAGCGATGAAGATGTAACGCATGAGTTGTATGTTTGAGTACCGCTGCTACGCTTAGCTATACCTGGCTCGAAGTTTAAATGTAAACAGGTCCAGGACCTTACTTCAAATTTTCAATGTACTTAGTATGTGATATTTTTCTTTAAGTTTGTAATTCTATTTTATGCTATGTATATATTGACAACATTTGTTCATTAATTGTTATGTCTTTTAAACAACATGTATATATTTGTATTACTCGCCATTTGTGATTTTGACTTGGCCGTCTTTGGCTGTGTTTATTTTATTGTTACATTGTTATCAATTTGTTACCCAAAAAATAAAATAAAATTGTATATTTATATTAATTTAATATTTTACTTAATTATGTATCCTTCATATAAAACGAGAAAAATTATCAGTAAAGAGGGTGAGAATACATTGAAACACTGGAGAATTATTGTATAATTTATCGAATTCTCGAATTATATTTAATTAGGTTATTTTTTGACTTACAAATTTAATTTAGAGGAACCAGAGTTTTTTCTCTAAGTAAAAGATTTTAAATTGGATGCATATCAATTGATTACTTATTAATGTATTCAATGAATTAAACATTTTATTGGTTTTGAGAAACATCAAGAAATAATCAGCATAATTTATGAAAAGTACAAGTAAGCGAAAAACAAACAATCCGCCTCTGGATTCTCCATCTTTGTCTAACACATTACTCTTATGGGATACATTTAGCAACACTGTATTGCTATCTCTGCCATACTGCCAAAACTTGTGATTTTCACTATAGTGTGAACTGGGATATCAGTGATTTTGCGGATAGATCTATTCCTTGTTCTATGGTAATATTCAATGCCGATAGGTACATAAAAGATATTCTGACCGACAATGTTGTCCCTTATGCACAATTTTAAGATGATAAATTTATCTTGATGCACGATAATGCGCGCCCTCGTGCTGCTGCAATCTTGAACGGTTTCATAAATGTTGTTAACATCAATCGTATGATGTGTCCAGCGCGGAGTACAGATCTGAATCCAATATAATTTCGGTAGTATATGCTCGATATAAAGATTCGAAGTCGTGTACCCGGTCCCAGTAGACGTGTACGCTGGAATAACTCAGAGATGCACTGTTAGAAGCATATACTAATATCCCTCAAGATCGCATCAGGAACCTCATTTTGAGTATGCCTCTACAATTGACCAAGGTCATATAGTACGCAGAGGGAACACGCGTTATAAGTATAAACGAATTGTGTTTATTTATGTGATTGAAATTTTTTTCAACTTATTTTTTATTGTTTTTATGTCCATAATTTTTTCTTTCGATAATAAACAATTAGTAAATCTTCAAAACATTAATTTCATAATACGAAAAGCTTGACTATAATACCCTTTAATAAAATATATCATAGTTATATACAATAATCAAGGGATAACAAAAAATTTTACAAAAGAAAAAGTGACCCGTTTTCCGTGCCGGTGAGTGTAGATGCTATAACAGTCCTAAATACAAAATTTCAACTTTCTACGTCAAACCGTATTTGAGTTATGCGACACACATACGTCCGTACATACGTACGTACAGACGTCACGACGAATCTAGTCATAATGGATTCAGAAAAGGTCAAAACGGATATTTCCGTAAAAATCTGAGAACCGAAATTTTTCGCGATTACAATACTTCCTTTACTCCGTGTACAAGGAAGTAAAAATTGAATAATTTTTTGAGAAACAATTGAAAATCACATAAATATCATTTTTTACATTTTTACAAAACTCGGTATAATTTGAATAATTTATTTTAAAAAAAATTGACGATCGTTTATATGATATTTTTGTTTTTCTACTAGAATTCTTTTCTCGAGAGCTTTAATTTGATACCACACACGATAGTATTTTGATAAAAATAAAAAAGGTATGTTTATAAAGTTGGTACCACTGCTTGAATAAAGCTCATTAACGAACTTGAAGTCAGAATTTGGGTCAAGATCTTAAATATAAATTTTCAGTCCAAAATTCCAACGCGTTTTTAAGTTATGCAACATCCAGACCGACAGACCGACAGACCCACAGACCGACAGACCGACTTTTTTTAAAATTATGTTTTTTGGGTTCAGTAGGGTCTAAAACGTGAAGATTCTCCAAAATCTCGAACTGTCAAAAAATCACGATTACAATACTTCCCGCTATTACATAGATCGAGGAAGTAAAAATTACAAAAAGTAGCCTAACCAAATCCAAATTCACATATTACAGTGTCAGGCGGGAGGTCATGTGCTGGCCACAACAGATTTTTTTAGGTGGATATTGCATAAATAGTTGTTTTACGTATCCTTTGACAGCCGTAAAGTGTCACATTTATTGACAAAAGCTGAAAGGGTTATAAACTAATTATTGATTTAATTAACACAAAGAATTGATGAATTTTAATTCTCAGCTGTCAAAAATAATTTTCAAAAACCTTCAAAGTACGAAGTGAACATAGCAATAAGCAATATACAAATTTTCGTATGACATTTTGCTATACCGGTGTAACATCCTTTTGACAGCTTTGTACGAAGCAAAATGCCACATCGAGCACCGTGCTTCATGCCATGGGCATAAGCAAACCTGTAATATCGAGAAAATTTAAAAATAAAATTGAAAATTTTGTGTAACTCAAATTGTCTAAAAAATTAGAAATTTTGAAGGAAAATTTCATTCGTGAAAAAAACAAACAATTTCGCCGAAAAACTTCCGACTTAAGCTGGGCGTCCATTGAGTCGGTGGAGCGACGCGGCGCGACGCGACGCGGCGCGGTGCGGTTCCGACCTCCAACAAAATGTATAGAATACAATGGAGCCTCGTCCATTAGGTCGGTGGAGCGGCGCGGCGCGGCGCGGTCCGGAAATTCTCTCCGGACTTGTTGAAGTCGGCGCCGCGCCGCGTCGCGCCGGGCCGCGCTACTCCACCGACTCAATGGACGGAGGGCGAGTCGGAATTTGTCGTGTTCAGACATCATCGACGGTTTTCGGCAGTGTTTTGTGATTTTTAATTCATTATATTTTTTACATAAAAAAATAAATAAACACGTATTTTTTTGTTTTACGCAAAAAATATATTTAATGTTAATTTTCGTGGTCTGATGTATGCCTACTAACTAATTAATTAAATTAAATTAAGATATTAACATTTACAGGAAGGTAATATATTTTTTTGTATTATAAGCGATAAAGTGTAATACAAAATATATTAAGGTAGTAAATAAAACACTGTTCTTAATTCTAGTTTGTCGTTTGGAGGTATATATTAATCATTTTAAATGTACAATTTGAAATTTTAACTACTGTCTGTCAAATGTCAAGACACTGATTAATTCTTCATACATTTTTCGAAAAGTTCGTAACATGCATACGTCATCAAATCATGCAATTCAACTTTAAATATTTTTTTAGCTAAACGGAGCATTGTATAATAAAACAAAAATATACGTATTTTTAAATTTTTTATACAGAGCATATTAAAAAATCAAAAATTACCGAAATACTCTATTCAGGTAGAAACATTATTTCTTAGCAAAGTTTCATATTTCATATTTTTTGTTATTTTTATTACCTATAACCTATAACTACTAAATAATTAAATTACTATCTAAGCTATGCAGAATTTAAAGAAATTTTATTGTATTGCTTTAACCCTAGGATGCATAACATGGGTATTTTCTACCTCCTTTGTAATAAAATTCTGTTCTTACTGATAAGGTGCGTATGAAACGTAATCAAATGTCATGAATTCCTCTATTGGTTAGTTATGAATGCAATAGAGGTGTTAACGTGTACCGTAAATTTATCGTTATTTAAATATTTACATATTATTATTTTTAGCATTATTTACATGACGTGGGTACTATGTATCCGAACTAATTTGTGACATTCCAATTCACCTGTTACTTTAAAATATGCTTTTATATATTTAAGCCTCTAGTTTAAAATTTGGTGTATTGTTTTAATTTTGGTTGGTAGCAATGTGTACTAATTATTAGTGATTGCAAAATAAAAATAAAACTGTCAGTAGCGTACTACACAGTCTAGCCATAAATACTGTCCACCAGTTGAAAGCAAATATCTTGAGAATGAAAAGAGCTAGGAAAAAAATAAAAACGCCACTGAAATCAGTGAATCAATACCTTTTAAATCATGTATAATTTATTCAAAATGTCCGCCTTTAGCTTCTACACATGCCACATGGCTTTAATCGTGGAATAAACTCGTCGATAGATGTACGCAAGATGTCTAGAGGAAATTCTGCTACAGCTTTTTTCACAGTGGAAGAGACTTATAACAAGCAGAACGATCGTGTCTACGCTAGAACCTTTTATGAAGCCAAGTAGAAGGTTCGGAGGCTCCTGAGAGGTCACCATCCCGCTTCAGTGATGGTTTGATGGGGCATTTCGTATCACGGTGCCTCCGCTATTCATTTTTGAGAAAAATGGGTTAAAACCTCGGCAAAAGTTTATCAAGAGATGCTGATGGACGTGGTTAAACCCCTAAATTCGACATTATTCGAAAACAAGCCTTGGGTATTCCAGCAGGATTCCGCTCCCGGGCATAAGGCGAAAACGACACAAAAATGGCTGAAGGACAACGTTCCGGCGTTTATTAGTGCTGAAGACTGGCCGTCAGGAAGTACTAATTTGAACCCACTTGACTAGTATTAACTATGGTCAGTGTTGGAAGAAAAAGCGTGTTCGAAAGCTCACCACAACGTGGAGTCCTTAAAGGCATCTCAAAAAGCTGTCACAGAATTTCCTCTAGACATCTTGCGTACATCTATCGACGAGTTTATTCCACGATTAAAGCCATGTGTAGAAGCTAAAGGCGGACATTTTGAATAAATTATACATGATTAAAAAGATATTGATTCACAGATTTCAGTGGTGTTTTTAATTTTTTCCTAGCTCTTTTCGTTCTCAAGTTATTTGCTTTCAACTGCGGTGGACAGTATTTATGGCTAGACTATGCATACTTGTAAAAGGCAAACGAAACGGTAGCCAGTGGTAATATGAAATAATATTATGGATGTTGTTGCACTAAATGCATTTATTTTATTTATACAAGAAAATCCCGATTATGCGAAAGGGAGAAGTGATAGAAGACGATTATTTATAAAAGAATTGGCAAAGCAACGTATATTGCCATATATGGAAAGAAGATAAAAAAATAAGTATCTCCAAAAGCCTGTTTTGCAGAATATAAAAAAAAATATAAACATAGGAAAGATTCAAGATGAACCTGTTAATATAAAATTAAATAAAGAAGCACGCTGTTATATGTGTCCAACAAAAAAAGATAGAAAATGTGACAGACAATGTATTTCTAGTAATAACCCAATATGTAAGGAACACACTGTATATAAATGTAATAATTATTGTATTAACGTTGTAAATTAATTAGTTTATGTTATGTTAATAACAAAATGTTCAAATGGTCAAATAAATATGGTCTATAAATAATATTTATTGTGTTTTCTCATAATGGGTATATTTCACCCATGTCATGTAAATATATATACCGTGAAACTCATGCATCCTAGGGTTAATATAAAAAAATCTTGTTGTGATTGTTTGCATCAACATGTCATACAAAAACTATCAATAGAACTTAAAGCTATTGTTTTTAAAAACAAAACAGAAAAATACAGATCTGATCGGCACCGCGTCGCGCCGCGCCGCGCTCCAGTGGACGAACCTACTTTTTTTAAACCGCGCCGCGTCGCGTCGCGCATCGCCGCTCCACCGACTCAATGGACGCCCAGCTTTACAGTCCAGTCAAATTAGAGTTTCACCTCGGAATGAGAGATAATAAGCTGGAAACTCGTATACACCTTCATTTTGGCGTTCTAAAAGTTGTCTCAAAAGTCTCATAAAATCTCGTGTCTGCGTCATAAGTTATTCGAGGTCAAAGGTCACAAAACTCGGTTTTTCGAGATTATCTAGGTTTCTATAGCTCCAATAAAGTTAACCTATTATAAAAATTGTAGAGAATAAAATTTCCTACAACTTTGATATTAAAAAAAAATTCTCCGATCAATAGTTCAAAAGTTACGGCCGAAAGAAAAAGTAACGCTTTTAAAAAATTTAATTATGGCATTATTTTATGTCATAATCTACAAAAACGACTGTAACTTTTCAACACAATAAAATATTGATTTCCGGTCTGAAGCATTCAATTCAGGAAATTTTATTCTCTACAATTTTTATAATAGATTAACATCATTGGAGCCATAGAAACCTAGATAATCTCGAAAAACCGAGTTTTGTGACCTTTGACCTCGAATAACTTACGACGCAGACACGAGATTTTATGAGACTTTTGAGACAACTTTTAGAACGCAAAAATGAAGGTGTATACGAGTTTCCAGCTTATTATCTCTCATTCCGAGGTTGAGCTCATTTTTTTGCTAAAATGACTGGACTAGACGTTTTTTTGCGAAAAAACGTGTTTTTTTGTTCGGGTTTTAAAGGGTACGAAAAAAGATCATCCTAATCTGAGATTATCCCCTTAAAGTACACCAACAATTTGGTTTTTCTAATCGTCTAATTTGGTTGAAAAGTCGCTGAGTTATGTGCAAAAAACCAAAAAATGCCCTTTTTAAAAAAAATTCATAACTTTGTTCCAAATGATCGTAGAAACTTCGTTCTTTGAGTCCTGCACAGGGAATTGAGTGAATTTTAGTGCCCTTTTGATGGATCAAGTCAAAAAAATTTAAAGTCCATAGACATCGTCAAAGTTGGACATTTTTAAAATTAAAATTTATTATTTTTCACCGGGGTGCTGGAGGGGGGCGGAAGGGGTTGCGCTAAAATTCGCAGGCATGACTTTAAAGTAGACACTTCAAAGTTTTTCGTCCACAAAGATTCATCGAAATCGATTGAAAATACGCCGAGTTATAGCGGTTTGAAAATGGTCGAAATTTCACGAATTTCAAAGTGTTTCATTTTTTTTCCGCCAGTATATTTTTGTGATAGCCACCTAAAAAATGTTGTGTGCACACCTGAATTGCTGGCCTCGGCCTACGCCTCGGCTGCAAACTTCAGATCACTTTTACAGCCTTAATACACAAATAACTATTTAATTTTGATTCCCTTTACAAAAAATCAAAAGTCTCTTGTGCGTGGAACGCATCCTATTAATATTATACCAAATCAGATGCAACAATTATATATTTCATTATAAGAATATCAACAAAAGAGGAATGAAAAAATAGCCCAATTTTGTGAACAAAAAGTTTCTGTTATACATTTACACGTAAATAACAAAACGGAAAGCAAAAACAACTTTTAAAAAGTTAAAATTTCTCAATTTTCTTATCGAGGAAAATATTAAAATTTCGGCTTAACGAAAGCCTTAAAAAAATTAAAATAATCTGTTTATCTGTTTTATAGTTTTTCGTAGAATATAATAGGATTATTCGTTCAGAAATTACAGGTCATTAAACACAAAATAAATTTTAAAACTAAAATTTCTCAATTTTCCTGCGGCGAAAATCATAAAATTTTGGCCTTTAAGATTAAAATAAAATAATCTATCTTATTGAGAATTGTTCAGATAATTTAATAAAAGAAACCAGATGTCAAAATTTTTATTCGTTCAGAAACTACAGGTCATTAAAAACAAAATAAATTTCATAAACAAAATTTCCCAATTTTCCCGCGACAAAAATCTTAAAATTTTGGCTTCACTAAGGCTTTTATGATAAAAATTAATAATTCTATCTTATAGAAAATTGTTCAGAGAATTTAATAAAAGAAACCGGATGTCAAAATTTTTATTCGTTCAGAAACTACAGGTCATTAAACACAAAATAAATTTAAAAACTAAAATTTCTTAATTTTCCCCCGGCGAAAATCTTAAAATTTTGGATTCACTAACGCCTTTAAAATGAAAATAAACTAATCTATCTTATAGAAAATTGTTCAGAGAATTTAATAAAAGAAACCGGATGTCAAATTTTATATTCGTTCAGAAACTACAGGTCATTAAACACAAAACAAATTATAAAAACTCAAATTTCTCATTCTGCGAAAATCTTAAAATTTTGGCTCCACTAAAGTCTTTACGATAAAAAATAAAATAATATAGAGAATTGTTCAGATAATTTAATAAAAGAAACCGGATGTCAAAATTTTTATTAGTTCAGAAACTACAGGTCTTTAAACACAAAATAAATTTTAAAAACTAATATTTCTTAATTTTTCCTCGGCGAAAATCTTAAAATTTGGGCTTCACTAAGGCCTTTAAGATAAAAATAAAATAATCTGCCTTATAGAAAATTGTTCATAGAATTTATTAAAAGAAACCGGATGTCAAAATTTTCATTCGTTCAGAAACTACAGGTCATTAAAACCAAAATAAATTTTAAAAACTCAAATTTCTCAATTTTCCCGCGGCGAAAATCTTAAAATTTTGGCTTCACTAAGGTCTTTAAGATAAAAATAAAATAATCTATCTTATATAGAATTGTTCAGAAAATTTAATAAAAGAAACCGGATGTCAAAATTTTTATTCGTTCATAAACTACAGGTCATTAAAAAGAAAATAAATTTAAAAATCTTTAAATTTTGACTTAATTAGGGCCTTTGAAAACAAAATAAATATAATCTATCTTCTATCTTATAGAGAATTGTTCGGAGAATTTAATAAAAGAAACCGGATGTCTAAATTTTTATTCGTTCAGAAACTACAGGACATTAAACACAAAAAAATTTAAAAAACTAAAATTTCTTAATTTTCTCTTGAAGAAAAACTTTAAAATTTGACTTAACATCAAAGGTCCTCAACAAAATTTTAAAATAATCTAACTTATAGAGAATCGTTCTCAAAATTTGATAAAAGAAATCGTAAATTAGACCCTCCAAAAATTTTAAAAGTAATCTATCATAACAGAAATGTTCTAAGAATTTAATAATACAAATTTCAAAACTTTTCCCTATTTTCTACCATTAGACTGAATTACCTCTGTACATAATCGGTAAAATTGTACACTTATATAATTTTTCTTTTCAGTTATATTATTATTCTCGGTACTATACACACGTCACTTCTGAAAGCAACAGTGTTCTCTCTGTAGGTATCTATTCTGTACAAAATATTGTAAAACCATGTTATTTAATCATAATAAGATTATATAATTATTGAAATGCGTAAATTATTTTGTGCGTTAACCACCTTTCTGTGTCTGGAGCTGATAGACCGGTTATTATAGCATAATATTTAACTTTGAGTGTCTACGTGTATAGTTCACATTATTCTCAACATTTTATCTAACAAAAAATAATTAAAATATAAAAAATTAAAAACAACAATTACATTTTCATATTAATTTAGTTATAGGTCAATATGAACACAACGAACAGGTTGCGCCTACTAGTTAAAATAGCGCGTCGGTCGACGGGCCGAACTTCAATCAAGCATACATACGTTATTATCCATGCTAAAAAGAAAGTAAGGACATGGTTTTGTTCAGAAAACATAGGCCTACAACTTTTATTTGAACATTTTTTTTTCCTGTTAGGTACGCTTCTCATTAAAAAGTTATGTTAATAAATTCCCATGTGATTCATTTTTGGTCGCAAAGTTAAGTTATTTTTTCCTCCCCCTCACGCCGATATTTATATATAATGAAATATATGATAATTGAATCTGATTTGGTATAATATTCTGCTTATTTTAAGATAAAAATGAGATCGCTATCTCAATTAGTTCGCGAACTAGGCTCTTTTTACTAAAATTCAAGCTTAAGACTGCGTTACAAGCCCTCTATGTAAAAACGTGGCCAATTTATGAACAAACCAGAGTTTAAAACCTTTTATGAAAACACGTGTCCACTTATTCCCTAATAGGTTAAGCTATTATCCTAAAGATGTCACTGTAGTAAGACAGCACATCAGCAAGAGTACGAACCGTGTAGGGTAGGTAAGAGGCAGGGGGTGTAAAGTCAGATGGGAAAGAACGCATTGAATCACGCACACAATTCTATTCGCCTTCACAAATTCATGAACGGTGTTTCTCAAACAAGCATTTTTCGTATGAATGAAACATCATATTTTTTCACTAACCGCTTAAATAGATGTAATTTCATTTAAATTGACATCCTCATCAAATACGTCCGGTTGGCGAAAATAGTATATTACATTACAAGTCATGAAAATGTTTCATTGCAGACGAGGAGGCTTGTTTGAAGAATGCGAAGATGTGCAGCTTCCGAGCGTTTCTTCAAAGCCTCCGAGTCTAGCAAAGACATTTTTATGACGCGTGATGTATTTTATTTTTTTAAATCGGCAATTATAGAAGCTTAAAATTATAGAAAAAATTAGGTTTGTATAAATCATCAGAGCTGTGACAAATTTTAGAAGACGTTGTTAGACAGTGGAAAATAAAAATGAAAGATTTTCATGCTTAGTCATTTTTACTTATTTATTCTCATGCCTAGTCATGGAAATCTTACTTTCAAGACTCAAATTAGCCAGGAAATGAAGATTTTCATGCCGATTTTGAAAAAATATATATTTTTGCCAGTTCTGGTAGAATACAATTTATATAAAAATACAGTACGTATACAATAAAATTAATTTTTTTATTGTCTATATTTAGATGACCTTGGGTTTGATAAAATAATATTTTTTCGTTGATTTCTGTAAGCGCTGAATAGTGTACGAGTATGTTTGGAAGTAGGTATGTATAAATAATATGAACAGAAAAATATTAAAGTTTTTTTAATAAAAAAAATATACGTAGAAGATGAAGAAGTAAAATAAATATGCCATTATGTTATTTCACACCTATATCGCAATATAGGGACTGTTTGAAAATGATGTAAGTAAGTAAAATACAAATTTGAAATTAAGGATTAAATATTATTATTTGTAAATTTAGTACACGTGTCTTCCTAGAAAAATATTATTGGAGGTTGAAGGAAATGAGATCTTCTATTTTGATATACCTTTTGTATATAGGTAGTTTTTTTTTTATAAATTTAAATATTTATTAAAATACAAGTTTATTCGCCGGTATCTTCCTTGTTTTCTCTACATTGCAATCCTCTTAAAATTCTGCTGTCAGCAATTTCGGGCAGTAAACATTTTTTATAAAATTTAATTAATTTCGGCAACATACAATTACGCCATAATATTTTATCTACTTCAATTTTCTCAACATACAAATCAACAGTATCATTGGCGTAAACAATAAAATAGCAATATTTGCGTTTACAAATATTAAGTTGCCCTTGGATCTAAAATTTAAATCAATTAATTAAAAATATTGTACTAAATGAATACAAAGTTATACCTGATAAAAATAATTGTGTGTTTTTTTAAGTGTAATTTTACCCTCAATAATTTTGAAGCAACTATTCTTCATTGTTTTAACAGCATCTGCAATTGATGTCTCTATATTACGTAGGCTGTATAAACACTTGACTTCAACAATGTTGTCTTCATCTATGATACCTATAAATAAAGGGAGTGTCTATTCGTACGCTACCGGTCCACCGGTGCACCGGTGCACCGGTGACTCGGGTAACATCGGCTACCGATGCTCACCAGTGGCACTGGCACACCGGTAGCACCGGGGCACCGGTCATCGGCACCGGCGCACCGGTGGCACCGTCGCACGGGCAGCACCGGAGCACCGGTCATCGGCACCGGCGCACCGGTGGCACCGTCGCACGGGCAGCACCGGAGCACCGGTCATCAGCACCGGAGCACCGGTCATCAGCACCGGTGGCACCGGTATATAGCACCGATACACCGGTGCTACCATTTTTCAACATCTAACAAATTGCAAAAGTTATAAACGAATAAAGATGAAGAAAAAAAGGTATTTCGTTTTTCGCTAATATTTCAAAAACTATTAATAATTAAGAATTTTTTTTTTACAGTATCAAATATCAATTTAAAAATTTGAAAAAATTATGGTGTCTTGTCAACACTTCAAAGAATTTAGTCCCGTTGGAAAAAAGTTATTTAGTTAATTTTTCGAAAAGTTATACAATTGTTAATTAACAATATTTTGACGGACCTTCGTTGTCATTGAAGACAACAAAAAATGTTTAAATAATCGGATTAAAATTTTTAGCTTCTTGGAGCCCTTCTTTTATATATACTTAACAATATCACGTGATGAAAGTTTTTAAAATTTCAATAGCTACCTATTTTGTTTATTATAATTTTTGCAAGTCAACAAAAAATTAAATATTGAAAAAATCTTATCAAAATTTTTTTCTTAAACTAACGTTAGATTATTACTGTTTTCGCAACTAACAATGACGTTAAATAACGTACCTAAGGATTTTTTTATCTCATTTGTTTACAAATTGTTTATAAACAAATGGACTAGTTTCATACTAATGAAAATTTTTTACCATTTTGTTGTCTTGATAAAATAATGATTTTTAAGAAAAATAAGTTTTCTTAAAAAAATGTTTTTATTGTTTAAAATCGTTTTTTCCATATTTCCATTGTTTAAATTATAAGTTAAGAAATTACTTTATCTTTAAAAATCATAATCGGCACTTTTCAATAGAACAACCAAAAAAATTTTTGTTGTTGATAATTTCATTGTTTATTAAGTTAACAATTTGTTATAAACAAATTTCAAATTTCATTATATTTTTTTCCTGAAACTAATAAAACTTACAAAAACAACCATCTATTGCAAAGTATCGAAAAAGGTTTATTTTAATTTTATATTGTACTTTAAAATATTACGTGCTATAAAAGAAGCACATGATTTTTCAAGAAAACTGCTATGAATTTTAAACTATTCGAGATACGAAAATGAACATTTAAGTCGTTTTTATATAGGATTGATTGGACTTTTAAATGAGTTATTAACCAAGTTTGTAACTATTGTTGATCAGCTATTATATGCATTTGTTTATAAAATTTTGATTTTAGATTTGTTTTGACATTTTCAAATCTTCTTATGGCTTAATTAGTTAAAAAATGCAAATACTGTGTTATTTTGTTCAGTGATAAAATATCTTCCAAAAAAGTTTTTGATGATATTGTTTAAAAGTAAATAGATTTTCCGATCAAATTTTTTAATTTTACTCGAATTTTTTCAAATTTTCTCCGCTGTGTCTTTAAATTTATTTATAGATTAATAGTTTATACTTACTGTCAAAAACATTGATTCCGCACGCTATTCTATAGCGTTTATTGTTTTGTTAAACATAAAAAAAATTATGTGTGAGGGGAAAAATAATTTTGGCATCCATAATTGTAAAAAAAAACTGCAATATTTGTAAAAAATAAATTTTAATATGTTGTCAACAAAGTTTGGATCTACGAAATAACCGATCGAATTTTTTAAATTCGTTTTAAAACAGAAGATATTTGTGTTAAAAAAATAACAGAAAATTGTCAAAATTCAAATTATCATATTTCGCTTTTAAAGCAAAACTTTCAAATTTTGCATCGACCATTTTGTAGATTGTACTTTTATCTTCAACAATATTTTTAGATTATTATATTTAACAAAACAATAAACGCTGTGGACTGGCGCGCGAAATCCATGTTTTAGGCTGTTTTCTGGCGCGGTAGAGGATCGTCTTAAGGTTTCAATACTATTCTTATTGGAAATTTCCTCCTCTAAGAATCTTTTTTTAAATTTCTTAATTATTAATAGTTTTTGAAATATTAGCGAAAAACTAAATACCTTTTTTTCTTCATCTTCATTTGTTTATAACTTTTGCAATTTGTTAGATGCTGAAAAAAGGTAACACCGATGTACCGGTGCGCCGGTGCCACCGATGCACCGGTGTCTATGACCGGTGCTTCGGTGCTACCTGTGTGCCGGTGCCATCGGTACTACCGGTGCCACCGATGTTACCGGTACCACCGGTGCGCCGGTGCTGATGACCGGTGCGCCGGTACCACCGATGCTACCGGTACCACCGATGCTACCGGTACCACCGGTGCGCCGGTGCCACCGATGCTACTGGTACCACCGGTGCGCCGGTGCCACCGATGCTACCGGTACCACCGGTGCGCCGGTGCCACCTATGCTACCGGTACCACCGGTGCTACCGGTGCGCCGGTGCCGACGACCGGTGCCACCAGTGCGTATCGGTAGCCGATGTTACCCGAGTCACCGGTGCACCGGTGCACCGGTGGACCGGTAGCGTACGAATAGACACTCCCATAAATAAATTACTTGCATTTTAGACTTAATGATATTTTATGTAAAAGTGTCTAATAAAAATACCATCAGGTGAAGCTCCCAGGAATCCATGCTCAACATCAATAAAAAGTCCACTGGGTTCAACTTGCATTCCTGTTGTAGTTTCAAATTTTTTTATTGCAACAGACTCTCTCATATTGCCGTAGTCAATGGTTGGAGAACTAAATTTATTGGCAAATAACAAACTTTTTACTAAATTATGGCAGGGAGTATTGTGTCTTCGTCTAATTATACAGCCAAAATTTGATGCAGTTAGTCGGTTTCTTTTTTCGTTTTCATATCTAGGGTTTCCATATTGACCAACTGTTTCTGAACAAATCTCTTGTTGTTGCTCGGTAGTTATTTGTAAATTATTAATAATTCTAATTTCTTCCGACATCAGTTTGTTTTTTTATTTGTTCCATAATTTATTCTTTTTTGTACTACTTTATTTTTCTTCTCCTGGCGCGAAATATATTTTTTGAAATTTTTTCCTGGACTTCTTTTTGTTGCTTTTTTCCATGGCTCTGTATGCCATTTGGTGCTGTTATTATATCGCAAACCAGATAAGTATGTTCGGAGTTGAAAAGAACCTCTCTGTGTCAGATTTAGACGTTTTCCTGCGTTAAATCGAGCCACTATTGACATAAAGCATTCAGCTTTATTATTTATTTCATTCGCTATCAATTTTGCTGAATGTTTTATCAAAGAATCTAATGCTGCGCTTACATGCATAAATAATGGATGCTTTCTCGCGTCAACATTACTGCCACTTTCACCCACTTTATCACAGAAATATGACTTACAGGACGTATGATCGTTAAATATGTGAAGTTGTCCACTTTTTAAATCTTTTTTCAAAATTTCTATATCACCATTTTTATTATTATATAATGCCATTTGTGCTATTTTTTTAAATTGAGAAATACGATCGACAGTAAGCCATGTGTGTCCTGTTATTTTTTTATCATTTTTTATATTGAATAAAGATTTTCCATAGTTCTTTATGCAATGGTTCGTACATTCGATCTTCTTTACAAATCTCCCATAAGGAACTTTCTCCTTTATTTTAGAAAAAACGCTTGAGTCTCCGTCTGCTATAAACTCTAAATAACGCAAACCATGCATTTGTTCGCTTTGATTAAAGTCTTCAACAACAATGTCAGCTTCCATAGCCGAAGATGAACCAGACCAGTTTCTAAAACATATATGTTTACCCACAGGAATTTTTTTGTTCGCAGCCCTAGCACAAATACTGCAATACTTGTTTCTAATTCCAACATATAATAATTTTCCGGTCGTATTTCCAATTATGACAGCCTGCAATTACATCAATAGTTAACATGAAATAATTTTTTGAAATAAAATAAAATCTTACGATTCCTGATGCCGCATTAAAATTATGGCCATATGAGCGTTTACTCCAACCCCCATCTACATTAACTCGAATCCATGGAATTTTATTTTCATCTAATTGTTCATTTGCAATAGCTAATTCCAACTCTTCCTTTCCAGCTAATTCCATGTCATTCCATAATTCATCTTTCCAAATCTGTAGATAAAAGAATTTAGTCTTTGAACAATTGGAAAATGTTAACAAATTTACGTCAGCCAATTCCCGTTTAATTTTTGAAAAAGTGTAGTATGACATATTTGGAATATCCATAACACTTAAAAATTCTTGTAGGTGTCCATAAGTGCTACCTGTGGATAAAGTTCCCCAAACCGCCCCGGTGTTTATTGCCGATTTTGGTTTATTTGGATCTTCTGTCATATGAAAAATTTCTTTATCGCACATATTGTATTTAAACTTTATTTTGGATACTAAACCAGAACCATACGTTTCTTCCCCGACAGGTTCTAATTTTCCAAGAGTACAAATTTTTGAATGCTCATATTGTAATGTAATTGCCCAGCTTAGAACGTAATTAATGTCTACAATACGATTTCCATGTAATACAGGAGAATTCGTTTTTGTCTCTCGTTCGATACATAATTCATGTTGTACAATTCTACAAGAAATATAAATAATGATAAGTAGGGCTCGGATTTATATGCACAAAAAAAAATCTAAAATATGCACATATGCACAAAAATATCCTACTATATATATTCTAAGCGTAAAACGATAATTTAGCCGAAAATATGACATTGAACACTGTAAAAACAGTTTATTATTAAATATTTTTCACAATTATCTACCAGAAATCTACCTAAGTTAAAAAAAAATTGATGTCCCGACGCATATAGAGGACACAAAATACTATTTTTTTTATAAAATTGTTTTATATAATAAATAGTCGCCAAGCGCTCTAACTCGTCAAAAAATTTTTTACCTTGGGTTTCCGATACACCCTTCTGGAAAAAATATATTATATTCAGAATTTTTTTCTCTATCTACATATAAAAGGAAAAAAATCCGAATTTGTCAAATACCCGAAAAATATATTTTTCTCCTTTTTTTAGAATTTAAAATTTTTGTGATTTTTTTACTTAATCTTGTAATTTCTTGTAAACTACTGAACATATTTTATTCAAATTTTATATTCAAGTAGTATTAGGTATATAAGTACATCACTGTTTTATCAAGAATGATATATTGTTTATAACAAATAAGAAATTAATCAAATTGTTATAAAACGTAAATTTCGTGTAGTGAAAAATGTAGCCTGCTGCTAAATCACGTCCTGTTAAGAATTTTGCTATACATACTGAGGAACAAATGTAAAGGAAGGTTCAAAATTATTTTTAGTGAAGAAATCAATATAATTGGTTCACTAGATTACGAGTTATGAATTTTATAGTGTAAAAATGAAATCCGCGCCGGCCGTTCGCGCCATTTTCATGATGTCGTACGCTGCCGCGAGCGCTTCCATGTTTATATAGAAGGCCTGATATTGATGGAGATTTAAATAAACTTAAAGCCCATTTATTTTCTTCGTCCAAAAATGATTTAAGGAATTTGCGACTGTTTTCCGCGAACTTTACGAGTGTTTTTAGCATGCTTCCAGGCATCTGATCGAAAAACTGAAATATACGTTTTGTAGTGCACGATGTCAACTTTTCAAAACTTTTTTGTAAATTATTATCGGACTTACGGTACCGCATACAGGCCTGCCAGAAAATAGCGCACTGGAAACTTTGAATCGCGATTTCGCGAAAACTAATAATCCGACAGCACCTACATTTGGCACATATAAAGAACATTATAATCCCTAATTTCTCTCAAAAATTTAGCGCTCCAACTCAAAAAATGACGGAGCTATGATTATCCGATTGAGACGTTCGACCTCTCATTTTGTAGATATTTTAATTCTCTACAAATCATTTCATTGGGGCATTCCGATTGCTCCATTAGTTTCAAAGTTACAAGCAAAAATAGACAAAAATCGCGTTTTTTTGCAATAAATTGTTAATAATTAACAAATGGACCTGAAACTCGAGTGAAGAACACATACCTATACATCTGCTTATTACCTTTTATATCATCGCACACTCGGTTTGCTACTATACTATGTCCACCGAACAGATAGAGTAGATGCTACTCCCACAAATGTGCACGAAATTGAAATACGGTATTGCTATTGGTAAGCCAGTTTTACACTGCTAGGCAAACTCAACTGCTGAGATCGGTCATCAAAAAAATCATTCGTAAATAAAAATTGTACTTCATATTTATTTTAAAATTATGTTATACATAAATGATAAAATATATAATTCTTCCATATGTATTTCAAATAAAACTATTTAATTTTTCTGCTTTTTAAAATTTGTTGCTTGTAAAGTCTACTTCTGCGCACATTGTACTACGCAGTTTTGGCTCTGCCCACTAGTTTTATTACTCTATGTGTTCGCTGGACATAGTATAGTCTTTATGTCATGCAAAAATGCTATACAGCTTGGCCTAGAAGAGTATTTTTAACAAGATTTTTAGAATTTTTTAAAACTAGAAAATATTCTTACCTAACATTTTTCTGAACTTAACCCCATCATACTCGAAGACGATCTGGACTAACTTGTTATGGTCAGAAATCTCATTTTCGAAAAATGCGCTTATTCAATGTTACGATCTGCGCTTATTGAACATAAATTTACTAATTATATTTCTGCGCTTTTCAAACGTTTTGATGACCAGGGGGTCTATTCTGTTTCTTTTAGCGACTTGATATCGTAGCGACTGTCGATATGCGACTTGTAGCCCTCTAGCGGAATAATTTGTGTGACGTCATTACTTTGCGAGGTCGCTAATCCGTATCAAGACCGTTGTTCGTGTCGCTATGAACATATCGACTCGCTATATTTGCAGGTTATGAGTTTTTGACGTTTGTTCTAGAGTTGTGTATTTGCAGTACGTATATTTATTTATTTTGATGGAATGTATTTTACCTACCTATATTTTTTAATTGAAATTAATAAATAGATTGAAGAGAGGCGAAATGCATCCCGTATATTGAGAAGGATGATACGAGATGCTCAAGACCCATTTCGTATCAGTTCGGCAGAATTTGTTGCAATTTTCCGATTAAATAAAGAAGCTTGTATAGATATTATTGACATAGTAAGCCAATATTTGCATGAGGGACATCGGACGCACAGAATTCCAATTCATTTAAGAGTATCCAAATTGCGCCATCTGACAATAAATTGATTGACAAAAAGATGCATTAAAAAGAGATAACCAACTTAGAAACATAAATTCCCTAAATATCCCTAATATTGATAAGTTTCAGAATCGCATGTCTTGACAAGGAGGATAACTAATTAGGAGAGTTCACTAGCGTCAGGCCCCGCTACGCGGGCCTTCGGCTAGGTCGCGCTGCCGCGCGACAAGGGGGATTCGCCCGCTTCGCGGACTCAAGCTCCGCCGACCCTGAATGTGGGACGATTCGGCACTTCGTGCCTCAATTATAACGATTTTAACATTTAGACTCTACCGAAAAAAAATTGTATGTTGAAATTATAATTATTTAATTACAACTTCAAATTATTCATCTTTCTTCATAATAAGTATGTGTAATAAAAGAAATATCCTGGTTATCCAACTAAAAACAAAAGACGCGAAGTTAATCACCCACAATCATATTTATCTCTTATTGTGTATATCACTCCTCGTCATCAAGACCTTTTACTTTGATATTAAAATCAATATGATTTTTATAATTTTAAAATAATAAACATTTTGAACAATCTTGTATCAACTCTTATCAAGACATTTAATTTGATATCATACTCAATAAGTATGATTATAACATATTTTTTTAAAAACAAAAGACAATCGTCAACCCTCATCTAGCTCTGTAATTTAACATCAAACTCGATATTGTTTTTTTTAAATAAAAACAAATGTCAATCGTCTGCCACCATTTTAAATAATTTTATTAACCCTTAACCTTTCTTTAACCCTTTAATTTAAACCCTCTAATTTTAAATCAAGTTCGATTTAATTTAATAATTTTTTGATAAAAACAAATGACAATCGCCATTTTCATCAATTTTATAAAGTACCTATTGCTCACCTGAACGATTTTTATTATTTTATTAATTAGGTAGCCCATGTCCAGCCCTTTAATTTGATATCAAACTGATATAATTCTATATTGTTTTTGATAAAAGTAAATGACAATCGTCGACCAACAATTTAAATAATTTTATTAATTATGTAATGTAGCCCTTATCCAGCCCTTGAATTTGATATCAAACTCAATATGAAAAAAAAACTGAAGCTATAATCACGCATTATCATTTTCATCACTTATTGAGTACATCAGTCCTCATCATCAAGACTTTTACTTTCAAATAAAAATCAATATGATTTTTAACAATTTTATGTCGGTCTCCATTTTGAACAATCTTATATCAGCCCTCATCAAGACATCTAATTTGATATCATACTCAATAGGATTCTGACATTTTTTATAAAAACAAATGGCAGTCGTTACCGTCACCATTTTAAATAATTTTATTAATTGATTAACCCTTATCTAACTCTTTCATTTGACATCAAACTCGATATAATTTTATATTGATTTTGATCAAAACAAATGGCAATCGCCGGTCACCATTTTAAGTAATTTTATTAATTAAGTAGCCTCTATTTAGTCCTTTGATTTGATATCAAATTCGATTTGCTTCAATAATTTTTGGTAAAAACAAACGAAAATCGTTTGCTGTCGTTTTCAACAATTTTGAAAAGTAGTGATCACCTCTGATTATTTTAAATTATTTTATTAATGAAGTAGCCTATATTTAGCCCTTAATTTTATAAAATTCTATATTGTTTTTTATAAAAACAAATTCTAATCTTCGGCCACCATTTTAAATAATTTTATTAATTATATAGCCCTGATCCAGCCCTTGAATTTGATATCAAACGCGATATGATTATGATTACTTACATAATCTTTTTATAAAAACAATTGACCATCGTTGGCCGCCATTTTCAACAATTTTATAAAGTTAGTGCTCACATAGTTGTTAAATCTAAAACAAATGCCGATCATTGAAGCATTTTTGTACCCCTCGGTGCTAGTTAATACCATACATACTTATGTGTAAAACAGATTTTTTTATACAAGTGCAATAATTACAATCTAGATCCGCGCCGTGTCTCGTGATTGTTCGGTTGTTAATGTGCTGTCCCCTAATCCTCTGTCTGGGTGCGCCAAATTCAAACTTAACCCAAACTCAAGTACAATTAAAAAATCCCGATTATGGCACTCCATTTTTAACACGTTTGTTAAATTTAAAATACTGGGAATTATACATAGTATTATCCACGGAAATTTGATATAATTTTAATTGAACATTTACATTTGGGTCAAAATATACTATAAATTGGAGAGTAATAAGTAACATGATGCAACTTCACAGTGCATTGTAAAATTGAATAAAAATATTCAAACAAAATATTACAAATTTATACAAAAACATGTAAATATAATGCGTGCTCCATCTTTAAATACTCAATAAAATTTTCAAAATATTTGTACCTTATCAAATATGAAAGATAAATCAAAGTAAAATTTCAAAATGGAAACGTCAAATCTGACACTAGACTAAAAAATATTTTTATCAAAAAGAAAACAAAAATTCCATGGCATACTCCCATTTGCGTTCCGTGCATTTTTCGGTTTTTTCTTAATAACTTTCTTAATATACCCAATATGGGGTTGAAACATGCATAGAAATATAGTCAAATTCATCCTCTACCTATATGTCAAATGAAAAAAACAATCGAATAAAGTATAATGCCCGTTGCTAAGGAGTGAAAAAACAGTGAGTTTTTATTATTTCTCACGCAAACTGTGCTCCCTACAACAATAAAATATAGAAAAATCACTAGATAAAATAACCCTTTATCGTATAAAAAAAGTTTCATTAAAATCGTCCAAACCATACAAATTTTAGAGCAAAAAAACGTATAGTTGCTAAGGTGATGAATCACCACACTATGCCTTTTAGTATATACTAGCGTCAGGCCCCGCTATGCGGGCCTTTGGCTAGGTCGCGCTGCCGCGCGACAAGGGGGATTCGCCCGCTTCGCGGGCTCAAGCTCCCCGGACCCTGAATGTGGGACGATTCGGCACTTCGTGCCTCAATTATAACGATTTTAACAATGTGGGACAATTCGGCACTTCGTGCCTCAATTGTAATACTAGGTCCCGCTGCCGCGGGACAAAGAGGATCTCAAGCTACGTGGATCCTGAATGTAGGAGAATTCGGCACTTCGTGCCTCACATAAATCCACTTTTGCATTTAGACTTACCATTTGAATAAGTTTTTTCTGACGTCTTTTGATGTGATTATCGGAATATACCAAGTAGGTAGTCATTAGTGTTTTAAAAAGAAAATAACAAAATTTTGTGAAAACTAAAAAAATACTTTTTGTCCGACTAAAAACAAAAGCCAAATTGTCGAAAGTCATTTTAATGCATACTGTAGATTTTTTGTCCTTATTAAGACATTTAATTTGATATCAATCGCGATATAATTTTAAAAATATTCAGGAAAAACAAATTCCGCTCACCGAGTGCAATTTAAATTTTTTCTTAGTAAACAGCCATAATTTTGGAAAACATTGGACGATAAGTTTGATACCAATCATAATTATTTTAAATTTATATTGAAATACAAATGCTGATCATTGAAGCCGTATTTTGACCCCTTGGTGCTAATTAATACCATACATACTTTTGTAAAAACAGATTTGATACTTGATACAAGTGCAATAACAATGTAGATCATCTCTAGTCCGCGTCGTGTCTCGTGCTTGTCCAGTTGTTAGTTAGTGGGCGTATCCAGGATAAAGATCCCAGTAGGGCGGCTTGGGCAGGACAAACTCAAACTCAACCTAAACTTAAGTACAATAGATAAAAATCCCGATTATCGGACACCATTTTTAACACGTTTGTTAAATTTGTATATTAATTTGACATTTAAAACTTTCCGTAAAATACTGAGAAATAGTATTATCCACGGATATTGGATATAGATACCTAATTTTAATTGAATATTTACACTTGGGTCAAAATATATTACTATAAATATTACAGTAATAAATAAAAATATGATTCAACTTCACAGTGCATTGTTAAATTGAATAAAAATTTTCAAAAAATATATTACAAATTTATACAAAACCATGTAAACATAATGCGTGCTCCATCTTTAAATACTCAATAAAATTTTTAAAATATTTCTACCTTATCAAATATGAAAGATAAATCCAAATAAAATTTCAAATTGGAAACGTCAAATCTGACACTTGACAAAAAAATCATTTTTATCAAAAAGAAAACAAAAATTCCATGGCCTGCTCCCATTTGCGTTCCGTGCATTTTTCAGTTTTTTCTTAATAACTTTCTTAATATACCCAATATTGGGTTGAAACATGCATAGAAATATAGTCAAATTCATCCTCTACCTATATGTCAAATGAAAAAAACAATCGAATAACGTATAATGCCCGTATCCAAGGAGTCAAAAAAATCACTGTTTTTCAACTCCCTTGCGACTACCACGCCATCTACAATATTCATATACCCAAAAGGCACTACTTCACATGAACCTCTATCAAATAAAAAAAAGTTCATAAAAATCGGTTGAACCGTTTAGGCTGTAGGCGATTCTAAAAACGGTTGCTAAGCTGCTGAAAATATAGTGATACCTAGCCTTTTAGTATATAAGAAGACTAGCGTCAGGCCCCGCTACGCGGGTCTTTCAGCTAGGTCCGTGCTGCCGCACGGACTGTGTTTATATGGCCTCACACTCGCATCGCTCGCGAGTAACATAACGAATTAATTTCGGACCTCAAATGAATCCAATTTTACATTTAGATTAAAATTGAATTTTAAATGTCACTTTGACATTGACAGCTGTCACTTTGACATTGATTGCTGTCACTTTGATATTGATTGCTGTCACTTTGACATACGCAATATTTTCAATTAAATAATTATACATTTAAAATTGTTGCAAAATCCGAAAGTGGATTTGTCATCTGACAAATTCATTTGTTACGAAATGTTTTACTGAATTTAGATTGCGACTAACAAGGATACATAAACAAAACATTTTCGTTACTTAGGACAGCGTGGTTTGTTTTAATTTAAAAATTAATTGTTGTATGAAAAAATACTTGATCATGTCAATCATGAACAATGTTAAGTTGACCATCGCTGTATACGGGTTAAACGGGTTATACTATAGTTTACATGGAATACTGAAAATATTTTATGACATTATTTTTATTATAGGTAGATAACTTCAGAGTGCATTTTACGTCAAAAATTTTTAAATTTTTAACTACACAATTTTTGAACTATAAAAAAAGTAAATAAACACATCTACACTTAAGTTATATAGGTTAGGTACTTACATTAATTTCAAAATCATGATAAACATGGTGTATTATCATCCTGTCTAGTAATAAAATATAACAACTGTCAAACCACCAACTTTCGTTATTCATCTTAAAAATTACATGGACAGCTCAATCTAATATGAAAATGGCCAAAAAATGCATGTTTTTTAAAAATTTCTCATACATTATGAATTTAAAAAAATCCAAAACAAATGTAAGAATATATTCTAAATAAATATCTATTTTATAAAAAAAAATTCATAAAAATCGCTTAAACCATTTAACTTCTAGACGTTCTGAAAAGTTTCAACTTGAAAGAAATATAGTGAACCCAAGCTCTTTTAATATATGGATAGCGTCAGGCCCCGCTACGCGGGCCTACGGCTAGGTCGCGCTGCCGCGCGACAAGGAAAATTCGCTCAAGCTCCGCAGCCCCTGAATGTGGGACAATTCGGCACTTCGTGCCTCAATTATAACGATTTTAACATTCAGACTCTACCGCTGCGCGCGACAAGGGGGATTCGCCCGCTTCGCAGGCTTAGGCTCCGCGGACCCTGAATGTGGGACAATTTGGCACTTCGTGCCTCAATTATAACGATTTTAACATTCAGACAAAGTTTTTGATAATAAATCCATTATATATGAGGCTCGATCGATATTTATTTAAATTTTTTGTGCACAGATTTTTGTTTCGTTTTTCACTGCGTAAACACTTTTCCGGTACTAATTTTTACAGCCCAGTTTTTTATGGTGGACTGACATTGTTATATACCTATAGTAGGCATATTAAATTAGATCTTTAGCTGTTACTGTACTAAATTTGAACCAGATCGGTGCAGTACGTTTTGAGATAGCTAGCTGCCATTTTGTTTCAAGATGGCGGACTAACATTTTAATATACCTATGTTTTAAGACAGATTCTTAGCTATTACTGTACCAAATTTTAACGCAATAGTTACAGTACATTTTGATATATCTGTCAGCCATTTTGTTTCAAGATGGCGGACTGACATTTTAATATATCTATATCATAACTTAGATCCTTGGCTATTAGTGTACCAAATTTTACCGCAATCGGTGCAGTACATTTTGAGATAGTTAGCCGCCATTAGGTTTCAAGATGGCGGATAATTTGAAATGTTGCCAAAGTGCATTGTTAGGTGACAAAAGTCTATTTGCAAAATTGCAGCTCGATAAGATCCCGGGAAGTGGGTCATTTTTGACTTTTGTTTTTTTTACCGTACGTATACAGACAGACAGACAGACAGACAGAGATGAGTGACGATGAACTTAATATCAAGGATTTAAATAAAAAACAGAAGCTAATCACGCACTATCAAATTTATAACTTTTTGTGTATATCAGTCCTCATCATCAAGACCTTTACTTTGATATCAAAATCAATATGATTTTAATAATATTATAATAGGTATAAACAAATGACGATCGTAGGTCTCCATTTTGAACAACCCTTACCAATAAAACATTTAATTTGATATAATACTCAAATAGGTATTATTCTAACATATTTTTATAAAAACAAAAGATAATCGTCGGCCATCATTTTAAATAATCTTATTAATTATCCCGCATCTAGCTCAAACTCGATATTGTTTTTTTTTATAAAAACAAATTCCAATCGTCAGCCACCATTTTAAATAATTTGATTAATTAGGTAGCCCTTATCCAGCCCTTGAATTTGATATGAAACTCGATATGATTTTTTAATAAAAACAAATGACAATAATTGTTGGTCGCCATTTTCAATAATTTTATAAAATTGGTGCTCACTTGGTAGTTTCATTTAATATCAAACTCGATATTGTTCTATATAATTTTTTTTTGTTAAACACAAAATGCATATTGTCGACTTTCAATTTTAACAGTTATATAAAGTACCTAGTGTTCCTCTAATCCTTTACTTTGGCATCAAATGCCATGAATTTATGATACTTTCCGGTGAAAAAGTTCCTTTTTTGCTTTTTTATTTTCAAATAATTTTTTCTTTGCATGTAGGTACCTAAACTTTTTGTTGGGACTGTACTTGAAATGACTGTAAACATAAAATACTAATATTGATAAACATACAAAAAATGGTTCTTTCGATTATTACTTAATATAATTTACAAATTGCTTCTATTACTAATATAACTTAAGATACATGCATCTGAATTAGTGCTGTTGATTTTCAAAAAAATTGAATTCGAAAATTCATTCGAAAAAAAATTTCGAATTTTAATGAAAAATTCGAAGTTCAAATTTCGAATTTTAATGAAAATTCGAAGTTCACCACTACACTGCGTCAAGGGCAAACAGAAACGTGTCTGCACTCTGCACTACAGGCATAAAGCTAGATTCAGACCTACCCAATTATAAGTATAAGTGCTAAATTAACCAACCAGCGCTTCCATAAAATTCCAATTTCAATTATGAGTACAAACATTGAGCGCTGATTGGTTAAATTAGACACTTACACTTATAATTGAGTAGGCCTGAATCTAGCTTAAGCGTGTAAATAACTAGTGTGCATCATTCTTGTTCTAATTAACCTGTTTTAGCCCTTTCTCCAAAACATGCCACTGTATTGATGAGAGCATGACGATAATCGAATTAATATGTAATGTTAAAAAACACCGTTTACAATACACTCGAAATTCGAATTTAAATTCGAATTTTAAATTCGAATTTTGAAATTTGAAATTTGGAATTCGAAATTCGAAAATTTAAAAAGCATATTTTTCGAATTTCAAATTTTTCAAAATTCGAATTTTATCAACAACACTAATCTGAATATCGAATAATTGTAAACTGTAAACGTCAGTTTGACAGAACATAGCATTGTTTTTACTTCCTTGTACGAAGTAAGGAAGTATTGTAATCGCGAAAAATTTCGGTTCTCAGATTTTGACGGAAATATCCGTTTTGACATTTTCTGAATCCATTATGACTAGTTTCGACGTGACGTCTGTACGTACGTACGGACGGACGTATGTGTGTCGCATAACTCAAATACGGTTAGACGTAGAAAGTTGAAATTTTGTATTTAGGACTGTTATAGCATCTAGTTGTGCACCTCCTATTTTTGGTTTCAATCTATAAACCGGAAGTAGTACTTTTTAAAAATATTTCGATAAATATTTAATTTAACACAAATTTTTTTATTTTAAATGAAAGATTATGTGATTATTACCCAAAATCGGTATTTTATAAATATTTTTGTATCTGGTATCATTTAGGAATAATTAAAGTATATATTTTTTATTTAGTATTTCTTTATCTTGTAGTCCATGATCGATTAACATTTGTTACTACGTAAAATTTAAATGATTATGACATGACAGTGACAATAGTAAAATATGCTTTATATCTTCTTCTGCAGTTTAAATAAAATGACTAAAATATATTTGTGAGTATACTAGTATAATAAGTTAAAAGAATTTTTAATATTATTTTACATTTTAGTTATTAAGAAAAGTATGAACACACAAGGCGTACAAGGAAGTCATGTGGTGTCCACGTCAGATTTTTTTCAAATATGTTAACAATTTTTACCCTGAATGTAGGTCTTTTTCTGCGACTGTACTTTGTAATGACTATCAAAATAAAATAATTTGTCTAAAATATTATTAAAATTGATGAAAATATTGAAAATATTTACGGTCTCTCTATTATAACTCAAAAAATTAACTGTTTCTAATCTGGTGACTTTCATGGGGATTGTACCACAATTATTTTCTTGAAATTGTATTTCACATAAAATATGTTGAAAATTATTTATATTTACAATAAATGTGTGTAATATTAATTTAAATTTCGAAATACATTACATCAGCAAAAAATATTCTTCCTCGGTGTCCTCTTCGTAAACATCGACAATGTGTTGCCACTTTGCCGTCATTTCTGCCCCGTCAATTGTAAATTTTAAATCGTATTTGATTAATTATTCTTCATGCATTTGAGGAGATGTGGTGGATCATAATAATGGTAACAATGGAACTGTTCAAATGTCAACTAGTTTCATAGCTGCCAACTGTTGGTAAAGTTGATAAAATAAACTATTTCCCTCATAAAATTTAAGCCAATCAGAAGTCTGACATTTCTGAATATCGTCCAATCAACGTAGAATTACACGATAATTTTGCACTAGTGCAAATTATCGATAATTTGCACTAGTGCAAAATTATTGTATTTTAATACGGCGTGGCAAAGTGATTCTGACTTGCTGTCAAAAGACATTTTTAAATTTTGCTTTATTTTTCATGAGAGAAACAGCGTTTGGCTAAATTTTAATCGGAAAATAGTCCTTCGAATATCCCTCGTGCATGTAATTGTCAAGTGCACTTGAGATATTATATATGATAATTTTGTTATCATTCATGGCTGCTAACTGTCAATAGCGACATCTATTGATAATTGAGTAGTATAAATAAAGGCCGAGCGCCTGCAATCTAAGTTACCAAAGGCTGGCGAGGGATTTTATCATTGAATTTGTCGAGGAATGTTACCTATAAGCAACAATCTTAAAAATAATGAGACACGAGATATATTTTATTAGACTATTTCTAAATAAACAGACATAAAATATGAACTAATAAATTTACGTTGGAGTGTCCTAATATTTTTATTATGAAATGTTTTCTAATGTCGGAGTAAGCAAAATTTGACACTGCTGCAGACCGATTAGAATAATTATTAGTCGTGGGTTTTCGTGTTTTTAAATCAAGACTAATTTATTGAGCCGAAACGGTTGTTTAGTTTAACATTCAATTTTTATACTAACCTTTGAGTGTCAAAATTTTATTTTAGTTTCTTTCGTTTCACAAGTTCATTAATAATTGGTTCCAAACTAAGGTTTTTGACGTAACTGTATTTTTTGGTGTTCTATTTGATATATTTTTTATTTCATCGTAAGAAGTTGTCACAAAAAGGTTCATTTGACACTTTTAATTTCAATTAAAATCAATAAAATTGTCATAGCTATGTATGACGGGTAAATTGTCACTTGAACAATCCCTAGGGAATTTTTAAATTTTTTGCCGATATATTTTGTACGTCATTGGTTAGAATTTTAAAAATTGAAGCAAATGAATGGTTTAATTAATATGTGGGAAATAGTCAGTAAAATACTCCGAATTATACATAGTATTAGCCACACATATTTAATATATATAGGTACCTAATTGTAATTAAATTTAAACTTGTGTCAAAATATGACATAAATATAGTAATAAATAGTAACATGATGCAACTTCACAGTAGTGCATTGTTATTGAATAAAATAATTTCAAAAATTATATTTCAAATTTAACATAACTACCTATATGTAAACATAACGCATATGTTCCATCTTTAAATATTTAATAAAATTTTCAAAACACTCTTACCTTATCAATTATGAAAAATATATCGAAATAAAATTTCGAATTGGAAACGTCAAATCAAATCTGACACGAATTGACAAAAAAAATCTTGTTTTATAAAAAAGAAAACACAAAAATTCCATGGCATACTCCCAGCTGTGTTCCGTGCATTTTTCGGTTTTTTCTTAATAACTTTCTTAATATAGACAATATTGGTACAAAACATGTATTAAAAATATAGTGAAAAACATCCTCTACCTATATTTAAAATGAAAAAAACAATCAAACAAAGTATAATACCCGTTGCTAAGGAGTGAAAAAAGAGTGAGTTTTTTTCATTTCTCACTGAAACTAAAGCCCCTACAACAATGAAATATACAAAAGGCACTAGTGAAAATAATCCTTATTAATATAAAAAAAGTTTGATTAAAATCAATCCAACAATAAAACGTGTAGAAGAAAAAAAAGTTTGGTTGCTAACATGATGAAAGTATAGTGAATTAAGCTAATTAGTATATATAGACTAGCGTGCTACCGCACGGACTGTGTTTATATGGCCTCACACTCGCTTCGCTCGCGAGTAACATAACGAATTAATTTCGGACCTCAAATGAATCCAATTTTACATTTAGATTAAAATTGAATTTTAAATGTCACTTTGACATTGACAGCTGTCACTTTGACATTGATTGCTGTCACTTTGATATTGATTGCTGTCACTTTGACATACGCAATATTTTCAATTAAATAATTATACATTTAAAATTGTTGCAAAATCCGAAAGTGGATTTGTCATCTGACAAATTCATTTGTTACGAAATGTTTTACTGAATTTAGATTGCGACTTAACAAGGATACATAAACAAAACATTTTCGTTACTTAGGACAGCGTGGTTTGTTTTAATTTAAAAATTAATTGTTGTATGAAAAAATACTTGATCATGTCAATCATGAACAATGTTAAGTTGACCATCGCTGTATACGGGTTAAACGGGTTATACTATAGTTTACATGGAATACTGAAAATATTTTATGACATTATTTTTATTATAGGTAGATAACTTCAGAGTGCATTTTACGTTAAAAATTTTTAAATTTTTAAATACACAATTTTTGAACTATAAAAAAAGTAAATAAACACATCTACACTTAAGTTATATAGGTTAGGTACTTACATTAATTTCAAAATCATGATAAACATGGTGTATTATCATCCTGTCTAGTGTCTAGTAATAAAATAACAACTGTCAAACCACCAACTTTCGTTATTCATCTTAAAAATTACATGGACAGCTCAATCAAATATGAAAATGGCCAAAAAATGCATGTTTTTTAAAAATTTCTCATACATTATGAATTTAAAAAAATCCAAAACAAATGTAAGAATATAGTCTAAATAAATATCTATTTTATAAAAAAAAATTCATAAAAATCGCTTAAACCATTTAACTTCTAGACGTTCTGAAAAGTTTCAACTTGAAAGAAATATAGTGAACCCAAGCTCTTTTAATATATGGATAGCGTCAGGGCCCGCTACGCGGGCCTACGGCTAGGTCGCGCTGCCGCGCGACAAGGAAAGTTCGCCCGCTTCGCGGGCTCAAGCTCCGCAGCCCCTGAATGTGGGACAATTCGGCACTTCGTGCCTCAATTATAACGATTTTAACATTCAGACTCTACCGCTGCACGCGACAAGGGGGATTCGCCCGCTTCGCAGGCTTAGGCTCCGCGGACCCTGAATGTGGGAATATTTGGCACTTCGTGCCTCAATTATAACGATTTTAACATTCAGACTTTACCGCTGCGCGCGACAAGGGGGATTCGCCCGCTTCGCGGGCTTAAACTCCGCGGACCCTGAATGTGGGACAATTTGGCACTTCGTGCCTCAATTATAACGATTATAACATTTAGACTCTACCGAAAAAATTGTATGATGAAATTATAATTATTTAATTACAACTTCATATTATTCATCTTCCTTCTTCAGTATAAATTATATTTATGCCATTAAAATTTTAGAATAAAATAACATAATTATGTGTAATTAAATTAATTTGATATCAAACTTGAAATTATTCTATTATTAAAAAACAAAGTTTTTGATAATAAATCCATTATATATGAGGCTCGATCGATATTTATTTAAATTTTTTGTGCACAGATTTTTGTTTCGTTTTTCACCGCGTAAACACTTTTCCGGTACTAATTTTTACAGCCCAGTTTTTTATGGTGGACTGACATTGTTATATACCTATAGTAGGTATATTAAATTAGATCTTTAGCTGTTACTGTACTAAATTTGAACCAGATCGGTGCAATACGTTTTGAGATAGCTAGCTGCCATTTTGTTTCAAGATGGCGGACTTACATTTTAATATACCTATGTTTTAAGACAGATTCTTAGCTATTACTGTACCAAATTTTAACGCAATAGTTACAGTACATTTTGATATATCTGTCAGCCATTTTGTTTCAAGATGGCGGACTGACATTTTAATATATCTATATCATAACTTAGATCCTTGGCTATTAGTGTACCAAATTTTACCGCAATCGGTGCAGTACATTTTGAGATAGTTAGCCGCCATTAGGTTTCAAGATGGCGGATAATTTGAAATGTTGCCAAAGTGCATTGTTAGGTGACAAAAGTCTATTTGCAAAATTGCAGCTCGATAAGATCCCGGGAAGTGGGTCATTTTTGACTTTTGTTTTTTTTACCGTACGTATACAGACAGACAGACAGACAGACAGAGATGAGTGACGATGAACTTAATATCAAGGATTTAAATAAAAAACAGAAGCTAATCACGCACTATCAAATTTATAACTTTTTGTGTATATCAGTCCTCATCATCAAGACCTTTACTTTGATATCAAAATCAATATGATTTTAATAATATTATAATAGGTATAAACAAATGACGATCGTAGGTCTCCATTTTGAACAACCCTTACCAATAAAACATTTAATTTGATATAATACTCAAATAGGTATTATTCTAACATATTTTTATAAAAACAAAAGATAATCGTCGGCCATCATTTTAAATAATCTTATTAATTATCCCGCATCTAGCTCAAACTCGATATTGTTTTTTTTTATAAAAACAAATTCCAATCGTCAGCCACCATTTTAAATAATTTGATTAATTAGGTAGCCCTTATCCAGCCCTTGAATTTGATATGAAACTCGATATGATTTTTTAATAAAAACAAATGACAATAATTGTTGGTCGCCATTTTCAATAATTTTATAAAATTGGTGCTCACTTGGTAGTTTCATTTAATATCATACTCGATATTGTTCTATATAATTTTTTTTTGTTAAACACAAAATGCATATTGTCGACTTTCAATTTTAACAGTTATATAAAGTACCTAGTGTTCCTCTAATCCTTTACTTTGGCATCAAATGCCATGAATTTATGATACTTTCCGGTGAAAAAGTACCTTTTTTGCTTTTTTATTTTAAAATAATTTTTTCTTTGCATATAGGTACCTAAACTTGGCATTTTTTGTTGGGACTGTACTTGAAATGACTGTAAACATAAAATACTAATATTGATAAACATACAAAAAATGGTTCTTTCGATTATTACTTAATATAATTTACACATTGCTTCTATTACTAATATAACTTAAGATACATGCATCTGAATTACTGCTGTTGATTTTCAAAAAAATTGAATTCGAAAATTCATTCGAAAAAAAATTTCGAATTTTAATGAAAAATTCGAAGTTCGAATTTCGAATTTTAATGAAAATTCGAAGTTCACCACTACACTGCGTCAAGTGCAAACAAAAACGTGTCTGCACTCTGCACTACAGGCATAAAGCTAGATTCAGACCTACCCAATTATAAGTATAAGTGCTAAATTAACCAACCAGCGCTTCCATAAAATTCCAATTTCAATTATGAGTACAAACATTGAGCGCTGATTGGTTAAATTAGACACTTACACTTATAATTGAGTAGGTCTGAATCTAGCTTAAGCGTGTAAATAACTAGTGTGCATCATTCTTGTTCTAATTAACCTGTTTTAGCCCTTTCTCCAAAACATGCCACTGTATTGATGAGAGCATGACGATAATCGAATTAATATGTAATGTTAAAAAACACCGTTTACAATACACTCGAAATTCGAATTTAAATTCGAATTTTAAATTCGAATTTTGAAATTTGAAATATGGAATTCGAAATTCGAAAATTTAAAAAGCATATTTTTCGAATTTCAAATTTTTCAAAATTCGAATTTTTTCAACAGCCCTAATCTGAATATCGAATTATTGTAAACTGTAAACGTCAGTTTGACAGAACAAAGCATTGTTTTTGTCAAATATGTTAACAGTTTTTACCCTGAATGTAGGTACTAAAACTTCTGACGTCTTTTTCTGCGACTGTACTTTGTAATGACTGTCAAAATAAAATAATTTGTCTAAAATATTATTAAAATTGATGAAAATATTGAAAATATTTACGGTCTCTCTATTATAACTCAAAAAATTAACTGTTTCTAATCTGGTGACTTTCATGGGGAAACTAGTTCGTTAGGTTTTCACACTGTTTTGGTATTGGTGGTAACCTTGTGGTAACTGTCTACTGTCATTCTCTCACTCTCTCTTTTCTATGGTCATTGTCATTCAGAGATTTTAAATGAACGCTACGGAAGAACAAAAACAAATAATAATCAATTTCATGGAAGATAATGTTGATTTTTTGTATTCCGAAGCCCGACTTCTAAATGCGGTTGCATTTGGTCTAATAAAAATTGGCGTGCTTCTTCGCTCAATCTAAATTTTTTACAAATTCCGAATTTTCAATTTCGAAAGGATTTTGAACGTCCCTTAGCTGCCTACGTATAAGTAAGACGTATGTTAGGTGGTCTTTCCTCCAATACTTCTTAATTTAATTTGTTAATTAATTTGACATTTAAAGTTTTCAATAGTAATATATCAAGGGACCATTATTTCGCTGGAAAAATTTATTTCAAAAGATTGTTGCTTGGTAACATTTCGAGACAAATGACATGATCAAAATCCCTAGCTGAAGGCGAGGGACATAGACAAGAGATATATTTAGACAGGAATCTCCTATGATACTAGGTTGAACGCTACTCCTAGCGGTTGTAATTTGGAACTAAAGAGTAAAAAATGCAACCCGTTTAACAACAAAAATATTTCAAAGTGTTTGCTGATTTAATGTATTTCGATATTAAAATTTTTATTACATACATTTATTGTACCACAATTATTTTCTTGAAATTGTATTTCACATAAAATATGTTGAAAATTATTTATATTTACAATAAATGTGTGTAATATTAATTTAAATTTCGAAATACATTACATCAGCAAAAAATGTTCTTCCTCGGTGTCCTCTTCGTAAACATCGACAATGTGTTGCCACTTTGCCGTCATTTCTGCCCCGTCAACTGTAAATTTTAAATCGTATTTGATTAATTATTCCTCATGCATTTGAGGAGATGTGGTGGATCATAATAATGGTAACAATGGAACTGTTCAAATGTTCAAATGTCAACTAGTTTCATAGCTGCCAACTGTTGGTAAAGTTGATAAAATAAACTATTTCCCTCATAAAATTTAAGCCAATCAGAAGTCTGACATTTCTGAATATCGTCCAATCAACGTAGAATTACACGATAATTTTGCACTAGTGCAAATTATCGATAATTTGCACTAGTGCAAAATTATTGTATTTTAATACGGCGTGGCAAAGTGATTCTGACTTGCTTTCAAAAGACATTTTTAAATTTTGCTTTATTTTTCATGAGAGAAACAGCGTTTGGCTAAATTTTAATCGGAAAATAGTCCTTCGAATATCCCTCGTGCATGTAATTGTCGATAATTTCCTCAAGTGCACTTGAGATATTATATAATGATAATTTTGTTATCATTCATGGCTGCTAACTGTCAATAGCGACATCTATTGATAATTGAGTACTATAAATAAAGGCCGAGCGCCTGCAATCTAAGTTACCAAAGGCTGGCGAGGGATTTTATCATTGAATTTGTCGAGGAATGTTACCTATAAGCAACAATCTTAAAAATAATGAGACACGAGATATATTTTGTTAGACTATTTCTAAATAAACAGACATAAAATTTACGTTGGAGTGTCCTAATATTTTTATTATTAAATGTTTTCTAATGTCGGAGTAAACAAAATTTGACACTGCTGCAGACCGATTAGAATAATTATTAGTCGTGGGTTTTCGTGTTTTTAAATCAAGACTAATTTATTGAGCCGAAACGGTTGTTTAGTTTAACATTCAATTTTTATACTAACCTTTGAGTGTCAAAATTTTATTTTAGTTTCTTTCGTTTCACAAGTTCATTAATAATTGGTTCCAAACTAAGGTTTTTGACGTAACTGTATTTTTTGGTGTTCTATTTGATATATTTTTTATTTCATCGTAAGAAGTTGTCACAAAAAGGTTCATTTGACACTTTTTTCAATTAAAATCAATAAAATTGTCATATCTATGTATGACGGGTAAATTGTCACTTGAACAATCCCTAGGGAATTTTTACATTTTTTGCCGATATATTTTGTACGTCATTGGTTAGAATTTTAAAAATTGAAGCAAATGAATGGTTTAATTAATATGTGGGAAATAGTCAGTAAAATACTCCGAATTATACATAGTATTAGCCACACATATTTAATATATATATATATATATATATATATATATATATATATATATATATATATATATATATATATATATATATATATATATATATATATAGGTACCTAATTGTAATTAAAATTTAAACTTGTGTCAAAATATGACATAAATATAGTAATAAATAGTAACATGATGCAACTTCACAGTAGTGCATTGTTATTAAATAAAATAATTATATTTCAAATTTAACATAACTACCTATATGTAAACATAACGCATATGTTCCATCTTTAAATATTTAATAAAATTTTCAAAACACTCTTACCTTATCAATTATGACAAATATATCGAAATAAAATTTCGAATTGGAAACGTCAAATCAAATCTGACACGAATTGACAAAAAAAATCTTGTTTTATAAAAAAGAAAACACAAAAATTCCATGGCATACTCCCAGCTGTGTTCCGTGCATTTTTCGGTTTTTTCTTAATAACTTTCTTAATATAGACAATATTGGTACAAAACATGTATTAAAAATATAGTCAAAAACATCCTTTACCTATATATCAAATGAAAAAAACAATCGATCAAAGTATAATACCCGTTGCTAAGGAGTGAAAAAAGAGTGAGTTTTTTTCATTTCTCACTGAAACTATGACCCCTACAACAATTAAATATACAAAAGGCACTAGTGAAAATAACCGTTAATAATATAAAAAAAGTTTGATTAAAATCGATCCAACAATAAAACGTGTAGAAGAAAAAAAAGTTTGGTTGCTAACATGATGAAAGTATAGTGAATTAAGCTAATTAGTATATACTAGCGTCAGGCCCCGCTACGCGGGCCTTCGGCTAGGTCGCGCTGCCGCGCGACAAGGGGGATTCGCCCACTTCGCGGGCTCAAGCTCCCCGGACCCTGAATGTGAGACGATTCGGCACTTCGTGCCTCAATTATAACGATTTTAACATTTAGACTCTACCGCTACCGCGCGACAAAGAGGATTCGCCCGCTTCGCGGGCTCATGCTCGGCGGACCCTGAATATGGGACAATTCGGCACTTCGTGCCTCAATTGTAATACTAGGTCCCGCTGCCGCGGGACAAAGAGGATCGCCCCGCTTCGCGGGGCTCAATCTACGTGGACCCTGAATGTAGGAGGATTCGGCACTTCGTGCCTCACATAAATCCACTTTTGCATTTAAACTTACCATTTGAATAAGTTTTTTCTGACGTCTTTTGATGTGATTATCGGAATATACCAAGTAGGTAGTCATTAGTGTTTTAAAAAGAAAATAACAAAATTTTGTGAAAACTAAAAAAATACTTTTTGTCCGACTAAAAACAAAAGCCAAATTGTCGAAAGTCATTTTAATGCATACTGTAGATTTTTTGTCCTTATTAAGACCTTTAATTTGATATCAATCGCGATATAATTTTTAAAATATTCAGAAAAAACAAATTCCGCTCACCGAGTGCAATTTTAATTTTTACTTAGTAAACAGCCATAATTTTGGAAAACATTGGACGATAAGATTGACACCAATCATAATTATATTAAATTTATATTGAAATACAAATGCTGCTCATTGAAGCCATATTTTGGCCCCTTATTGCTAATTAATACCATACATACTTTTGTAAAAACAGATTTGATACTTGATACAAGTGCAATAACAATGTAGATCATTTCTAGTCCGCTTCGTGTCTCGTGCTTGTCCAGTTGTTAGTTAGTGGGCGTATCCAGGATAAAGATCCCAGTAAGGCGGCTTGGGCAGGACAAAAAATATATTACAAATTTATACAAAACCATGTAAACATAATGCGTGCTCCATCTTTAAATACTGAATAAAATTTTCAAAATATTTCTACCTTATCAAATATAAAAGATAAATCCAAATAAAATTTCAAATTGGAAACGTCAAATCTGACACTTGACAAAAAATCATTTTTATCAAAAAGAAAACAAAAATTCCATGGCATGCTCCCATTTGCGTTCCGTGCATTTTTCAGTTTTTTCTTAATAACTTTCTTAATATACCCAATATTGGGTTGAAACATGTATAGAAATATAGTCAAATTCATCCACTACCTATATGTCAAATGAAAAAAACAATCGAATAATGTATAATGCCCGTATCCAAGGACTCAAAAAAATCACGGTTTTTCAACTCCCCTGCGACTACCACGCCATCTACAATATTCATATACCCAAAAGGCACTACTTCACATGAACCTCTATCAAATAAAAAAAAGTTCATAAAAATCGGTTGAACTGTTCAGGCTGTAGGCGATGCGAAAAACGGTTGCTAAGCTGCTGAAAATATAGTGATACCTAGCCTTTTAGTATATAAGAAGATAGATGATTCTACCATGGTTGTTGATACTAGAGACATCTCTTAACATGGGCGAAACTATTTTTTCTCAGTAGATAAGTTAGATTTCTATAATACTGACAAAAAAAGAACAAGAGGAAGGCGGCAATTGTTTGACGTGTTTGTTGTGATCAAGTTGTGATATTAGATTATTGTAACGTAACTGATTTGTAATTGTAATCAAAGATTATAATAACTATAACAATAAGTCTGTGGATTGGTTTTACGCTACTTATCATTGCAAGACATTAAATAAGTTTAAAGGTAAAGTAAATAATACAAACGTATTTTTAAACTTTTTATAAATATAATATTATGTTTCCAGATGTCAGGTAGCAGAAGTTGTTGTGTTCCAACATGTTTTCAATACTTCGGACAGGGAATGTCCAGATTTCCGAATCCAATGAAAAATATGGAACAATTTGAGATTTGGATAAATGAAATTAGCAATCCACTTTTCTTTGAAATGCCTGCAAAAAAATTTACAATGGATTTCGTATTTGTTTAAGACATTTCGAAGAATTATGAACATTTCATTTAGTTTACTGCCTCAGATTGGGTACAATAAAAACATTTTAGCAATATTATTAATTAAATTTAAATGTTAAACTTTAATAATTTACACAGCGAAAATCATAACATTACGACGACGCTTGTACAATTTACTGTAAAATTTTCTATATTTGGTGCAAAAAAGTAAACAGATATCTAACAGGTCAAGACAAGCGTACTCGTGTTGCTTTGGATCCAATTCAAAAATTAGCGGTAGAACGTTACGAAAAAACAATAAAAAGTAAACTTCGCAAGTAACACGTGAGTTTATTTCATAATTACCATACACGATTGTTACATACAAGTTTGTTATTGGAAGATTACTGAACCGTTAATTTGTTTCATCATATTTATTTACTGTCCCTTGCTTCTTCTTGCTTAGACTTAGGCTTAGTTTATATTTAGTAATTTTTCATTATATTAATTCATAATCATTTACTATTTATATCGATTTATATGTATCTAATAATAATAAATGTATCTTTTATAAATATCCGTATTTTGTAATAAGTAATTAATTTAAATTATTAAAATTTATTCTGATTTAAACATACTGTACCGTAGTGACGTCAAACGGCATGGGCGGAACTAAAATTGACATTAGCATGTAACGCGTTGCTTAGCATTGAGTGCTTACTCCTAATTAGGTATCCTCCTTGTGTCTTGATGTCGCTTGACGTCATCACATATCGACACTTTGCTCTCGCTAAGATACAGAATAGACCTCCTGAAATGCGCTTTTACAACTCTCCGCTACCACTACCTCCATGGTTTCTTACTGTTAATAGTGTTCTGTTGATCTCGGTCCGATTACTCTTGCCGTCGTCATATCTACAATTATGATTCAGAAAAGCAAGCTGTTTCAAAAAATATGATACACAAGTTGTCAAGTTGGCTACCGACACGGCAATAGGGCGGCATTTATCAAATGATTTTACTGCCATCTATACGCGGCACCTGGAACTATGAGCATTCCCGTGATTTTACATGCGCACGCGCAGCCAGATACCTATTGTTATTGTTAATTTAAAATGTCACTATTTCGATTTTAATTGTTGAGTGCTGCATGAAAATTTTTGCAATAAGCATATTAATTGAAATGGTAAAGTAATAATGATAATTGTATAATATCAAAGAATATGAATTTTAATATACTATTTTTAGTAGGTAGTATTGTTGTTTTGCAACTGCGAAAATGTGAATTCATTTAAAAAAATCTGTTGTGGCCAGCACATAACCTTCCGCCTGGACACTGTAATATGTGAATTTGGTTTTTGTTAGGCTACTTTTTGTAATTTTTTTATAGTTCTTCAAGCAACGTACCGATTCCGATTGACATTGAAATCAAATTAGCTCTTTTTGGATACAATTTTTATTTTATTATTACCTTATTACATTATATCCAGTTAATAATGAATCGATGATGCTTCTTGACTGGATACGTTTGATGGAAGGATAAAAAATTACTGGAATTCAAACAGTTTTTTATTAATTAAATTTCTGCTCCTAGGTACCTACTAAGTTTCAAATCCAGTTATTAATATATTTATACATTTCTTTATAAATGGTGCAACCAAAATTTCAGAAACTGTGTATACATCTGTTCATCTGTCACATTGACATATACATTTTTGTTTTTAATTTTTTTCCTATATTGTGATTTAAAAATCGTGGTAGGTAAAATTATATATCTTTGAAAAATAATTTTCCTTTATTGGTAAGAGATATAGACAAGATGGTAAATAAATATTGTAAGATATAATTTGTTCTTTGAAATGTCGTATGACAAATTGTAACTATCGCAGAATTTTCTATATTTTTTGCAAAAAATGTTAAAATGCTTCAAGAAAATACCATTTCCGGTTGGCAGATTTTTACCAAAATCTAATCAGCTCTTCATTAACATGTAGAAATATATAATGCAAAATATTAGAATTTTATGTTCAATCGAATTTGAGATAATGAATAAGAACGAAAGAACATAGTAGGCACACATACAGACTTTCATACACACACACACACAGACATCATCGTGAAAATAGTCAAAATAGGTTCTAAAGGTGCTAAAACGTGCTTATTGACAAAAATCTCGACATCGAATTTGTTCACGATCCCTATACCTCTCTAGGCGAGAGGTAAAAATGATGAACAACTGAGAACATGGATGACAGCAGCTTTGAATCGTCAAAAACAGAACTAGAAACCAACATCTCACTTTACAAATAATCAGCAACATCTCCTGACAAAAATGTAATAATGAAGTTTTAAGGCGTGCAGTTTGAAAATGTTGTTCGTTTAGAAACCCAAGATGTTGGTTTCTATTAAAAGGTATCTATTTAATAACATTTTCTAGTAATATAGAAGTCGTAGTCGTACCTATCTCATTCGTAAAATATTTAATTACTATTATACAAGTACCGCAATTCAAGTTACAAAATAATATGAACACGCATGATACACTAATAGCAATTTTTATTTTGCAGGTTATGAAAATGTTACATTGCGTAAAATAGAAAAATGATTTTCGCGAAAACGAAGTTGATCAGCCGAAAATAGCAAAATGTACCGACTGATAAAGAGAAAGGAACATCTAGTAGGACCTAGGAGTAATAAAAGCTGCAATAATTAATAACCAAACAGATATGAGTATTTCCAACCGAAAAGAATTTCTGTATAAATTTAATTATTTTTTCCCTGCTGTTCAAATTTCCGTTAACCGTAGGCTTGTTCAGAGTCTAATAAAACTTCATGTCGTTTCGCCATATAGGATAAATTATTATTTTTATTTATATACCGATACAGTCTGAAATGGTAGTTACAAATCTTTAAAATCTTTGGTCCACACGCTTCCTCTCTAACTTTTACACCATGTATACGTACCCATACACAATGCTTTATCTAATTATATATTATTGTTATTGTACTACTTTCTTAATATTAACTGATAAATAAATATTTTGTACTTAATGCAGTGATTTATTATTTCCTTCATAAATTTTAATAATTTCAATAGGTAAATAATTCGCATGAGATTCATATACGCCTGCTATGATCCTCATTACTTGAATTAGTTCATGGTGCCGCGTATAGATGGCGCCAAAATCAACATGATAAAATCACAATATCACGCTCGTGTCTCTTCTTCATACTGTTTTTGTTCTGTGAAGTTAACTTTGAATAGAATATTTTATTTAACGTCAAAATTTCTGTATCATTTCAGACTTTCATCATGTCTATTTTCATAAAAGCAAAAATTCGACCAGTTATAAATAAATATTTAAATTATGTCCGATATTTCGCTGATGGTAAATTAAAGCTACCTTCAAATCGGATTATGATACACAAGAAAATTGAAGGTTATAATAGCGACCAACGCGACAGAAATAACATCCGTTATTTAGAAAAACTGCGACTGGCTGCATTTAGAGGAATAAGACTTAATGAAAATGAAATTAGGCTACATTTGGAAGAACTTAAACGTCATAAAGCTAATCTTGTTAGAGTGTCATTTATGATACATGACATACTAAAAAGAATAGGAAAAGCAAAAAAGCAATTAATTGCTACGGACTACAATATTCATAATAATAAAAATAGAAGAAAAAAAAGAAAGGAAAAACCATAAGACTTTAAACAATATATTATTATATTCTTAATAAAAATTATTGAAAATTTGAATCGTGAAGATTTTTATGTAGTAGGCGTAGTAGATTATCAAAATTCTTGTTTTAGTGTTGCAGTCAAAATTGTCATGTGGTCACCCATAAAAAATCATTCGGCCATCCTTCAAAATTTGAAATACCTTTCATTACATATCAAACACAATGCAAGCACCATGGGGTCCATCAGAGATGGTGGCGGGAAATTCAGCGAAAGAGGAAAAGCCTTAGAAGACCAATACTTCCACCGAAACAACCAAGAGATGCTTGACAAGTTGAAAAAGAACATTAAGAATGAAATAGAATACCACAAAAGGCAGTTAAAGGTCCTAGAAGAGGAAAAGAAACGAGCTGCATTATTGGAAAATGAAGATTATAAACACCACGAAGATGATTAGAACGCAAAATTTTGTATCCCCGATATCTAAAATAAATAGCCTTTTTATTTCATAAAAGCGTTCAACCATTGATGGGAAATTTGCCGCCACCAAGAGTCACACCCTCACGTCCATTCGCAAAATGTGGTGTTGGCCCTCTCAGCATTCGCGAACATAGAAAAAGAAACTACAAAACATTCAAGGCATATCGGGCAATATTTATATGCTTTGCCACGAAGGCGGTGCACCTAGAGCTCGTCACCGATTTGTCAACGCAATGAAGAGATTCATGGTACGTAGAGGAAAACCATGCGATATATTTTCGGACAATGGGACCAACTTCGTGGGAGCAAATCACGAACTCCAAAATCTTCATGAAATATTCAACGATAATGCTGCTAAAGACAAGATTATTGCGTCCATGGCTGATAATAATATAAACCGGCATTTTATACCTCCAAGGGCTCCACATTTTGGTGGGCTTTGGGAAGCCGCAGTGAAGTCTACCAAGCATCACATACGTCGTGTCGTAGGTAACGCTTTGTTAACTTACGAAGAAATGTACACTTTCCTCGCTCAAACAGAAGCCATTTTAAACTCAAGACCCTTAATGCCCTTGTCCAATGACCCCAATGATTATTCCTCTCTCATTCCCGGCCATTTTTTGATTGGAGACGCCTTGACCTCAAATGTCGAACCAGACATCATAAATTTTGATATTAAGAGCCTTTCACGCTGGGAACATGTTGAACGCCTACGCCAGCACTTTTGGGTCCGCTGGTCAAACGAGTATTTATCCCATCTACAGGTGCGAGGCAAATGGAGATCAAATAAAGGCGCAGATCTTCAACCAGGACAATTGGTCCTCATCCGCGAGGACAACATGCCACCGCTTCAGTGGCCCATGGGCCGCATTGAGCTGACACATCCAGGAAGTGACGGCATCACCAGGACGGCCACCATCCGGACCACCACGGGCCATTTCAAAAGACCAGCTACACGATTGTGCCCCCTCCCCCTAGACAGTTAGTGTCAGTGTTGTGTTGGTGTTTGTGCTCGTTGAAAGTATAGTCTTTCAAGGCGGGCGGTATGTTCGTGCTTATAAACATTTTGAACAATTATGTTATTATCAGCGTCGCCCTTTTGGCGTTCTTTGGATTAGTAATCCTAATGACTTTATGACTTTGTTTTTCAGAAATACATTAAACATCTGGCGACAAGTTGTCACTCGTCGTGCAGATAGTACCGTTAGGTACTTATGAGTCACTACCCCCACTTGGTTATTTTGTGAGGGGTTGTGTTTAATTTTAAGAAAAGTTCAGTTCAGTTCCATGGTGGTTCCATGTTTTATTCAGTACAATACACATTCATATAGAACTCGTCGTTGTATCTTTACTTACTGTCATTTTTTCATGTAATTTACTTGTTTTATGTTGTTGTTTTTTTATATCTCGTGTGTGTTGCCTTAAGAAATATAGTTTATCAAGTTAAAAAGTGTATTTCAATCATAAACTCGACACACCCTCAACAATATGCTTTTCATCATTTAACGACTAGTAGTCAATCACCTTAACAGTTATGAAATAAAAAGGCTATTTATTTTAGATATCGGGGATACAAAATTTTGCGTTCTAATCATCTTCGTGGTGTTTATAATCTTCATTTTCCAATAATCCAGCTCGTTTCTTTTCCTCTTCTAGGACCTTTAACTGCCTTTTGTGGTATTCTATTTCATTCTTAATGTTCTTTTTCAACTTGTCCATCATCTCTTGGTTTTTTCGGTGGAAGTATTGGTCTTCTAAGGCTTTTCCTCTTTCGCTGAATTTCCCGCCACCATCTCTGATGGACCCCATGGTTCTTGCATTGTGTTTGATATGTAATGAAAGGTATTTCAAATTTTGAAGGATGGCCGAATGATTTTTTATGTGTGACCACATGACAATTTTGACTGCCACTAAAACAAGAATTTTGATAATCTACTACGCCTACTACATAAAAATCTTCACGATTCAAATTTTCAATAATTTTTATTAAGAATATAATAATATATTGTTTAAAGTCTTATGGTTTTTCCTTTCTTTTTTTTCTTCTATTTTTATTATTATGAATATTGTAGTCCGTAGCAATTAATTGCTTTTTTGCTTTTCCTATTCTTTTTAGTATGTCATGTATCATAAATGACACTCTAACAAGATTAGCTTTATGACGTTTAAGTTCTTCCAAATGTAGCCTAATTTCATTTTCATTAAGTCTTATTCCTCTAAATGCAGCCAGTCGCAGTTTTTCTAAATAACGGATGTTATTTCTGTCGCGTTGGTCGCTATTATAACCTTCAATTTTCTTGTGTATCATAATCCGCCTACTACATAAAAATCTTCACGATTCAAATTTTCAATAATTTTTACTTCCTTGTACGAAGTAATAAGGAAGTATTGTAATCGCGAAAAATTTCGGTTTTCAGATTTTGATGGAAATATCCGTTTTGACCTTTTCTGAATCCATTATGACTAGTTTCGTCGTGACGTCTGTACGTACGTGCGTACGTACGTGCGTACGTACGTACGGACGTATGTGTGTCGCATAACTCAAATACGGTTAGACGTAGAAAGTTGAAATTTTGTATTTAGGACTGTTATAGCATCTAGTTGCGCACCTCCTATTTTTGGTTTCAATCTACAAACCGGAAGTAGTACTTTTCTTAAATATTTATCGAAATATTTAAGACAAATTTTTTAATTTTAAATGAAAGATTATGTGATTATTACCTAAAATCGGTATTTTATAAATATTTTTGTATCTGGTATCATTTAGGAATAATTAAAGTATATATTTTTAATTTAGTATTTCTTTATCTTGTAGCCCATGATCGATTAACATTTGTTACTACGTAAAATTTAAATGATTATGACATGACAGTGACAATAGTAAAATATTCTTTATATCTTCTTCTGCAGTTTAAATAAAATGACTAAAATATATTTGTGAGTATACTAGTATAATAAGTTAAAAGAATTTTTTTATATTATTCTACATTTTAGTTATTAAGAAAAGTATGAACAAACAAGGCGTACAAGGAAGTCATGTGGTGTCCACGTCAGATTTTTATTATATTGTTTAAAGTCTTATGGTTTTTCCTTTCTTTTTTACTTCCTTGTACGGAGTAATAAGGAAGTATTGTAATCGCGAAAAATTTCGGTTTTCAGATTTTGATGGAAATATCCGTTTTGACCTTTTCTGAATCCATTATGACTAGTTTCGTCGTGACGTCTGTACGTACGTGCGTACGTACGTGCGTACGTACGTACGGACGTATGTGTGTCGCATAGCTCAAATACGGTTAGACGTAGAAAGTTGAAATTTTGTATTTAGGACTGTTATAGCATCTAGTTGTGCACCTCCTATTTTTGGTTTCAATCTATAAACCGGAAGTAGTACTTTTTAAAAATATTTCGATAAATATTTAATTTAACACAAATTTTTTTATTTTAAATTAAAGATTATGTGATTATTACCTAAAATCGGTATTTTATAAATATTTTTGTATCTGGTATCATTTAGGAATAATTAAAGTATATATTTTTAATTTAGTATTTCTTTATCTTATAGTCCATGATCGATTAACATTTGTTACTACGTAAAATTTAAATGATTATGACATGACAGTGACAATAGTAAAATATGCTTTATATCTTCTTCTGCAGTTTAAATAAAATGACTAAAATATATTTGTGAGTATACTAGTATAATAAGTTAAAAGAATTTTTTATATTATTCTACATTTTAGTTATTAAGAAAAGTATGAACACACAAGGCGTACAAGGAAGTCATGTGGTATCCACGTCAGATTTTTACCTCTCGCCTCATATTCTATAAGAGAGGTATTGTAATGGGTCAAAATTTTCGAGTATGAGTTTTTGGTGGATAAGCACGTTTCAGGGTCTCTAGAATACGAATTTAATATTTTCCCGATGATGTCTGTGTGTGTGTATGTGTGTGTGTTTGTATGAATGTATGGACTGACGATTTTTCGTCCACGATAACTGAAAAAGTATCAAACCTTTAATAACCAAATTTCATATTTAAGGTTTTAATAAGGATAAGATTTTGGTAGAAATCCGTAAACCGGAAGTAGTACTTTTTGGAACTTGATATAGTTTTTCTTAAATAAATTGGTACATTATTTATTTATGACAATTTTTGCAAATAAAAATAAAAGATAATATAATTATCTATGGGTACAGTGAATTTTAAATACAATTTGCTGAATCTGGTACTATTTAGCAATAAAATAAAGTGCAACTAAGTACCAGTATCTTGTTGTCCATGATATGAAATTTGTTTTTACTCAAAATTTGAATTATAATGACAGTGACAGTACAGTTGACATCTTTTGCTTGCATCTTGGTTTACATTATTGTTTACATATTACATGAACATTAAAATGTAAGTAAAACTATTTATTAGATTAGTAGAATAAGCAGAATTAGGCGAGAGGTCGTGTACTGGCCACAGCAGATTTTTTTCTTCTATTTTTATTATTATGAATATTGTAGTCCGTAGCAATTAATTGCTTTTTTGCTTGGCCTATTCTTTTTAGTATGTCATGTATCATATTGATCATAAATGACACTCTAACAAGATTAGCTTTATGACGTTTAAGTTCTTCCAAATGTAGCCTAATTTCATTTTCATTAAGTCTTATTCCTCTAAATGCAGCCAGTCGCAGTTTTTCTAAATAACGGATGTTATTTCTGTCGCGTTGGTCGCTGTTATTGGCTGTTATAACCTTCAATTTTCTTGTGTATCATAATCCGATTTGAAGGTAGCTTTAATTTACCATCAGCGAAATATCGGACATAATTTAAATATTTATTTATAACTGGTCGAATTTTTGCTTTTATGAAAATAGACATGATGAAAGTCTGAAATGATACAGAAATTTTGACGTTAAATAAAATATTCTATTCAAAGTTAACTTGACAACTTGTGTATCATATTTTTTGAAACAGCTTGCTTTTCTGAGTCATAATTGTAGATATGACGACGGCAAGAGTAATCGGACCGAGATCAACAGAACACTATTAACAGTAAGAAACTATGGAGGTAGTGGTAGCGGAGAGTTGTAAAAGCGCATTTCTGGTCATCAAAACGTTTGAAAAGCGCAGAAATATAATTAGTAAATTTATGTTCAATAAGCGCAGATCGTAACATTGAATAAGCGCATTTTTCGAAAATGAGATTTCTGACCATAACAAGTTAGTCCAGATCGTCTTCGAGTATGATGGGGTTAAGTTCAGAAAAATGTTAGGCAAGAATATTTTCTAGTTTTAAAAAATTCTAAAAATCTTGTTAAAAATACTCTTCGAGTATGATGGGGTTAAGTTCAGAAAAATGTTATGCAAGAATATTTTCTAGTTTTAAAAAATTCTAAAAATATTGTAGAAAAACTGTCGTACAATCCCTAAAACCATTGTTCTTTTCAAATGTTCCCTTCTGCGCTTATGTAACGTCAAGTTCTGCGCTTTTCAAATGTTATTTTATGCGCTTTTCGTACGTGATAAGCAAAAACTGATAAAGGCCAAATGCGCTTATTTAATTCACCCAGTGGTAGGGAGAGAGCACTGGCGTGTGACCTTGTCGCCAACCGAGTTTAGTAGTCCGCCATATTGGTCCAAAAACAACTATGTAATCTTATGCAGCGAAGTAAATTTGTATAAATTTTTATGTTTATTTTCATTACTTAAAGACAGTTTTTTAAGTATAGTTTTCTTATAAACGTAAAATTAAGAAAGACAACAGTTCTGACGACTGACGTGATAAGAGTTAAATAGTAGGTAATAATTGCAATAATACTGTCAAGTGTTTCACAGTGGTGGTACAATTATGAGAAATCAAATTTACTAATATGTAGGTACCTACTACTTATTAAATAATGTTCCAAAGGAATACAGTCACTGATAATTTTTTTAGCATTTTGACAAATTGTAGTCTTTGATCAATCACTACTGGAAAATCATCAAATATTATTTTTACAAGCAGCTGCGGGTTAATATATAAAAATAAGATTATTTTATATTGCTTAAAAATCAATCGATAAAAGTGAGTCAGTTAGACTAATTATAATTATCATTATTCCGTAGTAATTAGCGACAATTATTGTCTATTTTAATGTATGAGCTTATAATCACATCAGTTTTGGCTTTTGGCCCGATCAATTTTTCGTTTAACGTTTTATAAAAATTTAAATAAAAGTTACTACTACGTGTCAACTAATGTGATTAAAAATAAATAATAATAAAATAAATATGCAATATTTTACATATATGCAAATCAGCAAAATAATAAAATAAACCAAATTTTGTCAACAATGCACAAGAAAATAATGTGAAATGAACAAAACAACTTGTATACAGAGCTTTAAAATAAATGTAATTGAACAAATCATTTTTCAAAAGAGCGGCATACAATACTTAATCACTGTTTACAAAATTCCGCAACGTAACATAAATTACTGTAGGTATCAAATTTTAGCGAATATAAATTTTATACCACATATCAAATTTTAAAAATCTGCTGTGGCCAGTACACGACCTCTCGCCTAATTCTGCTTATACTACTAATCTCGAGACTAATCTAATAAATAGTTTTACTTACATTTTAATAGTTTCATGTTCATGTAAGATATGTAAACGATAATGTAAACCAAGGTGCAAGCAAAAGATGTCAATTGTACTGTCACTGTCAGAATAATTCAAATTTTATGTAGAAACAAATTTCATATCATGGACAACATGATAGAAAATTAATTGTACTTTATTTTATTGTTAAATACTACCAGATTCAGTAAATTGTATTTATAATTAACTGTACCCATAGATAATTATATTTTCTTTTATTTTTAATTGCAAAAATTGTCATAAATAAATAATGTACCAATATATTTAAGGAAAACTTTTCCAAACTTCTAAAAGTACTACTTCCGGTTTGCGGATTTCTACCAAAATCTTATCCGGTGTTAAGATACTTATTAAAACCTTAAATATGAAATTTGGTTATAAACGGTTTGATACTTTTTAAGTTATCGTGGACGAAAAATCGTCAGTCCATACAAACGCACAAACACACACACACACACACACACACACACACACACACACACACACACACACACACACATTTTTTTTTTGGATATTTTGCATATACTATGTAATTTTTTTTACATATTTCAAATGTTTTGCATATATTTATTATACATGCATGTAACTGCATATTTTATACCACTTAACCCAATATTTCATATATTTTTACCTCTCGCCTCATATTCTATAAGAGAGGTATTGCAATGGGTCAAAATTTTCGAGTATGAGTTTTTGGTGGATAAGCACGTTTCAGGGTCTCTAGAATACGAATTTACTATTTTCACGATGATGTCTGTGTGTGTGTTTGTGTGTGTGTGTGTTTGTTTGTGTGTTTGTATGGACTGACGATTTTTCGTCCACGATAACTTAAAAAGTATCAAACCGTTTATAACCAAATTTCAAATGTATTTAAAAAAGCATTAAAAGAAAAAACAAAAAAAGTTAAAAAATACTCAAAAAGCATGAAAGTTTCTGCGAAAACTTAAAAATTAATCGCTAACAATAGCTCAAAATAAACACAAAACCTAAAAATAAGTACAATAGCTGAAAATAAGCTTGAAATTTTAAAATAAGCACAAAAATCGGAAAAAAGCAAAATAAGCATAAAAAACTTTGTGCCAAATTTTCACATTTTACATAATTCGTGGACATTTCACAAATTTCTCTTGATGCTTTTAATATTAATCGTAAGCAAAATGCTTACGAATCCGGTCTCTAATTATGACAGTGACAATACAGTTGACATCTTTTGCTTTCATATTGGTTTACATTATCGTTTACATATTACATGAACATGAAACTATTAAAATTATTTTCAACGTAAACCTTATTTATACGCTGATTTCTCCACATTTGTACATACTTTCTGGCAGTTTTCTGGGCTTATCAATATGGCGGCTAGCTTCGTTCCCCCGCCGCACTTGGCGACAAACCCCGCTCCAAAAAAGCTAGTTCATGTACTCTCCCTACTACTATAAAAAGAAACGAGAACTTAACCTAACTAAAATATCTTATGCTTAATAAAACAAATATACATATAATTAAATGACACAAATACTACCTTGTTCTTATTATTATTACACATACTGTTGATTTCATGCTCGTTATATGCGGTCAATATCGTTTCATTTTTAAAAAAAAGTTTACAAAATTTGAAAAATGTTAAATTTCGCTAGGTATAATTTTTGTCTGACGCATTAATATAGCAGCACAAAAAAATGCATTTTTTCACGGTTGCCGCTAGATGCCACTTGTGATCAAACTGCTAGGATTTTGAAAATACGAGAATACGACAAAATACTTTAATATTATGTTATACGTGATGATACTTATAAAAAACACAGATGTGCAGTAGTTTAATATTTATTGTAATTTGTAAACACACAAAATATAAAGCTTAGGTATCAATGACAGATTAACAAAAACTCGTAACATACTGAAAACAACAACCATAGCATACTATAATATTAAATGAGAAAATATGATGTAAAACTACATCAATACCCTCCCTCATTTAATACTTTAACAATACCAATGCTATTACATATTTGTTGAATGCGTGGACCGTGAAGCGGCTTGGTCAATATATCTGCCAGTTGCTTCTCTGTGTCAACTCTTGATATATTCATATCACCAGCGGTTACAACTTCCCTAACAAAGAAATGTCTGATGCGGATGTGTTTCGTCCTGCGGTGAAACTCAGGATTTTGTGCAAATTTTTCATTACCCATGTTTGGTTCTCTTGAAGTGAAGCTATTTCTCGATCCATAGCTTGCTTCCATTCTTCCTTTTGTTCCGACTGCATTGCTTCAGCATAGGATTGAGGTTCTTGAATATCTGATCGATCGCGTAGTTGTCTCTTATCAACAGCTTCGTCAAATCGTCTTTGAACCTCTTCTATAATATGTGCTTTAACGAACATACATCCTTCACAAAGCTCACTATCTAAAGTTAAATTGATACCCAATTCTTTAGAGATTTTTGATTTAAAATGGCGCTTGTTTTGATGTCCAAGCCGTTCGTGATACAAACGAAAAACATTTTCTTCTTTAGTGGCATTTACTTCAGCAGAATGTTTTGGTTTAACTGTTTTCATCGCTAATTTGTAAAGACCTCCAAAACGGTTGCGTATACCTACTAGTTTAACATGATTTTCTACAGTTAAACTACAAATTTCAGCATTTGAATTAAATTCACTATTGGGATGTTTATCTTGTGCTGCTAATACAGAAAAAAGATTTTTCTTAATCTTGGGTACATACCACACATCTCCAAGGGTGATTCTATGCCATTGTCCACTTACTTCCGCATCTACTTCAATTGTTCCTTTTCCTACTGCGCAGACTGTTTCTCCATTAGCAGTCGTTACAGTATGTGATACTACGAAGGGTTCAAAAGTCTTGAAAAAATTATTTTGATTGGGTAACGTGACTTGTCGCACCATTATCCACATACCAACAATCATTGTCACATTCAGCAGAAAATATCGTTGAAGTCACTGCTAGCAGACTAATATTATTTTCGGAAACATTCGTATCTATTTTAGAAACTGGTTTAGGTGGCCGTCCATCAGCTTTCCATTTATGACATTGTTTTACTTTATGACCTGCCTTCTTACAATAGTTGCAAACTATTTTCTTCCAGTTCTTAGATCCATTTGATTTTCCGAAATTATGTTTTGCTGAAACTGTCAATGCTTCTTGAGGTAAAGATTCAGTTTCTTTACTTATTAAAGCTCTCTCATGAGCACAGAGTTGATTTGTAAGGTTGTCAATAGTTCTACTTTCTTTTGAGATTAACATCCAACTAGATTTAAATGCGAAATATTCTTCTGGTAGTGTACCAAGAATTTTGCAAATTAAAAATACTTCTGGTAACTCAGAACTACATTCAGAATCTTTACTCATTTCTACTTTTAATTCATTCCATAAATTTTTCAATTTTGACATATGAGTAGATACATCATCACTTGGATGTTTCTTAAAATTGAAGAATTGTAAACAAAGATCGTATACTTTATCTTCAGAAATTCCATCAAACAGTCTATGAAGCTCTTCCCAGACTTATTTTGCTGTTGTATAGCGCATCACCTTTTTTAATGTTTCTTCTGTCATATTTGCAGTTAGTATCATTAAAGCATTACTTTCGGCATTAAGATAAAAATCTAAATCTTTCTTGAGCTTCTCTTTTTCTTTAGCAGTAGCAGTTTCTTCAATTGATTTAGGTTTAATAAGATTGCCATTTACTGCATCCATTGCACCTCTAATGCCTGTGGCACACCGGCCGAGGAGCATCGAGGACCATCGAGTAACTCCTCGATGAAACGATAGAACGCACCCCGTCCTCGACGAAAAATAGGGGCGCCGCTATTTTCATCGAGTTGTTCCTCGATGAAACGAATGTATCTCATTTCAGACGTATCTTTGGATTTGATTTAGCGTAAAACTTTGATGTATTTGTCACCGATTAAATAGAAATCCATCGCGGACGGGTGCGTTCTTTCGTTTCATCGAGGAGTTACTCGATGGTCCTCGATGCTCCTCGACCGGTGTGCCACAGGCATAATACCTCTTAAACAAATACTTGCTTTATATTTCCAGGTACTCCAATTTGATTTTCCTTCTAGTAAGCCAATATTAGTTATTCTTGAAGTATCCATCTTCACTTTTCAGTTTATAAGAAAAAGAGACTAAACAACTTCTGATAACACAGTCAATTAAAAAATATTCAAGTAGGTACCAAACAATGTGTAATAATTTTAAACTACAATAAATACCGACGTATATAGGCCCATAACCTGATGATACTTATAAAAGACACAGATGTGTAGTAGTTTAATATTTATTGTAAATTGTAAACACACAAAATATATCAATGACAGATTAACAAAACAACTCGTAACATAACATACTAAAAACAACAACCATAGCATACTATAATATTAAATGAGGGAGGGTATTGATCACGTATTGATGTAGTTTTACATCATATTTTCTCATTTAATATTATAGTATGCTATGGTTGTTGTTTTTAGCGTGGTTTTTAGGCCCAATTTTACCATTTCAATTTTAACATGCGGTTAGTAAACATGCGGTTAAATATAACATGAAGTTAACATGGAGTTACTGTCGCGAACGTTTTTCCACATAAATAGAAGGCTCATGTTAACTAACTCCAAGTTTATGGATATTTCTCATTAGGTTGGTATGGTTTTTTCATAATCAGTTGTATTTTATACAGATGGCAACATTGAATGTTGACAGGTAATTATTGATTCTAACGTCACTATTTTTAATTGTGTTAGTTATTTCAGATAGATAAAGTTATATTCTTATTGCGTAAGTATTGTACACCGAGAATAAATATGTCCGTATGTAAGTAATAATAAACAATAAATATAACTTATTTTTATAGTAGCATGACTGAAAAGAAAAAAACTAGCAAAAGGAATGCAAATTTTTCTTCGGAGGAAGAATTTATTTTTGCCTCCTTAATAAATGAAAAACGGCATATTATAGAATGCAAGAAACAAGTAGGAGCAACGTGGCAGGAGAAGCAAAAAGCATGGCAGGAAATAACAAATTCATTTAATGCAAACAATGGGAAAACTTTTCGGGACATTGAGTCATTGAGAAATAAATGGAGTCAAATGAAAAAAACTACAAAAAAAAAATCGTCTGAAAACAAAAAGGAAAGACTGAAAACGGGGGGTGGTAATCCAATAATACAAACATACAATGATGTTGATAACATCATTATTGACATTTTGGGGGAACAAATAGATGGGTTAAATTCAAAATTTGATAGTGATGCACAAACAAATATTGTAAAAACGTTGACTGCTCATACCGTTATAACAAACACAGAATCCAAGAACAATATTGAAACACCATGTATGTACGTAAGAATCTCTTCTGAAGTAAACTACTTACGTTATAATTGACTACTTTTAATTAATATTATTTTCAGTGTACGAAATAGACAAAAATGTTGTTGTAGAATGTGAACCTCGATGTGAACAGATTATTAATGATACAATTTTATTTGAACCAATAAATGTAAAGCTAATACCCCTAGCTCCTAATTCTGAAAGTAAGTTGACAATTTTTTGTAAAGTTAAACCAATATTTTAAGTAAAATTGCAAATTCAGATGTCGATTCCGACCAAACACTGACCTATATAAATAATGCAAATTCCAAAGAAAACGTTGAAACCGAAAATGTTGCTCCTACTGAAGTTGAAGCCGGGCCGTCTCAAGATTGGAGTCATTACTCAAAAAAATTTTTAAGATTTTTCGAAAACAACGTAATTTATCGTCTACGCAAGGGTGGGATAGGACTGACATTACGGTAAGTACCTTACACAGTTATAATTTTTTAAATGATTTTTATTTCTTGTTTCAGTTACTGCGCTTTTTTCTTTTTGTCAAATTTGAATGAATCAATTTCTGTTTAAAACCAAAATTTAATTTGCCTTTTAACTTCAAGAATCAAAAAAAATTTTTCAAGAATCAAAAAAATTTTTTCGAACAAAACCTTCTTTATTTAAATCTAGGAATCCGAATCTGCAATAAAAAATGGGGGTCCCCATTTAAATTTACAAAGCTACCCCCCCTCCACCCCCCAGGGGGTGGGGGGAAAATTTGCATTTGGTGTCAATTAATAGAATTTTTGAAATCTTTTTGGACGTATTTTTTCTTTTTTTGATTCGTTCCGTTTTACGCGAGATATTTGGGTGGTACGGGTGGTCTAAAACACCCTGTATACTCGCTTTTAGATCGACCTGTAAATGCCCAACGATTAGCTGCAAAAACTGCACCAAAGATCAATGAAATATTAGCACAAACAAAATTGGATTTTGTCTTGTTACAAAAAGAAAAATTTTTGGAAGAACACAATCTAAGAATGCAGATTTTACAGAAGCAGTTAGAATTAGTCCAGTCAATCTGTAACAAAAATTCGACGTTTGTGGAAAAAAATCGCAAAGTCAATTTTTTTTCATAAATTGTTAGAGGGGCATGCAAGGAGCTTAAAACTGAGTTGTCACCCCCCTGGGCCCCTGCAATTTTTGGGAAATCCAAAAACATTTTGGATTTGATTTTTCGCGAAAACGGTAGGTTGTACAGAGAAATTTTGTTAACAAATATTGTTAAGGACAGTATAATCTACAATTTATGTCATTGGGTCACTGCTCTACGACGAAAAGTGCAAAAAGTAGAGGACGCCAAAGTTGCAAAAAATGACTTTTTTCACTTTTTCACCGCGAAAAAATGTTTTTTGATCTTTAGTGTAAATGGAAAAGTTGCAGAGCACAAAAAAACCTTCTAAAATGAGTATTCAATGTTTTCCGTGCGATGAACGATGACTGAGATATAACGCGGGAAAGGACGCATCGAAGACCGCGCTGTGGCGCTTGCTCTTAACAATAATTTTGTACGCCAAGAAATATTGTGCATTTGATGGAAAAAAATCGCAAAGTCAATTTTTTTTCATAAATCGTTAGAGGGGTATGCAAGGAGCTTAAAACTGAGTTGTCACCCCCCTGACCCCCTGCAATTTTTGGGAAATCCAAAAACATTTTGGATTTGATTTTTCGCGAAAACCCGAAAACGGTAGGTTGTAGAGAGAAATTTTGTTTCAAATATTGTTAAGGACAGTATTGTCTACAATTTATGTCATTGGGTCACTGCTCTACGACGAAAAGTGCAAAAAGTAGAGGGTGCCAAAGTTGCCAAAAATGACTTTTTTCACTTTTTCGCTGCGAAGAATTGCAGCAACATACGCACGTTTGATGAAGAAAAAGAAGTAGACATTGACGAACCTCCCTCCCAAATTTTCCGTTAGGAGGATTTACACTAATAAGCCAACCCCAGCATACACAGTGTTGACATATACGTAACTATTATGTAATATTTAGAGAACATCGTTGACGAACCTAAATATTGCATAAATGATGCATAAAATTGCCATATGGATGACACATTTTGAAACTATATCTCCATGACATAACACTATAGACATAAAACCAATATATATGTGGCAGGTACGTAATAGATACGGATCAGTTATCGCATGGCATATTTTACATACTCGCCACATGGCACTGCCATATGAATGTAACATTTTGTAACCATATCTCCATGACATAACTTTACAGACATGAAACCAACATTTATATGGCAGGCACGTAATAGTTAATGGATCAGAAGTCACATGGCATTATAACTTATATCTTACATACTTGCCACATGGCACTGCCATCTGATTATAACTTTTGGAGCCATATACCATGACATCACTTTACAGACATGAATAATAATTTGAAAAATGACAGAAATTATAATAAATAATCTCATATTTAGTGACAGTTCATAGTAAGATGGAAATGGAAACGAATCACCTGTTCAATGTACTACATCCAATCCAACATTCAATGAATACTTTAATCTCATTGGTCAACATACTAAGATTTCCGTAGATTCATTTTTGCCTTCATTTAAACAAATTTTATTTTGAAGCAAATTATTTACAAACCACAAATAACAACTGACACCTGAGAAAATATACCATTTTACAAAATTTTAAAATAATAATTTGTATTTAAATAAAATAAGCTCAAATGGTCTGTTCACACTAGGAAAGATTAACGTAAAAAGTTTCATGCAAGTAAAACAAGTGCTAGGAGCATTATAAAAGAAACTGTTAATACCGGTTATATTTTATAGAAACTAATTATTTCTATAAAATATATTAAAGGTACCTAGTGATCTTTAATATAATAAATAGAAAAAAGAAACATATTAAGAAAAACTTTCCTCGTGTGAACTAGGCTTAAGAAATCTATATTATCGATCAAGAGATAACCTCACTTTATCACTTTCATTTTGACAGAAGCTTGGGATGGCATGTCTGCGTATTTCGTAGTTAAAGTATTCGATTTTAGTTTATTTGTTTTACTGGATACACTAAATTAACCATTAATATTATGCAAGCTGAGAAATGTAGATTTCTTTAAATGGATTGTAGTACTTATGTTAATATTTGTGTATTCAGATTCGTTATAAAATGATATATTACTCCACCTAATTGTTCATTATTATTTTTTTTAGGTATGAATCACATTTTAAGAGATAACTAGTTTATTGAAAATATAATCAACTTTAATTCAGTAGCTGTGAATATGAAACTAGATTATTATATACACATCCAAAATATGTATGAGTTTGACACCAACAAACAACTAAGTAATTCGATTCTATGAAATATCAAAATACTTTCACATCCATAGCCATTAGCCACTACAACAAAAAAGAATGTATTTAAATAGAAGTTTTTGTTCGCATAAGCATTTGTCTTTTTGAAATGTATACTTCTTGTGCTATGGATTTTGTTCCACCACTGGGCTCGTTAAAATCATATTATTCACAATATTATTAAAAGTATTAGTTTTAAATTATTAAGTATTATTTACACTACTATACTGTACACTTTAAATTGACATTTCATATAAACTATACGATATGTCAGATTAGCCGAGCGGTTTGCGGCGTATAGGAACATCGTCCCGAAGGTTCAGGTCCATGGTTCAAATCCAGCACGATCCAGCAAATATCAAATTAACATTTGTATCTCTCTCCGGTTCTATGGATTCTCGATGGATTCAACTTTTAGTTATAAAATGTTGCTTAAACATGTGTTTTTTTAATATAAATAAAATAATTATTGCTACATTTTATATAGTACGTAATACAGAAATGTATCTGCCATTTCTATATGCCATATGGCGGTAACCTGCCGTGGCCATATAGCAGTACCGTTGTCTTTCAAACGTAACTCCCATGTGGCATACATGGTGAGAATGGCTGACATAGGAAAGCGCATGCAAGCTCCATATATGTTGCATGCCATATGGCAGTAGACATGAATGGTGACGTGTTTTATGTATGCCATATCATAGTTATCTAACTGTGTTTGCTGGGACCTCATCTCATGTCGTTCAACAAGCAGGCGCCGCCGAAGAACCGCCAAAGAAGAAAAAAAAAATGACGAGTAACAAAAAAATCACTCGGAAAATATGAAATTTCATTTACACTAATGGCCGTTTTACACTTTAACGAACTCTGTTTTATACTGAGACATTTTTATGTACCTACCTACAATATTTAGTTTGTGATTCTGCGCAGTATAATAATTTTACAGCTGCGTTTATCTATTTTTTCAGACAATTTACGAAGCAATGCGATATTTCACACAATTTGCTGTATGATACTTACATAATTTGAAAAATAAACAATATCTTGTTCAAGATTTGGTGTATTGTAAAACGGGCTTATGATGATCCTTTTTTCCAATGTCAGTTATTTTATTTTTTTAAAATTTTGAATAAAAATTACAATTATTCGACCTCAAAAACATAAGCGTACTCATTTTCATAACATTTTCTCAATATTACTTCCATTTTAAACAGTTACCGCGTTACATCTCAGTCACCATTTATCGTAGGGAAAACGTTGAATACTTATTTTAGAAGATTTTTTTGTGCTCTACAACTTTTCCATTTACACTAAAGATCAAAAATCAATTTTTCGCGGCGAAAAAGTGAAATAAGTCATTTTTGGCAACTTTGGCGCCCTCTACTTTCTGCACTTTTCGTCATAGAGCAGTGACCCAATGACATAAATTGTAGATAATACTGTCCTTAACAATATTTTAAAAAAAATTTCTCTACGACCTACCGTTTTCGCGAAAAATAAAATCCAAAATGTTTTTGGATTTCCCAAAAATTGCAGGGGGGCAGGGGGGTGACAACTCAGTTTTAAGCACTTTGCATGCTCCTCTAACGATTTATGAAAAAAAATTGACTTTGCGATTTTTTTTCCATCAAATGCACAATATTTCTTGGCGTACAAAATTATTGTTAAGAGCAAGCGCCACAGCGCGGCCTTCGATGCGTCCTTTCCCGCGTTATATCTCCGTCACCGTTCATCGTAGGGAAAACGTTGAATACTCATTTTAGAAGGTTTTTTTGTGATCTACAACTTTTCCATTTACACTAAAGATCAATAAACAATTTTTCGCGGTGAAAAAGTGAAAAAAGTCATTTTTGGCAAATTTGGCGCCCTCTACTTTTTGCACTTTTCGTCATAGAGCAGTGACACAATGACATAAATTGTAGATAATACTGTCCTTAACAATATTTGTTAACAAAATTTCTCTCTACAACCTACCGTTTTCGCGAAAAATCAATTCCAAAATGTTTTTGGATTTCCCAAAAATTGCAGGGGCCCAGGGGGGTGACAACTCAGTTTTATGCTCCTTGCATACCCCTCTAACGATTTATGAAAAAAAATTGACTTTGCGATTTTTTTCCATCAAATTTTACAGATTTACTGGACTAAATATGAAGTTAAAAGATCAGGAGGAAATAACATAATTTAAAGAATAACACTGATACAGCTAACTTAAGCCAAATACTTATTTTCGTTTTTTTATAGTTTAAAAATGTAACTGTTTTAATTTATTTTGATAACGTCGGAATTCTTTATTTGTGTACAATTCTTGACAAAATAAATAGGTGTACAACTTTGATAAGTAATATGTTGTTTCCTTATTTCTTTTTCAAGTGGCAAATATGTTTCTTCAAATAGGTAGTTTTCTACCATGGCCGAAAGATTACGTAAGGTCGAACACTTCAGCATCAGCTTCATAAACTCGTGCAAGCCGCGCATGACGTCACAGTTCTGTACAATTCAAGTGCGCGCTCGGCAGCTAGGCTCTAAATGACGTCACGTAGTCACGCCCAAAAATGCGCAGTGTCCGACCTTGCGGATTCTTTCGATCATGGTTTTCTACAGTCTAGCAAAATAATTTGTTATTAACTGATATCTGGTACTATTATTTATAATTTCAGCATTTGCCCTTGCTATATCGTGAGCATTAACTGGATTGTCATTAACTAATTGTATAGCCTCTTCCTCGTTTATGTCTATTGGTGGTTCCCGTTCTTTCTCCTCACAGGCAATATTATGTAATACTGCTGTGGCAACAACTATAGCTTGAACAGTTTCCAATTTTACCCTCAATCCTAAAGCCAACCCAGGAAATCTTCGCTTCCATACACCATAACTTCGTTCCACCACATTCCTAGTTCTAATTTGGGATTCATTAAACAGATTTTCGGCTGCATTTCTTGTCTGTGCTAATGGAGTAATGAGGTATTGCTTTACAGGATATCTAGCATCTCCTACAATTACACTATTCTGAAAATTGCCCTCTTCAAAACGTCTCATAATAGCTGAATTGCGGAATATGTGTGAATCATGTGCAGAGCCTGGCCATCTTGCCACAATGTCACAAATTTTTAAAGATGGATCAGCAATGGTCTGGACATTTAACGAGAAATATTGCTTCCTATTTCTAAATATTTCGGCTCTGTCTCCTCCAGGGGACTGTATTTTGATGTGACTACAATCTATTGCCCCAATGCAATTTGGAAAGCGAGCAATATTGTAAAATTCACGTTTCCTTTCTACAATTTCTTCAGGGGTGCTTGGCATATGTATACAATATCGTCCTAGTGCTGCTAAAGCCCTGCTTACTCGTGCAATAGTTGTACATGCCGTGGAATTTGAAACTTCGCAAAAATCGGCCGCAACCGATAAAAATGAACCTGTTGCATAATATCTTAAAGATAGCAATACTTGTTCTGCAGGTGATAATGCATGGTTTCTGAAATGAAGTAAATTAATATATTCTATGTAACAAAAACTATTGTTGATTCCCTTACTTATCTGTTGCATGTCGAATATCATCTTCAACCTCTTCAATAATGTTTTCAACGGTTCTTGAAGATAATCGAAATCTTTTAAAAAATTCTTTACCACTATATTTTTCAAAATGATTGGGCCTTATTCTTAATATTCTTGCTGCCCTTATAGGCACCTCTTCGTCATCGCTATATGCATTTACGTCATACGGATTCATTTTCAATGTCAATTTTTTAGGTTAGGTTAGGTTAGTAAACACGAAGTTAAAATCTTAACCGGTATTTATTCCACAGGTTAAGATAACATGTACTTTAGCTTGAAGTTAAGGATAACACCAGTTGGAAAAACGATTTTTGTAGCTAACATGAAGTTAACTCCAGGTTATATCTTAACATGGAGTTGGTTAAATTGGGCCTTAGTATGTTATGTTACGACTACGAGTCCATTACGAGTTGTTTTGTTAATCTGTCATTGATATATTTTGTGTGTTTACAATTTACAATAAATATTAAACTACTGCACATCTGTGTCTTTTATAAGTATCATCAATACGCTGTGTGCATAGCGATAGCAGCGCAGCGCTCGGTGAAATTCTGCATTTTTTGATGGACTGCAAATAACACATTCTTGTGTCAAAACGAGAGCTATAACTTATTATCATATTAAAACTAGTTGATCGATGGTAAAACTGTACATAATAACTAAAAAATCTGACGTGGACACCACATGACTTCCTTGTACGCCTTGTGTGTTCATACTTTTCTTAATAACTAAAATGTAAAATAATATTAAAAATTCTTTTAACTTATTATACTAGTATACTCACAAATATATTTTAGTCATTTTATTTAAACTGCAGAAGAAGATATAAAGCATATTTTACTATTGTCACTGTCATGTCATAATCATTTAAATTTTACGTAGTAACAAATGTTAATCGATCATGGACTACAAGATACCGAAATACTATAAATTATAAATATATACTTTAATTATTTTTAAATGATAGCAGATACAAAAATATTTATAAAATACCGATTTTAGGTAATAATCACATAATCTTTCATTTAAAATAAAAAAAATTGTCTAAAATTAAATATTTATCGAAATATTTTTAAAAAGTACTACTTCCGGTTTGTAGACTGAAACCAAAAATAGGAGGTGCACAACTAGATGCTATAACAGTCCTAAATACAAAATTTCAACTTTCTACGTCTAACCGTATTTGAGTTATGCGACACACATACGTCCGTACGTACGTACGTACAGACGTCACGTCGAAACTAGTCATAATGGATTCAGAAAAGATCAAAACGGATATTTCCGTTAAAATCTGAGAACCGAAATTTTTCGCGATTACAATACTTCCTTACTTCGTACAAGGAAGTAAAAAGGTAAGTGGAGAAAATAATAATACCAAGAAAGCTTTGAAATAATATTATTGGAACTCTTAGTTTGTTATATTCACGGTAATAACCATGTTTAACATAACCTTCTTTTATAGGCAAACCTGTAATAATAATTGCAAATTAATAATTCAACATGACAATGGTACTAAAAACAGGTTTTGAAGGCATCACTCATCGAATACTGTTTAATCCCAATGTAGTAATTAACGGAAAAGCTCTGGTAGTATCACACGTAGTTCGTGTTGAAGAAATTAGAAGTGAAAACTTTAACAGTGTAAAAAACTGCTCAAGAAGCATGGGAAAAATTAAGATGCGCATTCGAAGACTCTGGTTTAACCAGAAAGGTCGGTTTATTGCGTACCTTAGTTACTACCCAATTAAGTAATTGTAATTCTGTAGAAGACTACGTAAATACAATAATTACGACAGGACATAAATTAAATGGCTTAGGATTTGATGTAATTGACGAGTGGATCGGCACTTTACTTCTAGCTGGACTTCCTTTTGAAGTAAATTGTAATTTTACATTCATTGTGCCTTTGAGATAATGAAATATTCTTTTTACAGCAGTCCAGTGTTCTTGAGTAGGATTGTTGCAATATCTACTAACATTGTTTGTTGCAAATGAAATGTCTGGTCTGGTACTCTGACTTAAATATAATAAACTTCCTACTGCTTCCTTGTAGGGTACTCGATTCATATTTATTCTTTCTTCTTTTGAATCTTGAACTTCTTTAAATTTTTGATTTGGATCTGTTGGTGTTGCTACAGGTTTACAATCTACCATCTTGAATTTTTCCAAAATTTCTTGAATATATGTCTTTTGATCAATGTCTATTATTTTCTTATCTCGGTTTCTTGTTATTTTCATTCCTAACATGTGATTTACTTCTCCTAGATCTTTCATTTTAAAATAACTCATTAGCTTCTGTTTAGTTGAATTCAGTAATTCCTTGGTGCTGGATAGAATTAATAAATCATCCACATAAACAGCAATGATCAAAAAATCATTTTCATTATTTTTATGATAAATACATTGATCTGCTTTTGATTGAGTTAGGTTCATTTCTTTCAATACTTTGTTTAATTTCTTGTTCCAGGCTCTTCCACTCTGTTTTAAACCATACATGGTCTTTTTTAACTTACAAACCTTTGATTCTTCTCCTGTTTCTATCAAGTTTTCGGCTTGGTGTACAAAAATATCTTCATCTAATTCACCATGCAAATAGGCAGTTGTTACATCCATGTGATGTATTTCTAAATCATGCTTTACGGCTAGTGCTAGAAGAAATCTGATCGAACTGTGCCTCACAACTGGCGAAAAAGTTTCTTCATAATCGATGCCCTGAGTTTGACCACATCTGGGAAAAATTAAGATGCGCATTCGAAGACTCTGGTTTAACCAGAAAGGTCGGTTTATTGCGTACCTTAGTTACTACCCAATTAAGTAATTGTAATTCTGTAGAAGACTACGTAAATACAATAATTACGACAGGACATAAATTAAATGGCTTAGGATTTGATGTAAATGACGAGTGGATCGGCACTTTACTTCTAGCTGGACTTCCAGATGAATATAAGCCTATGATAATGGGATTGGAGAGTTCAGGAATTCCAATCACAGGTGATTCAATTAAAACGAAAATATTGCAAGATGTGAAAACCATCATAATAAGATGTTTTGTAATTCCACATACCTCAGTTTCCTCAACGCCTTACAGAGTGCATATTTATGTAAGTACTTTTTTTATATAAATAACAGCATATATTTGAGTATACTTTAATTAAAAAAGATATTTTTTAGCTTTCGGATAAAAGGGAAATACAAGATGTTTCATGCACATGTGTATCAGCAGAGGGGAAAAAGTGTAAACACATTTGTGCTCTTATTTATTATATAAATTTAGATAGAAGCATAGCAAAAACAAGTATGGAGCAAGAGTGGGGTAAACCATCAGTTAAACAATTGGGACATGATATGTATTCCAAAGGTGTAACGCTGAAAGAACTTTCGAAATGTCAAGTACCTGAAACATCAAAGAAAACAGAAAATTTAAAACCCTATAACATACAGTTAGAAGATTTGAAACAACCTTGTGCTTTAAAAATTCTTCTTCAGGATATCATATTGGTGCGAACGAACGTTTACTTAAAAGTATTAAAGAAAAGGGCATAATCGCGGAGAAAAATAAAGAAAAAGATGAAATGTGTGAAGCATGTATTACAAATTTTATGATTTTTTTTTATGATCATCAACTTTATGGATTAAAGCTCGACCAAAAAATAGTTAAAAGAGAAACTGAAGTTTTTTATCAAGATAAGATATTTCTTACTGAATCACAAATCGTTGCTTTGTGCGTAGCAACTCTAATTCCCAACTTTGGCACTCTACAAGATATGTAAGGATTTCCGCTAGTACCAAAGCACATCAGGTAAAATCACGCCAAAGGAAAACTATTATTTCATTAATAGATAGTTTCTTACTTTCTTCTGAGCCAGTAGGTAAGGCAAACAGAATATGCTTTATGGTAAAATTAATGAGCCCAAAGCTGTTCGTGAATATGAAGAAATGTACATAAATACAAAAGTAATACCAATAGGTGTCGTAATATGTAAATTCCAACCATGGTTATGTGCTTCACCAGATGGTGTAGTTTTAGAAGATAATAGCATCACAAAATTGTTAGAAATAAAATGTCCAAAATCTTGTGAAAAACAACCAGTTGTTGATGTCGATGCGCAAACCATTACTGTTAAATATTTACATTTTATTAACGGTCATGTAGAATTAAAATCTAGTCATATGTATTACACTCAGTGTCAATTACAATTATATGTATCAGGACTCACTGTCTGTGATTTGTATATTTGGTCTCCAAAGGGCGCAGTAATTTAGTTTCAGTGCATAGAGATGAAATTTTTTTAAATAATTTAATTCCACAATTAGAAAAGTTTTATTTTAATTTTTTTTTGCAAGCATTAGTATTACAGTCTAAAGAAAATCACGTTGCAATATGTTGAATGATAGCAAGAGTTAAAATATAAGTTTATTTATCTACAACAATAGAATAATGTATTCATTATATACGTGAAAGTAGTATAATAAAACCCTCCATAAGGACACATTATGAAATAATGAATTCATTATTTCACACTGTTAAATAATGAGTACTTTATTCTCTCGAACTGTCAAACTGCCATCACATCTGTTACATCAAGTTATCATTTTATGACGTTGTAAGCAGAAACAGTAAAAATAATAAAAATTTGTAAAACGCTGTATATGACTAGCCTAATAGTTCTAAATTACTCGTATAAATTGTCATGTCATCACACCAAAGTTTGAGGTTAGGTTAATATCAATACAAATTTGTAGTAAGAAAATGTTGTTTTATTTAAAAAGTTGTAGATAAAACGTCGTATTTGACTCGAAAATAATGGCTATAATTAACTCGGATGATTTATACACTCGCCTTCGGCTCGTGAACAAACTTTCATCCTCATTAATTATAGTCTACATTATTTACTCGTTAAATAATATACTATTATTCTATTATAAGATAGAGTAGAATATTACATAATGTATTTTTTTTTACGAGTATTAGTATTAATATAATATGTAGGATAATTCAAAGATAATAACTGTAACGTACTACGTTAATTAATTACACAACTAGTGTTTTATTTATACTTATATTTCAATTAAATAGTATTACGTTCTGAATATAATTTTACGTTTGACATCTATCAAAAATACCTCTTCTTCTTCTACTGTCATAGTTGCCAACCTAACAACTTTACATCTTCACTACCTTACATCCCCTTTGTTTTCATGTACATTCTAACATATGACAATTTTTACAAATGATGCTAAGTTATAAATTTAACTTTACAGGCTTTTTAATTTCCCTGCCGTAACGGGAAGTAGTTCCTTCTATTTCATTTGTTTCTTTATCTTCTATGATTGGTTCTTGTACTATGTTTTGATTTAATGCTTCCTCCGTTTCTCTTCTCTCTGCATGTTTGATGAACCACGAATTTCTTCTATACCTGTTTCCATCCTTTGATTGTAAAATATATGATCTTGGTTCGTCTGTTGGTTCTACGATTTTTGCTTGTAACCATTCACCTTTTTTCTTTCTGTACAAGACTTCTTCGTTTGGATCAAATTTTTGTTCGGAAACTTTGTTTCTGTCTGCGTAATATTTTTCCTGTGATTTACATTTATCTAAATTTTCTGTAACTTTCTTTATTAATTCTGGTTTTAATAATTTAACATTCATAGATAATAAATTTTTCGTGCGTCTGCCCATTAACCTCTGCGCCGGAGAACCTAAGGGACCTCTTGGTGTATTTCGGTGGTGCAGAAGAGCTAATTGAAGATCTGATTTATCTTCTGAGCACTTTTTTATTAACGTTTTCGCTTCTCTTACATATCTTTCTGCTAGTCCGTTGGATCTAGGAAATTCTGGACTAGATAAACGATGTTTAAATTTCCATTCATTTGTAAATTTTTTAAACTCTTCACTGGTGTACTGACGTCCGTTATCTGTTAATAAACTGTCAGGTATGCCGTGAGTTGCAAACCAATTTTTCATGACTTTTATTACTTCCTGACTGGTTATATTTTTAAGTTTCTCGAATGCAAAATAACCCGAATATGCATCAGCGATGATGATGTAGTGTTCGTCACTGATTTGGAATAAATCTGATGCTACAGTAGACCATGGTCTTTCAGGAGCTCTTTGTATGTTTATTACTTCCATGGGTTTGTCTCTTTGAAATTTTTGACAAGTTTTACAAACTTTTACATACTCCAAAATATCTTTACTCATAGTAGGCCAAAATACATGGTCTCTTGCTAAACTCAGTGTACCGTTGATACCTTTGTGACTCAAATGACAATTTTTTATTACTTCAACTGTCATTGATTTTGGTATAAATGATCTATTATTTTTAAATATTATATTGTCGTAGCACGATAATTGTTCTCTATACGACCAATATTTTTGTAAATTTATCGGAACATCCTTAATTTGGTTTGGCCATCCCTTGATTATTTGTTCTTTTAGTAACTTTAATTCTGTGTTATTTTCTGTCTCTTCTTTAAGTTGTTTCAATTTTTGTTGTGAAAATGGTACAATGACATGTATTTCAAGCTTGCTTTCATCTTCAGTTTGACTTTCTAACTCGCAATCTCGACTAAGTGTGTCAGCTACATACAACTCAATTCCTTTTTTATACTTTACTTTAGGATTGTATGTCATCACTTCTAACATCATTCTTTGTAGCCTTGCCGGAATTTCGTGAATGTTTTTCTTAAAAATAATTTCCAATGGCTTATGATCGGATTCCACTTCCAATTCTTTGTTACCCCACACATACTCATGAAATTTCTTGCAGCCAATTACTATAGCTAACATTTCTTTTTCGATTTGGCTGTAATTTTGTTGACTTCGAGTTAGCGCTTTAGCACTGAATGCTATTGGTCTGTCATTTTGTAACAAAACTGCACCTACTGCCTTGCTACTGGCATCCACTGATAGTACAACCTTTTCTTTTGGATTAAAATAACTTAAAGTTGGTAATGTTTTCATTTGTTCAATAAGCCTACTGAACGCTTCTTGTTGTAGTTTTTCCCAGTGCCATTCTACGTTTTTCAGTAGTAACTGTCTAAGAGGTTCTGTTAATTCTGAATAACCTTTTATGAACTTGGAAAGATAAGTTGCCATACCTAATAGTCGTTGCAACTCTTTCACATTAGTTGGAGCTTTTAATTTCGACAATGTTTCAACCTTTTCCGGATCTGCATTAATACCTTTGTTTGTCAATATATGTCCTAAAAACTTCACCTCGTTTTTTACGAATTGGCACTTGTTTTCATTTAGTTTTAAACCAGCTGCTTTCAGCCTTTCTATTAGCTTCTTTGTTATTACACTTAATTGTTCTTTATCTTTTGCATGAATTAATATGTCGTCCATTGAGCACTCTACTCCTGGTAAATTTTCTATCATTTTGCTCATGATTTGTTGGAAGATTTCTGGAGCTGATGCTAACCCAAATGGAAGTCGCTTGCATCTATATCTTCCCCATGGCGTTGCGAATGTTAGATATTTAGACGTTCTTTCAGTCACTTGGATTTGCCAAAATCCTTTCTTGCAATCAAGTATCGTGAACCAATTTGATCCGTTGATATTTGCTGCAATTTCCTCTACCGTTTTGAGTGGAAAGTGTCTTCTCTTCAGTATTGCATTTATACTTGATGGATCAATACAGATGCGTATTTTCCCATTTTGCCTTACTATTACCATAGGAGATACCACTGGCGTCGGTTCTTGCACAGGCTCGATTACGTCTAGCTTAACCATCCTGTCAATTTCTTCCTTCACTTGATCTCTTATTGCATACGGTATTCTTCTAGGCGGGTGTATTACTAATTTAGGATTATCTATCAAGTCTATATCATATATGAATCCTTTTAAACAACCCATTCCCTCAAACATTTCTCTGTCTATCGATTGAACTCTTTGTATTAAACCTAACCTCACACATGCATCTTTTCCTAATATTGGTTTCACTTTCTCGTTTACTATTAGAAAAGTGATATTTTCAGTTTTATCTTTAATTTTCATCTGTACGGTACTTTCACCCTTGACTTCTAGTTCATGATTGGAAAATGAAATTAGTTTCCTCGTTTTAGATTTGTTTATTGTTAATCTCGCTTTTCTGGCTATTTCTTCTGAGATTACATTGCACTGCGCTCCAGAATCAAGTTTGAATTCAACTTTGACATCTTGCGACAAGCTTAGGATTTCTTGCCAGTCTGTATTGTCTGTATTTTTATTTTCAACTGCTGAAACATACAGAGTATTGACAAGCATATCGCTGTTACTTTCTTCATTGTTTTCCTGTTTTACGCATGAATTTACTGACTTTTGTTTGCAACATTTTGCGAAATGCCCTAATTTTTTACATTTGTTGCATTTCTTGTTATATGCTGGACAGCTTCTCTTCGCGTGCATAGTATTGCACCTAGTACACTTGAAGGTCTCTTCATCATTTCTGTTTTGATGTTTTTTGACATATTTCTTGATTGCATCAACTTGTGGTTCAATTTTTGTTCTCATTTCTTGTATCTGCTTCTTAGCTAGCTCGCTGGCTTTGCAAATGCTTATGGTCTTCTCTAATGTTAATTTATCCTCTGCCAACAATCTCTCTCTTACTGTATCGTTATTAATTCCTACGACTATTCGGTCGCATATTAAACTATCTGTTAGTTTACCGAAGTCACAATTTTTGCTTTTATTTTTAAGTCTGGTTATAAAATCGTCGAACGTTTCCGAATCTTTCTGTTCTATTTTGTTGAAGATATATCGTTCGAACGTCACATTAATTCTAGGTACAAAGTACTCTTCAAATTTCTTTTTTATGATTTCGACTTGCTCTAGCTCGTTTGTCTTTAAATTAAATGTATTAAATATTGTAGCTGCTTCTTGACCTATAACCGTCATGAATGTCGCTACCTGCACTGGTGGGTCTTTTTTCTTAATATTAGCAGCAATTTCGTACCACTGGTACTGTTGACTCCACTTTCTCCATTCTTCGGCCATATTTTTGTCGTTGCTAATTTCTAGCGGTTTGGGTGGTTTTAAACCCATTACACTGTCTTCTGGCATTTTTCTCAGTTGGTTTCGGCACCATGTAACGTACTACGTTAATTAATTACACAACTAGTGTTTTATTTATACTTATATTTCAATTAAATAGTATTACGTTCTGAATATAATTTTACGTTTGACATCTATCAAAAATACCTCTTCTTCTTCTACTGTCATAGTTGCCAACCTAACAACTTTACATCTTCACTACCTTACAATAACATTTCTAATGTCTTGGATAATAATAAAAGTTTATATTTATTTTACAATTTATAATATAATAACTTATAGTACAAAATGTGCAATGTTTTATTATAAGGATACTAGTATTTATTATGATAATGTAATTAAAGATTCAATGTTCTAAGTGATAACCAAAGTTTATTGTCTATAATTTTATTATAACTTACATTTGTTACACCTAACAAAATTATTAGTAATACGTACTTTAAACAATCAAATAACTAATAGTAGTGCTGTCTTATTTTTAACGTAACATTTCATTTCAGTTTAATCTTTATTATTTTACATTAATTTTTAAAAATATAGTTTTTAGGTTGTATTTGGAAATTATTTTAAAACCGCCCTAGTATTTTATTCTCCGTTGTTATCCGTGTGATCTATATTACCATAGGAGGTTGCAAATTTACTAATACACCATTTATAAATAATATATCGTCAGCATATGGGAGCATTTCAGAGGAAAACTTGTCCAAAATGTGGTAAATTTTAAATCTTTGAATTATTCTTTCAATGTGAATTCTAACACTAGCGATTTTGTATGTCCTTTCAACATCTTCTGCAGAAAACTTGGGTTCTTTTAAAAATGGAGGCATTACTACGACAACACTTTTCCCATTTCCATCTAGAACTGTTTGAACACCAGGAAAACCTTTATCCGCAAGCACCATATCTCCAGGTTCAAGCAAATTCAGAATTCCTGAACTTACTGTAATTTGAGGGTCCATTATAACATTTTGATACAAATGATACAGCACCACTAGGTGTACATCCAATTATAATTTTAGTAGTGTATCCTTTCTTATAAGATGAATATGTGTATACTTGATTGTCGACAATATGAGATCGTTCTACTTTAATTTCGGTACAATCAATAATCACTCTGCAATTACTGTACGATTCTTTAAACACTTGTGGCATGGTATTTTGAACTACATCCCGGCAGGGCCAGATAATGAATTTGTCAAGAATAATTCTCAATGTTTTTAAAAGAGAGTAAAAATTTCTGGAAATAGTGGTTCTGTGAACGCGAAAAAGTACACGTATTACTGAGAAACTTAAACCAGTTTTTAATTTTGTTAAAAAAATGATCAAGCGATTGCTTTTGGAAATTTTGCTCCCCGTTTCACCTGGTAAAATTTTTAGTAAAAGATTAAATGTAACAAGAGTTACTCCACAAAGATCAAGCATCTCTTGATTTTCAGTGATTGTATCACACCCATGAAAACCTGTCAAACATTTACCGATGTTTTCGGAGACTGGATAATCTGAACCAACAGCTTTGTCTACGACAAGCGTGCTGTTACCGGAACACTTATCAGCGGTATTCCTTTGTTTAACAGTCCGTAAAGATCCACAATCATCAGTAATATCTACTTGAATTTGAGCATGACAAATATCGTTACATGTATATTGATGGCAATAAATCATTGATCCTGCGAAGTGATCTTTATGATTTGAATCAATTATGCAGACTTGGATTTCTTTATCCACCTTATTTGAAGCATGGATAAAGTCATTATCGTTACTAAATTGATTTTTCATAGTATTAACATCTAGATCGACTACTATTTGTTCACTAATCTCATATGGTTTTATAGAATTTAAATACTTTCTTTACATACTTCTATCGAATCTAAAAAAATTGATTGTATTATTGTATTGTATTATTAAATAACATGAGTTCTAATACCGCGCAAGTGTACATAATTCCTTTTCATGTATTTTATTTTCCTTTCTTTGAAGAATACTAATATAATATATATATATATATATATATATATATATATATATATATATATATATATATATATATATATATATATAATATAATACTAATACGAAATGAATACTACAAATACGGGAATATTTTGTTGGTTGCCAATTATTTGAACTGTAACGAATCAAATATATATATATATATATATATATATACAGAGAGTTTTTTACCTTCCGCTTACCTGTAAAGGAAGGTATTGGAATCATGCAAAAAATCGGGTAGTGAGTTTTTAGTGGATGAGCACGAATTAGGTTCCTTACAACTCATTTTTGATAGTTTCCCGATGATGTCTGTATGTATGTGTGTGTGTGTGTGTGTGTGTGTGTGTGTGTGTGCGTGTGTGTGTATGTGTGTGGTCCGGGCCGATGCCGGATGTTGCATAACTCAAATACGAATTATCCAAAAATTTTGATATTTGGTATTTTACAATTGTATACGAATAGGAAGAGCTCATTAGATTTTGGTACAAATATCTTCACCGGAAGTGATACTTTTTGAAGATTGAAAAGATTTAGTGTCAAAAATTTCGATAAATTTGGACAAATATAGTATTTATTGTAATAAGAATAAGAGGAAAAGTTATTTGCAATTTACGTTATTAAAAAATTGTCTTTATCTGGTAGCATTAAAGAACTGCAGTAAAATTAAAAAAATAAATTTATCAAATAAAACGTTGAAATCTTGTAATCCATGTTCGGTTGATTTTTGTTTCTGCATAAAAAATATTGACAGATGAGACGGGTGACAAGTTGACATACTAGCGCTATATAAGTCATAAGTAAGCTATTAAATGTAGTAACTGAACGGAGGATTGCTTCAACACAGAAGAGTTTTCGTGTGAATGAATCTTTTGATTCAGGTGATACTAATTTCTGTGCTAAATATTTTAGATTTTTATATGTATATTTTAAATGGACACCGGATTGTACGTATACATTTCTGTTTAAAGTCTAGATATGGCGGAAGGTTGTGTGATGGCCACGTCAGATTTTTTAATCAGTAAACATAGGGCATATCATTACCATAGTTACAGTGTTACAGAATGACAGCAATGCATTAGAGCGTTTTTTTTTATCAGTAAACATAGGGATAAAATTAACATATTAAAATAAATATGAAATATAAATTAAAGAAATGATAAATTATTTATTTATGTTTTCTACACTTAAGAACTAGGTAGACACTTAAAAAATAATGTGTACAATGGTGACAGAATGAATGTTGAACAATTAAAAAATCGAATTCGTGCTGCTTCCCAAAATATTACTCCCCAGCAAATAACTAATGCTATAAATTCTTTTTATAATCGTTTAGGATATTGTTTAGAAGTTAATGGTTCCAATTTTGAGCATTTATTAGTTTAAAAAATCCTCATTAGTTTAATGTATCTACCTTGTTCTTAAGTGTAGAAAACATAAATAAATAATTTATCATTTCTTTAATTTATATTCCATACTTATTTTAATATGTGAATTTTATCCCTATGTTTACTGATAAAAAAAATCTGACGTGTCCGTTACAATACCTCTCGCTTTGACATTGAAGTATTATTATTTAACCTCGTATTTAACCAAATATTAAGCTTTAATTTATATAAAATACAACAACACCGTATAACATTTGATATAATAATATAAAATAATCATACATTATATTATTTCTATTTATCTGTCACATTGACAATTTTTATTTTTGTTTTAAATTTTATTTCTATTTCGGGATTCACAAATCGTGGTAGGTAAAATTATATATTTAAAAAAATTATATTTCTTTATTCGTTAAAGATATAGAAACAAGTAAGATTGAATATTGTACAATGTAATTTCTTCTTTCATGTGTGGTATGTCAAATTGTAACAATCGCATTATTTTATACAATTTTTGCAAAAAATGTTATAGTGCTACAAGGAAAGTACCATTTCCGGTTGGTGGATTTTTACCAAAATCTTTTCAGCTCTTCATTAACATATATAAATGTATAATGCAAAATATTAGAATTTTATGTTCAGTAGAATTTGAGATAATGAACCGGGACGAAAGGCTATAGTAGGCGTACATACAGACTTTCATACACACACACAGACACACACACAGACACACACACAGACATCATCGTGAAAATAGTCAAAATAGGTTCTAAAGGTGCTAAAACGTGCTTATTGACAAAAATCTCGACATCGAATTTTTTCACGATCCCTATACCTCTCTAGGCGAGAGGTAAAAAACGCTCTAATGCATTGCTGTCATTCTGTAACACTGTAACTATGGTAATGACATGCCCTATGTTTACTAATAAAAAAAACTCCCGGTATATATACAGGTTGGTGGAGATGAAATGCGAACATAGGGAACATACATGACAATCGAACTTTCATGCCAGATATCTTGATATATTTTGTAGTAGTGTCACAAAACGAAGTAATGTGAATTTGTGTGGCAAAAAGAGTAATCAATAACAGAAATAATAATAAAATCTAAAAGTGCATGTAAACTTTCTCGTTCTGTTCGTACACGTACATTATTATGCAAAGAAAATATTTTAATAAAAATAAAAATTTCAATAATATGACAGGTACTTTGACTTTGACAGTACTTATTCCACGTATATCAAGATGCCTAGCATGATAACTCCATTGTCATATATTTCCCTATGTTCGCATTTCACCTCCACCAACCTGTATATATATATATTTATACCTGATCATAAAAGTATAAATCAATTAAATTCTACTGTATTCTCTAACTGCAAATAAATATTTATCCAACGTATCCATTTTTCACGTTGTACAGATTTATGTTGTGCAGTTGGTAAAATATAATATTTTACTTGCGAGGAAGTATTTTTTATTGTGTTTTTACATATTTTTACACAGCAATTCAAGTTGCCTTTTCGCCGTTTCTCCATAATTACCACAGGATGACATATCTTTCACCATAAACGCTGTATAACCAATAATACTCAAGTCCATCAAAAAGTACTGTCTATCACCACCATGGGCGCTGTAAATCTTATTCAACTCTCGTTCAAGGTTATGCACATAAAGTAAGAAGGTAATATAGAGTACCAAGTACCGTGGAAACTGATGGAAACAAGCTCGACACTAGCACTGCGGTGTCCTGTGGCAGAACTAACCAAGGCTAACATGATTATGATGCCCAATTTTGTATATTTAAATATTTTTAAATTAAATTATAAAATAAAATAAGGTATTTGAAAATATATACTTATATTTCAAAATATTATTTTACAAACACATACGTACATAGCAATAAAAGAGCAACAAACTATTGAGATGAAATTACCCAAATATTTGTTTCAATATAATACATGTTATAAAACGATTTAACTTACTTAAAGGTATTCTTAAACTGTGGTTCTTAAAACTAGACGAATTATAAACAATTATAATTATTCAAATATTAATTATAAAGATATCTCTATTCAAGAATTATTATTATTTCAAAGTTATACAGAAAATAGAAACTAACAAGATACCTCATAATAATATTAAGACCGGATTTATTACCAAAAGAAATCATCTTTATAATTTGTATTTTTTCTATGAAAAATAAAAATGTAAATAATTATGTATTCATAATTTCCTCCCGAGCTATCATTACTGCTTGTAATTCGCTTGATGTCATCTATGCAATAATCGACATTTCACACAGGACAGTGTAGTTTCCAATAAAGAATAGCATGTCTTTACCATTTCATTATTTTCTAAAAATAAAAATAACAGTAAAATTATGGAAACATTTAAATATCAATGAATTACCGGGATTTACAAAAAAGGCAACGAAAATCTTGAAGAAATAAAAAATCAACAATATTATAAACTCTTCTTAAATCTCGTTATCTCACTCTTCAGCTGTCGTTTATGTTTTTCTGCAGATCTTTCTATCGTTTAATTATGAAGCGTTTCTTTAATACGGTTTATCCATAATCTCTTCACTTTTCAGCTGTCGTTCATGTTTTTCTGCAGATTTTTCTATCGTTTAATTATTAAAGGCATGAATGTGGTCTTTCAAAGTGAAAATTTATCGAATAAAATGTGTTCAATATTGAGGTCATCTATGCAATAATCGACATTTCACACAGGGCAGTGTAGTTACCAATAAAAAGTACCATGTCTACCATTTCATTAACTTTATAAAAATAAAAATAACAGTAAAATTATGGTAAATTTAAATATTAATATATTACCTGACTTTATAAAAAGGCTAACGAAAATCTTAAAGAAATAGAATATCAACAATATTATAAACTCTTCGTACTTCTTAAATCTCGTTATCTTACTCAGCTGTCGCTTATGAATCTAATCTTTCAATCAAGTTTTATGTAAAACATGTAATTAACTATAAACAAATATTTGCAATAACTGAACAAGATAAATAATAATAACTTTATGAGATAAATGACACAAATTTCTTTCACCTTGCTTGTTCAAAAGGTAGAAACAATATCTGTCAAAAATATTTATTTTCGTGAGTAACTTAAATATTTTATTACTTTCAATTTTATTTTGAAATGTAATATTGAATTTCCTTCATATTTAATTTGAAATGCAATATAATAGTGTACACTAGCACTGCGGTGTTCTGTGGCAGAACTATTTTCATGACGTCACGTGCTGTACGTTTTCCTGGGCAACCTGTGACTCTATATTACCTTCTTACTTTATGGTTATGCACACAGCGTATACTAGCCGGGCAGCCCGTACTGCGAAGGTCAAATTTGAAGGATCTGATTCGCCAAGAAAACTACTTGGCGCTAATATCACGTCAAACACGAACAATGCTTCGCAGTACGGGCTGCCCGGCTAGTATACCCAATATATTTATGCTTATCGTTTTATTTTAAAAATAAAATATGCGATGTTTTAAAGTGTCAAATATTGTTATCGTGTATTTTGCACGCATGAAAATAGTCGCCGCCAGATGCCATAATTATGTGACGTCATAAAAAATTAAGATACTGTCAAAGTTTCGTGTTCATCTCACATAATAATTCTATTATCTTTGCAAATTCCTATTAATTTAGTGCCAAATATAGGTAGGTAATTGTTATGTTTTGTGTTTATTTATTCTCGAAAAATTGTGTTATTTATTTTATTCGTTAAATAATGATTTCACAGCTTTGGCAGGAACCAAGATTTGCCATTAATAGATGTTCAAGAGACTAAAGCCTCATTCCCACCTCTATCATAGTCGTAGTCGTAAGTCGTAGTCGTAGTCATAAGGAAAACCGACCGTTCCCAGCTCTTATCATAAGGGTAATGTTTTGTTCACAACTAAACTAATAAATGAGTCAAATATATTTCAAATAATTGATAATTGAATTTTACTGTTATATCGGAAACAATACTAATTTGCCCAGGAAGAAAATTATAGTATTAGGACAAATAATAAAAAAAAAATATATACATACAATATATTCAATTGCATGTGAACATACCATGATTTTTAAAAATGTGTAATAAGATATTATGAAATAAATCATAGTAATATTGAATTACCTTAAAAGCTATAAAACATTCAGAAATATTTAAAACAATATTATTTTTAATTCATATTTATATTTCTATAACCTTTCTTTCGACGAGTAGTGCAGTGACAGTAGTGAAACCAGCAGCACTACATATCTCCATCTCTTTCTATTTATGATTACGACAAAATGTTTGGCAGAGCCAAATCCTTACGACTACGACTAACGACTAACGACTAACGACTTGCGACTACGACAAGAGGTGGAAACGCTGTAACGTTGTTTCGTATGTCAAACTCTCAAGGTTACGACTAAAGACTTATGACTACGACTATGATAGAGGTGGGAATGTGGCTTTAAGCCTCATTCCCACCTCTATCATAGTCGTAGTCGTAAGTCGTAGTCGTAGTCGTAAGGAAAACCGACCGTTCCCAGCTCTTATCATAAGGGTAATGTTTTGTTCACAACTAAACTAATAAATGAGTCAAATACATTTCAAATAATTGATAATTAAATTTTACTGTTATATCGGAAACAATACTAATTTGCCCAGGAAGAAAATTATAGTATTAGGACAAATAATAAAAAATAAATGTATACATAAAATGTATTCAATTGCATGTGAACATACCATGCTTTTTAAAAATGTGTAATAAGATATATGAAATAAATCATAGTAATATTGAATTACCTTAAAAGCTATAAAACATTCAGAAATATTTAAAACAATATTATTTTTATTCATATTTATATTTCTATAACCTTTCTTTCGACGAGTAGTGCAGTGACAGTAGTGAAACCAGCAGCACTACATACCTCCATCTCTTTCTATTTATGATTACGACAAAATGTTTGGCAGAGCCAAATCCTTACGACTACGACTAACGACTAACGACTAACGACTTGCGACTACGACAAGAGGTGGAAACGCTGTAACGTTGTTTCGTATGTCAAACTCTCAAGGTTACGACTAAAGACTTATGACTACGACTATGATAGAGGTGGGAATGTGGCTTAATTCGATAAAGTATACGATAATCAATGGATTGTATCATTGTATCGAAACAAATTATATTATCCTCTTCTGGTAACGTGCATGATTTTATTGATTCTCTTGAGAATTCATTAGGTTACTTTTACCCATGTGTCGATTATTTGTTATTTCTTGGAGATGTGAATTTAAACATGCTTCACCTCGGTGAAGTATTTTACTAACTTATTGGATGAATTCGGTCTATCTCAATTTATTGGTCTCAGAACCAACTAGAGTAACATATTTTTCAGAAACTTTGATTGATGTTTTAGTAAATTCAAATATAGAAATTTGTTCTAATGTTATTAATGTAAACACTGATCACATATCCGATCACATGACCATATCTCTGTTAATATAAATTTTTCTACTCAACAGTCAAAAACAGTTTTCATAAGAGATTACAGGAACGCAGTTTATACTCAGTTCTTTAAAGCTCTGAGTGAGATATGTTGGCATAATTTTTATGTTTGTCGGAGGATTTGAATGAAAAATTACAAATTTTCAGTGCAAATCTACTTGGACTCTTTGATACCTATACCTAGCCTTTTAAGACTTTAGTAGTACGTAAACCACCCTCGCCGTGGATAACCGATGTCATTAGGATCATGATGAAGTTGCGTGATGACAGAAATATGATAATTCTTGTCCTCTTGGATTTCAGCAAAGCGTTTGACTCAATTAATCATGACCTACTGTTGGCAAAACTAAAATACATGGGTTTCACTATGGAGAGCTTAAAACTAATTAAAAGTTATTTTCTTAACCGTCTTCAGCAAGTCCTCATAAATGGAGAAAAATCTAATTCTCTCAGGTTAACAAAGGGCGTTGCACAGGGTTCTATATGTGGTCCATTGTCCATTGTTTTTCTCGTTGTACACTTTCGACATGTGCAAAAGTGTCAAATATAGTTTTATGCACTGTTACGCGGATGATACTCAAATATATCTGCCGTTTAAACCCGCTGAGTATAATGCTGCAGTTTTAAAACTCAATACTGATCTTGAAGGCAGATCTTTACCTACATCACGGAGTTAAATATATTACTTGATATCCAATCAGGCTTTAGACCTGGTTTTAGTACTACCACGGCCCTGTCAACTATTACAGACGACATTATTCGTCATATAGATGACAGAAATATGATAATTCTTGTCCTCTTGGATTTCAGCAAAGCGTTTGACTCAATTAATCATGACCTACTGTTGGCAAAACTAAAATACATGGGTTTCACTATGGAGAGCTTAAAACTAATTAAAAGTTATTTTCTTAACCGTCTTCAGCAAGTCCTCATAAATGGAGAAAAATCTAATTCTCTCAGGTTAACAAAGGGCGTAGCACAGGGTTCTATATGTGGTCCATTGTCCATTGTTTTTCTCGTTGTACACTTTCGACATGTGCAAAAGTGTCAAATATAGTTTTATGCACTGTTACGCGGATGATACTCAAATATATCTGCCGTTTAAAACCGCTGAGTATAATGCTGCAGTTTTAAAACTCAATACTGATCTTGAAGGCATCGCTGATTTTGCTAAGCCACATTGCTTAATGCTAAATGAAAAAAATCAGCTGTTATGTTATTGGGAAACAAATCCATACGAAAATATTTGATTGAGAGAAATGTTATTTATACTGACCCTGGTTTAATACTTGATAGCGAATTGCTATATACCGAATATGTATCTTTTTTGATAAAAAATCTGACGTGGACACCACATGACTTCCTTGTACGCCTATTAAACTGTTCATACTTTTCTTAATAACTAAAATGTGGTATAATACAAAAAATCTGACGTGGCCAACTACAAGACCTCCTGCCATACCTACTTTATTCTTTTAACTTATTATACAAATATATTAATATATAAGTACTACTACTACTGCTACTATACTCACAAATATATTTTAGTCATTTTATTTAAACTGCAGAAGAAGATATAAAGCATATTTTACTATTGTCACTGTCATGTCATAAACATTTAAATTTTATGTAGTAACAAATGTTAATCGATCATGGACTACAAGATACCGAAATACTAAATTATAAATATATACTTTAATTATTCTTAAATGATACCAGATACAAAAATATTTATAAAATACCGATTGTAGTTAATAATCACATAATCTTTCATTTAAAATAAAAAAAATTGTCTTAAATTAAATATTTATCGAAATATTTGAAAAAAGTACTACTTCCGGTTTATAGATTGAAACCAAAAATAGGAGGAGCACAACTAGATGCTATAACAGTCCTAAATACAAAATTTCAACTTTCTACGTCTAACTGTACGTACGTACGTCCGTCCGTACGTACGTCCGTCCGTCCGTACGTCCGTCCGTACGTACGTACGTACATACGTCACGACGAAACTAGTCATAATGGATTCAGAAAAGGTCAAAACGGATATTTCCATCAAAATCTGAAAACCGAAATTTTTCGCGATTACAATACTTCCTTTTTACTCTGTACAAGGAAGTAAAAAGGTACCAATCAAGGTGGCACATGCTATCAATATTTTTATTTTTCAGTTTTGTGTTTAGAAAATAATTATTTTTTAAATCGAATAAAATATGTTTTCTCTGTTAAATTTTAAAACAAACAGCAATAAAATAATGTTTCAAGTGAAAGTTAACAATACGAATTTGTACAATAAACCTACATATCTTCCATATTTCTTGTATGTCCTGTCGTTGAGGTGTTATTTGATCTGCAATTTGTCACTGTGCGCAAGGTAGCCAGGGAGCACGTTACCTACTGGCTACTAATCTAATCTTTTTAAAAAATCAACTCAAATGCGACATTATTATACAAAACACACACATTACTTCATACATTTATAGTGAATTGATAAGGTTAATAAATTAAATTTAAAGATTTTCCCTTGGAGAATATCATTTAATTGAGGCTTATCAAAGACACTTTAAAAAAATCTGACGTGGTCACCACATGACTTCCTTGTACGCCTATTAAACTGTTCATACTTTTTTTAATAACTAAAATGTAGAATAATATAAAAAATCTGATCTAATATATAAGTACTACTACTACTGCTACTATACTCACAAATATATTTTAGTCATTTTATTTAAACTACAGAAGAAGATATAAAGCATATTTTTCTATTGTCACTGTCATGTCATTTGTCATAATCATTTAAATTTTACGTAGTAACAAATGTTAATCGATCATGGACTACAAGATACCGAAATACTAAATTATAAATATATACTTTACTTATCCTTAAATGATACCAGATACAAAAATATTTATAAAATACCCTTGTTGGTAATAATCACATAATCTTTCATTTAAATTTAAAAAAATTGTCTTAAATTAAATATTTATCGAAATATTTGAAAAAAGTACTACTTCCGGTTTGTAGATTGAAACCAAAAATAGGAGGTGCACAACTAGATGCTATAACAGTCATAAATACAAAATTTCAACTTTCTACGTCTAACCGTATTTGAGTTATGCGACATACATACGTACGTACAGACGTCACGACGAAACTAGTCATAATGGATTCAGGAAAGGTCAAAACTGATATTTCCGTCAAAATCTGAAAACCGAAATTTTTTACAATACATTACAATACTTCCTTTCTACTCCGTGCAAGGAAGTAAAAATTAATACTTACATAAAAATGTCTGAGGAATACAATGCCTAAAACCGGAAGTCGATATCTTGATCCGTTCAGAAATTAAAGTTGATTAAACACAAGAAACTTTTAAAATTCAAAAATTTTCAATTTTCTTTCGGAGAAAATAATTAAATTTCAGATTATTAGACGCTTTTAAAAATAGTACAATGTATCTATATACCGGGTGTAGAATTTTTTTCTGACCTATAGGAAATACAATGTTAAAATTTTAATTTAAGTTCTTACCTATTGCTTTTAAAGCCAAACTGTAAATACAAAAGATGTTCATAATAAAAAAATTCATCCAACGAGCCCTTATTTATTGATATAAAAAGTTCCTTTCTCGAGATAAACGTAAATTAAATTTGATATATTTGAGCTGTTTACAGAGTGCCATGAAAAATAAAATGAATTAGTCAGATAAAAGAAAATAACTACTTCAATTACTTACTATAAAATGTACCTTAGGAAGAAACGAAGGAAAATAAAATAATTATTTATTAATTTTTACTTCCTTGTACGGAGTAATAAGGAAGTATTGTAATCGCGAAAAATTTAGGTTTTCAGATTTTGATGGAAATATCCGTTTTGACCTTTTCTGAATCCATTATGACTAGTTTCGTCGTGACGTCTGTACGTACGTGCGTACGTACGTGCGTACGTACGGACGTATGTGTGTCGCATCACTCAAATACGGTTAGACGTAGAAAGTTGAAATTTTGTATTTAGGACTGTTATAGCATCTAGTTGTGCAGCTCCTATTTTTGGTTTCAATCTATAAACCGGAAGTAGTACTTTTTAAAAATATTTCGATAAATATTTAATTTAACACAATTTTTTTTATTTTAAATGAAAGATTATGTGATTATTACCTAAAATCGGTATTTTATAAATATTTTTGTATCTGGTATCATTTAGGAATAATTAAAGTATATATTTTTAATTTAGTATTTCTTTATCATATAGTCCATGATCGATTAACATTTGTTACTACGTAAAATTTAAATGATTATGACATGACAGTGACAATAGTAAAATATGCTTTATATCTTCTTCTGCAGTTTAAATAAAATGACTAAAATATATTTGTGAGTATACTAGTATAATAAGTTAAAAGAATTTTTTATATTATTCTACATTTTAGTTATTAAGAAAAGTATGAACACACAAGGCGTACAAGGAAGTCATGTGGTGTCCACGTCAGATTTTTTTGATTAGTGAATCCTTCCTATGGTCCAATAAATCAATTAGAACAACAATTTCAAATCTGTCAACTGTCAGAGTGACGGAATAAATATTTTTGTTTTGTTTAATTTTACATGGCAGTCTGAAACTAGCCTAAATTGTTAATTTTTATTTGATGTTTATTTCGTGAAAGAAATCGATTTGAACAAAAAGATTAAGCTTATTCGATGCAGTTTTTTATTCTGAACATCTTTTGTATTTACACTTTTACTCTAAAATCAATAGGTAAAAACAGAGCGAAATTAAAATTTTAACATTGTATTTCCTATAGGTCAGAAAAAAATTCTATACTCGGTATATAAAGTAAAGTGTCCTGACTGACTCATCAACGTCCAGCCTAAACCCCTAAGCCTAAAAATGTGAAATTTACACAGTATATTCGCTTTATGATGTAAGCGCTCACTAAGAAGGGATTTTTTGAAATTCGTCCCCTAAAGGGGAAAAAGGGGATAAAATGCGTTTTTACGAATTTCTCAATATCTCAGACGAGATATGAACTTGATTTTTACATACAATGGTAGCGCATCGAAATATTTAAGACCCATGTTTCAGGATTTTGTCCTAATCAGCTTCTTAAGGAGGGAAATTTAATTTTGGGGGAAAATAATTTAGTTTATAAGTTGCTTTGGAAAACAAATAAAAAATTGAAAATGAAAACATGTCACACTATCGTGATTTAGTTAGGCCCAGGCAACTCAGATATGTCGTCCCTTACCAGTGTTATAGTTTTCTTCCAACCTTACTGGTGGCAGCACAATGCAGACACTACAAATATTTTTGAAATATTTGAGCGGGCTATGAGAAAAATATGAGTGACTGCGCAACGCGCTTGCAAACTGTCACGCATTTTGTTCAGTTTACTTTCTGCCTGCGTGGTGAAAAGCGGTAAAAAGTATTGTAAAAGTGTTTAACAAAGCAAACAGCAAACTATTTCAATATTAGTTGAAGTAATATATTATATACATAAAAGGTAAGTTAATAAATACTAAGTTTTATATAAATTATAGTTTAAAGCATTTTCATCCCGTGCCTACAAAATATGTTAGTTATCCCTATACCACATTTTTATGGTATACTATATGCTACATGTAATTAAAGTAATAGGTTGTATTAAAACTGTTTTACATATTTGCAGGCGTTACTTATATCCGTGTTTAATATTTTATTTCTATTTTTACGTATCCTTTTCTTTTCCTATTCTAGAATAATATGCCTAGTACGTTTTGTTATGTACCTGGGTGCTATCATTACGAAACAAGATTTTTTTCATTGTCCGAAGAAGGAGATTTTGATGGAACTATGGACGAAAATACTGCGCATTGCGAATAAAAAAGAATAGGCGCTGAAACTTAGAATTTGCTACAAGCATTTTTGTTTTTCCCACCTCATCGTTCCTTCTACATATCCAGAAAGTAATGCCCGTGGTACATCAAAGACTACCGACGAACTATAACAACGCCAAAAAAAAGAAAATTGGAGACGAAAAAAGAAAATCTACATAATTTATGATACCTAAGACGTACTTATCAACTGTACAGAATTGCTACCACATGGATAAACTGCAATGATCAACCTCATGTTCATTATAGTATAATATTATAATAGATACTATCTACTTCTACTTAAAAACTAGGGAAATATTTAATAGTTTCTGGCAAACACTAAACACTTATGATTTTAACAAACCAGCTTTAGAATTTCAATTTTATTCTTATATATAAAAACATTCTTGATCAAATTGAAAAATTAATTTTATATTTTTTAATAAAAACTATTATTTATTAGATTATAGTTTCTGGTATATTTTATTTAAAATACTATACCCAAATAAATAATAATTTTTACTAATTATGAGTTCTGAAAATTTTAAATTTTTCTCTGAATAATTGTTTAATAATTATTTAATCAATTTTCATTGTATTTATTATACGTACCAAAATATGTTTTAAAACTTATTTAAATTTTTATGTTAAATTTTAATATTACCTATTTTCCGGATACAAAATTACACGCCAACTGTAATGCATAATATGTTTCAAAATTATTATTATGAATAGCCATTTTATTCATGTTCACAATAATATTGTAAGTTTAATTTATTGTTACATTTTCTAAACCAATCTGAAATCACAAGATTTCTAGTGTTGCTTACATTAAATTTTTAATATTTTTTTATGAACTAATTACCTACTTCTTTTTGTATTAGAAATTTAAAAAAAATGGTAGAAATCTTAATAATATAGCATAGTTACTTAATAAGTTTGTAGGATTTTGTATATTTATGTAAAGGAAATAAATAATTTTTTATACAACAATTTTGTATTACTTTTAAATTTCATTTCCAGGAATAAAAATTAAAAATATACAAAGAATTAACGAATCAAGCTGGCTGTGCTCAAATTTAGTTGAAACCCAATGCGTTAGGTGAACCACAATCGCTGTCTTCCGGTTATCATAAGAGTTGACGATCTGAATATATATATATATATATATATATATATATATATATTGAAGTGATCTGTGATTTAGTTATAAAAATGTATGTGTCAAATACATGTGTCAAATAGATATTTATTCATAAGAATGCAAAATAAATAAGTTAAAATAAATTAAATAAAAAGGGGAAATAAGATTAACAAATATGAATTCCTGAAAGATTGATTGAATTAAGGTTTGTAATCTTATCGTGCAATTTTAATTTTTAAATGTTTATAAGGAGATGGTGATTTTTCCTTTTATTATTTTTAGCACTTAACTATTAATTCATCTATTTCATAACACGCCTTTTACCCAAATTGAGTGTAGTAGCCTCACATATTGTGAGTAATCGAAAAATATATACTTACCTACTTACAAGAAATTAATCCGTGTGTAAGGTTACTAGCACAAGTACTAGCTTGTTAATTCGCGGGTACTCATATGGTCAAAAATTAAGAAGAATTTATGCTCATGGTTATGGTAGTTTTTGGAAACTGCAACACATGGGAGAATGTTAACCGTCAATAAAAATCTGCTGTGGCACTCATAACAGACTTTGCAATAACATAGGCAAGCCAGTGTTAAAGTGACAGCAGTTAATGTCAAAATGACAGCTGCCAATATCAAAGTGACAGCTGATAATGTCAAAATGACATCTGTCAATGTCAAAGGGACAGCTGTCATTTAGCGACATAAATTCGAGAATTAAAAATTAATTTTTTTGTAAAAACCAAATAATAAATTTGAGTCGAAAATTCATAAGCGTTCTCAAGGTATTGTGCTTACTGACAAACAGAGGGAGAGACAGACAGACCGAACTGACTATATTTAAAATTATGGTTTTTGGGTTCAGTAGGGCCTAAAAGTGAAGATTCATCCAAATCTCGAACTATCAAAAAATTTCGAATACAATAATGCTACCTCTATTATATTTATAGACCGCAGAAGTAAAACAAAACAACTGCATATTATAAAATAAATAGTTTTCTGGTTATTAGTTCCGTATTTTTGTATTTCATATTATTTATCTTAATTTGGAACGAAAGACATGTCCTTCATTGCGTTTTGAATAATAAGTGTCAATCAGGGGCAATCTTTATAAGAGTTCCTATCAAAACCGTGTATGTGGGGCGGGGGGGCAGTGAGGCTCAAGTAGGGTATTTTGGATCCCTCCTCCCCCACGTTTTCAAATTAAAACAAACCGGAGCGAAGCACGGGTATAACGCTAGTCTTACATAAAAATGTCCAAGGAACCCAATGCTGCAAACCGGATGTCAAAATTTTTATCCGTTCAGAAAGTAGAGTTGATTAAACACAAAAAATATTTAAAATTCTTAAATTTTGCAATTTTCACTTGAAGATAATAATTAAATTTTGGGTTATCAAGGGCCTTACAAAAATTTTAATATAATGTATCTTACGTAAAATTTACTAAGGAATCTAATGCCGCTAACCGGAAATCGATATCTTTATCCGTTCAGAAAGTAGAGTTGATTAAACACAACAAATATTTTAAATTCTTAAATTTTGCAATTTTCACTTGACGATAATAATTAAATTTTTGGGTTGTCAAGGGCCTTACAAAAAATTTAATATAACGTATCTTACGTAAAATTTACTAAGGAATCCAACGCTCAAACCTGCAGTCGATATCTTTATCCGTTCAGAAAGTAGAGTTGATTAAACAAAAAAATATTTAAAATTATTAAATTTTGTAATTTTCACTTGAAGATATTAATTAAATTTTGGGTTATCAAGGGCTTAACAAAAAATTTAATATAATGTATCTTACATAAAATTTACTATGGAATCCACAATAAACACACAAAACTTTAAAAATACTAAAATTTCTTTGTTTTTTTTAAATTGTTTTTGTTCTGCAAAAAGCTACTCCATAGTCCGTGCTATCATATAATATTCTTGATCTAAACATAAAACTGAAAAATAAAAACATTGATAGCATGTGCCACCTTGATTAGTACCTTTTTATAATTGGATAAGAAGAAAAATCACTACTTACTATAAAAATCGTTATTTTGTGCCATAAAACTACTACTTAGAGATTGCTATCATATATATTCTTTTTCTACGCATAAAACCGAACAAAAAAATCATAGTCAGCATTAGCCACCCCAGGTGGTACCAATTTAGCTCATTTTCGGGTTTGGCTCATGGACTAGTTGTGCCCTGGGGGTTTAGAGCACAGTAGCCTGTTTGATTTGAGATGTTGGTTGTGCAGAAATTAATAGCTGTTAGTTAAATTTAATATAAGTTTATTTACACATTTAAAATAGTTTATTATAAAGATGGAGTTTTTGGAAGAGGTGTTACTCTTACGATGTTCGAAGACTGACTCTTTTACTTCAGTTATCTCAAGACTTCAGCATGACACCTGAAGCCTGGGAACTGGACTTGTGTGATGTTCTCTGTGAGGAGTTTCTCACAGAGAAACAGGATTCTTAGACAAGTTAACAAAATATGACTCCTCGTAACACCTCCTTCCTTAAAATAAGGGATGATACCCTTTGGACACTTTCGGGTATCATCACTTACCGTGTACGACTTGGACGTGTAGATAAATTTGACCTACAAGTCGTGGGATATACATACAATAATAAATAATGCACTGAACTCGGTTAAATGATATTTATTGTAATTTAGTTCCTTGTTACAATCCACCATGTCAGCTTGCTAACAACAACCTGTCACGCCCTAAAATATGGCGGCAAATATAAACATTACATATTAAATATCCCTACATCCCCCTTTGTTTAAACAAAATATTATTATGACAAATAACAAGGTTTAAATAATTACATTTTTATTTTGGGACGTAGTCTTTGAGCTTCTTCGGGTACTGTCTTGTTCTGTGGCTTCTTCGGGGTTCCTCTGGTGCATTCACAGTCGTTGGTTCCCCTGGTTAAAATGCCAGATAAAATGGTAGTTAATACAGATAAAGTTTTAATGAGAATTTATCGTAACTTATGTGCACATGCCGAATTTTATCCGCCATGCACAAAGTTGTAATAAAAACTTTATGAGAATTTATGGGATTCTATGAGCCGTAATATTTCTATTGTCATTTTATACGCAATGTGGTAATATATTCTATTGGGTTTTAATCTGGATCAATTCGGAACATATTTTATCTGCAATAATTGTAAATTTACGATAAAATTCTTAACGGATTTTATATGCTTCTATGAGAAATGTAATCTATTCGGTTCTATACGCAGAATGGCAATTAATTTTCTATAAGAATTAATACGCAAATACACAATTCGTTATTTTTATACGGTTTTATAGTAATTTCGCTATTAACTTTTAATTGGATTTTATCCGTTTCTATGTGACACACATTCTATTTGATTCTATGAGCAAAGTGGCATACTATTTTCTATGAGAATTTATACGCATTACACACTTTGTGATTTCTATACGGTTTTATAGTAATTTCGCTATTAACTTTTAATTGGATTTTATCCGTTTCTATGTGACACACATTCTATATGATCCTATGAGCAAAGTGGCATGCTATTTTCTATGAGAATTTATACGCATTACACACTTTGTGATTTCTATACGGTTTTATAGTAATTTCGCTATTAACTTTTAATTGGATTTTATCCGTTTCTATGTGACACACTTTCTATTTCGTCCTATGAGCAAAGTGGGATACTAATTTTTATGAGAATTTATACGCATTACACACATTGTGATTTCTATACGGTTTTATAGTAATTTCGCTATTAACTTTTAATTGGATTTTATCCGTTTCTATGTGACACACATTCTATTTGATTATATGAGCAAAGTGGCATACTATTTTCTATGAGAATTTATACGCATTACACACTTTGTGATTTCTATACGGTTTTATAGTAATTTCGCTATTAACATTTAATTGGATTTTATCCGTTTCTATGTGACACACATTCTATTTGGTCCTATGAGCAAAGTGGGATACTAATTTTTATGAGAATTTATACGCATTACACACATTGTGATTTCTATACGGTTTTATAGTAATTTCGCTATTAACTTTTAATTGGATTTTATCCGTTTCTATGTGACACACATTCTATTTGATTCTATGAGCAAAGTGGCATACTATTTTCTATGAGAATTTATACGCATTACACACTTTGTGATTTCTATACGGTTTTATAGTAATTTCGCTATTAACTTTTAATTGGATTTTATCCGTTTCTATGTGACACACATTCTATTTGGTCCTATGAGCAAAGTGGGATACTAATTTTTATGAGAATTTATACGCATTACACACATTGTGATTTCTATACGGTTTTATAGTAATTTCGCTATTAACTTTTAATTGGATTTTATCCGTTTCTATGTGACACACATTCTATTTGATTCTATGAGCAAAGTGGAATACTATTTTCTATGAGAATTTATACGCATTACACACTTTGTGATTTCTATACGGTTTTATAGTAATTTCGCTATTAACTTTTAATTGGATTTTATCCGTTTCTATGTGACACACATTCTATTTGGTCCTATGAGCAAAGTGGGATACTAATTTTTATGAGAATTTATACGCATTACACACATAGTGATTTCTATACGGTTTTATAGTAATTTCGCTATTAACTTTTAATTGGATTTTATCCGTTTCTATGTGACACACATTCTATTTGATTCTATGAGCAAAGTGGCATACTATTTTCTATGAGAATTTATACGCATTACACACTTTGTGATTTCTATACGGTTTTATAGTAATTTCGCTATTAACTTTTAATTGGATTTTATCCGTTTCTATGTGACACATTCTATTTGGTCCTATGAGCAAAGTGGGACACTAATTTTTATGAGAATTTATACGCATTACACCAGGGACCTGAACCGAACCGGAACATAAACCGAAACCGGAGTGAACCGGCTTATTTTTATGAACCTAAACCGAAACTTGAACCTTTTTCTAAAATAAAAAAGAACAAGAACTTTAACCGGAACACAAATACTGAACCGGTTCAGTAAACCGGTTCGAAAAACCGGTTTTTTAATATGTTTTCTTCTTGTTACTTAGTTTAAGTTTCTAGTTTTCAAGTTGGCTAGTAGGTACTTTGTTTTGTTTGTGTTTGCATTTTGCAATAATAATTTATTTTATTTTCTATTGTTAATATAAATGTAAAAATTTATCTTCATTAAACTTATAATATTGCATTGGAGTGTAAAAAAAAATTAAAATATAAATTAAAATATCAACTGTTGAACCCAAATTGAACCGGTTCGTGAACCGGACAAAAATAAAAAGTTCGAACCGGAACACAAAACCGAACCAAATTTTTTTCTTGAACCACGAACCGAACCCGAACCGGTATTTTCAACGGTTCAGGTCCCTGCATTACACACATTGTGATTTCTATACGGTTTTATAGTAATTTCGCTATTAACTTTTAATTGGATTTTATCCGTTTCTATGTGACACACATTCTATTTGATTCTATAAGCAAAGTGGCATACTATTTTCTATGAGAATTTATACGAATTACACACTTTGTGATTTCTATACGGTTTTATAGTAATTTCGCTATTAACTTTTAATTGGATTTTATCCGTTTCTATGTGACACACATTCTATTTGATTCTATGAGCAAAGTGGCATACTATTTTCTATGTGAATTTATACGCATTACACACTTTGTGATTTCTATACGGTTTTAAAGTAATTTCGCTATTAACTTTTAATTGGATTTTACCCGTTTCTATGTGACACACATTCTATTTGATTCTATGAGCAAAGTGGCATACTATTTTCTATGAGAATTTATACGCATTACACACTTTGTGATTTCTATACGGTTTTATAGTAATTTCGCTATTAACTTTTAATTGGATTTTATCCGTTTCTATGTGACACACATTCTATTTGGTCCTATGAGCAAAGTGGGATACTAATTTTTATGAGAATTTATACGCATTACACACATTGTGATTTCTATACGGTTTTATAGTAATTTCGCTATTAACTTTTAATTGGATTTTATCCGTTTCTATGTGACACACATTCTATTTGATTCTATGAGCAAAGTGGCATACTATTTTCTATGAGAATTTATACGCATTACACACTTTGTGATTTCTATACGGTTTTATAGTAATTTCGCTATTAACTTTTAATTGGATTTTATCCGTTTCTATGTGACACACATTCTATTTGGTCCTATGAGCAAAGTGGGATACTAATTTTTATGAGAATTTATACGCATTACACACATTGTGATTTCTATACGGTTTTATAGTAATTTCGCTATTAACTTTTAATTGGATTTTATCCGTTTCTATGTGACACACATTCTATTTGATTCTATGAGCAAAGTGGCATACTATTTTCTATGAGAATTTATACGCATTACACACTTTGTGATTTCTATACGGTTTTATAGTAATTTCGCTATTAACTTTTAATTGGATTTTATCCGTTTCTATGTGACACATTCTATTTGGTCCTATGAGCAAAGTGGGACACTAATTTTTATGAGAATTTATACGCATTACACCAGGGACCTGAACCGAACCGGAACATAAACCGAAACCGGAGTGAACCGGCTTATTTTTATGAACCTAAACCGAAACTTGAACCTTTTTCTAAAATAAAAAAGAACAAGAACTTTAACCGGAACACAAATACTGAACCGGTTCAGTAAACCGGTTCGAAAAACCGGTTTTTTAATATGTTTTCTTCTTGTTACTTAGTTTAAGTTTCTAGTTTTCAAGTTGGCTAGTAGGTACTTTGTTTTGTTTGTGTTTGCATTTTGCAATAATAATTTATTTTATTTTCTATTGTTAATATAAATGTAAAAATTTATCTTTATTAAACTTATAATATTGCATTGGAGTGTAAAAAAAAAATTAAAATATAAATTAAAATATCAACTGTTGAACCCAAATTGAACCGGTTCGTGAACCGGACAAAAATAAAAAGTTCGAACCGGAACACAAAACCGAACCAAATTTTTTTCTTGAACCACGAACCGAACCCGAACCGGTATTTTCAACGGTTCAGGTCCCTGCATTACACACATTGTGATTTCTATACGGTTTTATAGTAATTTCGCTATTAACTTTTAATTGGATTTTATCCGTTTCTATGTGACACACATTCTATTTGATTCTATAAGCAAAGTGGCATACTATTTTCTATGAGAATTTATACGAATTACACACTTTGTGATTTCTATACGGTTTTATAGTAATTTCGCTATTAACTTTTAATTGGATTTTATCCGTTTCTATGTGACACACATTCTATTTGATTCTATGAGCAAAGTGGCATACTATTTTCTATGTGAATTTATACGCATTACACACTTTGTGATTTCTATACGGTTTTAAAGTAATTTCGCTATTAACTTTTAATTGGATTTTACCCGTTTCTATGTGACACACATTCTATTTGATTCTATGAGCAAAGTGGCATACTATTTTCTATGAGAATTTATACGCATTACACACTTTGTGATTTCTATACGGTTTTATAGTAATTTCGCTATTAACTTTTAATTGGATTTTATCCGTTTCTATGTGACACACATTCTATTTGGTCCTATGAGCAAAGTGGGATACTAATTTTTATGAGAATTTATACGCATTACACACATTGTGATTTCTATACGGTTTTATAGTAATTTCGCTATTAACTTTTAATTGGATTTTATCCGTTTCTATGTGACACACATTCTATTTGATTCTATGAGCAAAGTGGCATACTATTTTCTATGAGAATTTATACGCATTACACACTTTGTGATTTCTATACGGTTTTATAGTAATTTCGCTATTAACTTTTAATTGGATTTTATCCGTTTCTATGTGACACACATTCTATTTGGTCCTATGAGCAAAGTGGGATACTAATTTTTATGAGAATTTATACGCATTACACACATTGTGATTTCTATACGGTTTTATAGTAATTTCGCTATTAACTTTTAATTGGATTTTATCCGTTTCTATGTGACACACATTCTATTTGATTCTATGAGCAAAGTGGAATACTATTTTCTATGAGAATTTATACGCATTACACACTTTGTGATTTCTATACGGTTTTATAGTAATTTCGCTATTAACTTTTAATTGGATTTTATCCGTTTCTATGTGACACACATTCTATTTGGTCCTATGAGCAAAGTGGGATACTAATTTTTATGAGAATTTATACGCATTACACACATAGTGATTTCTATACGGTTTTATAGTAATTTCGCTATTAACTTTTAATTGGATTTTATCCGTTTCTATGTGACACACATTCTATTTGATTCTATGAGCAAAGTGGCATACTATTTTCTATGAGAATTTATACGCATTACACACTTTGTGATTTCTATACGGTTTTATAGTAATTTCGCTATTAACTTTTAATTGGATTTTATCCGTTTCTATGTGACACATTCTATTTGGTCCTATGAGCAAAGTGGGACACTAATTTTTATGAGAATTTATACGCATTACACCAGGGACCTGAACCGAACCGGAACATAAACCGAAACCGGAGTGAACCGGCTTATTTTTATGAACCTAAACCGAAACTTGAACCTTTTTCTAAAATAAAAAAGAACAAGAACTTTAACCGGAACACAAATACTGAACCGGTTCAGTAAACCGGTTCGAAAAACCGGTTTTTTAATATGTTTCCTTCTTGTTACTTAGTTTAAGTTTCTAGTTTTCAAGTTGGCTAGTAGGTACTTTGTTTTGTTTGTGTTTGCATTTTGCAATAATAATTTATTTTATTTTCTATTGTTAATATAAATGTAAAAATTTATCTTCATTAAACTTATAATATTGCATTGGAGTGTAAAAAAAAATTAAAATATAAATTAAAATATCAACTGTTGAACCCAAATTGAACCGGTTCGTGAACCGGACAAAAATAAAAAGTTCGAACCGGAACACAAAACCGAACCAAATTTTTTTCTTGAACCACGAACCGAACCCGAACCGGTATTTTCAACGGTTCAGGTCCCTGCATTACACACATTGTGATTTCTATACGGTTTTATAGTAATTTCGCTATTAACTTTTAATTGGATTTTATCCGTTTCTATGTGACACACATTCTATTTGATTCTATAAGCAAAGTGGCATACTATTTTCTATGAGAATTTATACGAATTACACACTTTGTGATTTCTATACGGTTTTATAGTAATTTCGCTATTAACTTTTAATTGGATTTTATCCGTTTCTATGTGACACACATTCTATTTGATTCTATGAGCAAAGTGGCATACTATTTTCTATGTGAATTTATACGCATTACACACTTTGTGATTTCTATACGGTTTTAAAGTAATTTCGCTATTAACTTTTAATTGGATTTTACCCGTTTCTATGTGACACACATTCTATTTGATTCTATGAGCAAAGTGGCATACTATTTTCTATGAGCATTTATACGCATTACACACTTTGTGATTCCTATACGGTTTTATAGTAATTTCGCTATTAACTTTTAATTGGATTTTATCCGTTTCTATGTGACACACATTCTATTTGATCCTATGAGCAAAGTGGCATGCTATTTTCTATGAGAATTTAAACGCATTACACACTTTGTGATTTCTATACGGTTTTATAGTAATTTCGCTATTAACTTTTAATTGGATTTTATCCGTTTCTATGTGACACACATTCTATTTGATTCTATGAGCAAAGTGGCATACTATTTTCTATGTGAATTTATACGCATTACACACTTTGTGATTCCTATACGGTTTTATAGTAATTTCGCTATTAACTTTTAATTGGATTTTATCCGTTTCTATGTGACACACATTCTATTTGATTCTATGAGTGTGTAATGCGTATAAATTCTCATAGAAAATAGTATGCCACTTTGCTCATAGAATCAAATAGAATGTGTGTCACATAGAAACGGATAAAATCCAATTAAAAGTTAATAGCGAAATTACTATAAAACCGTATAAAAATCACAAAGTGTGTAATGCGTATAAATTCTCATAGAAAATAGCATGCCACTTTGCTCATAGGATCATATAGAATGTGTGTCACATAGAAACGGATAAAATCCAATTAAAAGTTAATAGCGAAATTACTATAAAACTGTATAGAAATAACAAAGTGTGTAATGCGTATAAATTCTCATAGAAAATTGCATGCCACTTTGCTCATAGGATCAAATAGAATGTGTGTAACATAGAAACAGATAAAATCCAATTAAAAGTTAATAGCGAAATTACTATAAAATCGTATAGAAATCACAAGGTGTGTAATGCGTATAAATTCTCATAGAAAATAGTATCCCACTTTGCTCATAGGATCAAATAGAATGTGTATCACATAGAAACGGATAAAATCCAATTAAAAGTTAATAGCGAAGTTACTATAAAACCGTATAGGAATCACTAAGTGTCTAATTTTCGAAGTGCTTACTTCTCCGCTATTTTTACCTGTGGCTTCTAACTTATACCTTCTACCGATATTCGTATAGAAACAGATAGACTGTAACCAGCAATGAATGGAAAAATACATATTAAGTACCATAGATTCCAATAAAATCCGTTCTACTTGTGTACCATTATATCCTATACAAACGGATAGACTTTCATTCTTATATGCGGAATGCGGATAAAAACCAATAAAATAAATTACTGGATTTCCAGCAGTTTATGGTAAAATGCGTGTTCCAATACACATATTAAATACCATAGATTCCTATAAAATCCGTTCGACCTGTGTACCATTATATCTCATACGAACGGATAGACTTACATTCGTAAATGCGGATAAAAACCAATAAAATATATATCTGGATTTCCAGCAGTTTATGGTAAAAGAGGTGTTTCAATACACATATTGATTACCATAGAATCGTATAAAATCCGTTCGACCTGTGTACCATTATATCTCATACGAACGGATAGACTTACATTCGTAAATGCGGATAAAAACCAATAAAATATATATCTGGATTTCCAGCAGTTTATGGTAAAAGAGGTGTTTCAATACACATATTGATTACCATAGAATCGTATAAAATCCGTTCTACCTGTGTACCATTAAAACTCATAAGATCGAATAGACTTACATTCGTATATGCGGATAAAAACCAATAAAATATATATCTGGATTTCCAGCAGTTTATGGTAAAAGAGGTGTTTCAATACACATATTGACTACCATAGAATCGTATAAATTTTTTATGTGTTTCTATGTGGCATTCTAACCAGGGTCTTCAGCTGTTGCTGCTGGACCTTCAGCTGTTGCTGCTGGATTCACAATCCCTGGTTCTTCAGTTGTATTCTCTGGAAGGGCTGTGATCGCTGCTCTATTTCTTCTAATGTCTTTCCCGTCTTGTGTCTCGACTGTGTAGGATCTATACGGTTCTTTTCTTTTAATCTTTCCCTCCTTTTTCATATCTATTATCCACACTCTTGTGCCTTCTTCTAAATCATTCAAATCCCTCGCTTTGTGCCTCCGATCAAAATATTTCTTTTGAGTATATTGCTCTTCTAGCATATGTTTGTAAGCTAGTTTATGATCTGGTAGTTTAGGTTTCAATTTCTCTTCGTTGATCGGTGTTTGTTCTTTTAAATTTCTTGCCATTAAAAGCTGTGCGGGTGATGCTCCGCATGCTAATTTTGTGTTTCTGTACGCTAATAATCCTAAGTATGGATCTTCACATTTTTTTAAAATCTCTTTAAATATTTGAACAGCACGTTCGGCTTGTCCGTTGGATCTAGGATGCATGGGACTGCTGGTAATATGAGTAAATTCGTATGCTTTAGCAAATTCTTTGAATTCGAGAGAGCTATATTGTGGTCCGTTATCTGATCGTAATATTCTAGGTATTCCCAATCTTGCAAAGATGTCTTTCAATTTTGTAATAACGTTTCTGCTTTTTGTTTTCTTAAGTCTAGCTACTTCTATGTATTTACTGTAGTAGTCTTGCACGATTAAGTATGTTTTTCCATTTAGTTCACATAAATCTGTACCTACAACTGTCCACGGTGTATTCGGAATTTTCGTGCTTAATAGTGGTTCTGTTTCTGTCTTTTTATTCTTCAAGCATTTTTCACAATTTTGGATTACTTCTGTTATTTGTTGGTTTATGTTTGGCCACCAAATAGATCTTCTTGCTCTTTCGCAACATTTAGTTACCCCTTGATGACCTACGTGTATCTTCTTCAACATTTCTTTTCTCTTGTGTGCTGGTATGATAATTCTGTCTCTAAAGCATAATAACTTGTTATGTAAACTTATTTCGTTCCTATGTTTGTAAAAAGACATTGTTGTTGATTCACATCTATCTTTGGACGGCCAGCCATTTGTAATATAATTTCTTATTATATTTAAATTTTCATCTTTTTTTTGTTCTTTTTCTAGGTTTATTTTCTTCACCAGGTATGATTTTTACAATGGCGTTTATGTATAGATTGCATTCTTCATCAAAAATTATGTCTTTGTCTTCTTGAACTACGCTTTCTGGTGCTCTAGATAGTGTATCGGCAGTATAAAATTCTTTTCCAGGTACGTATTCTATGTCGAAATTAAATCTTATTATTCGCATTCTTAGTCTTTGTAGTCTAATTGTTAGATCATTTAGCGGTTTCGTTTTAAAAATAGTCGTTAGTGGTTTATGGTCTGTTCTCAGAGTGAAATGTTTTCCAATTAAATACTTTTCAAATCGTTCACAAGTACATACTAAAGCTAGCGCTTCTTTTTCGATTTGAGCGTATCTCTGCTCAGTTCCTGTCATTGATCTTGAACAGTATACTACTGGTCTCCATGTATCATCTTCTTGTTTCTGTTCTAGTACACCTCCGATACCAAATGATGAGGCATCTGCTGAAACTCTAGTCTCTGCATTTGTATCGTATTTTGCTAGTACTGGTTCGGTTGTCAAAATGTTTTTTAATTTGTCAAAACATTTTTGGTGATTCGGTAGCCAAATAAAATTGTTTTCTTTTCTTAAAAGTTCTCTGAGTACTTTTGTTTCGTCGGACGTATTTTTCATGAATTTTGTTAGGTGATTTACCATTCCCAGGAACTGTCTGACTTCTGTAACGGATTTTGGCTGTCGAAAATTTGTTATAGCGGTTATTAAATCTTCATTTGGTTGGATGCCTTCTCCGCTTACTACATGTCCCAAGAATTTTATTTTTGTTGTGTTAAATTTACATTTCTTTTGATTCAACGTTATGCCGTTGTCAAGTAATGTTTGTAAGACTTTATGTAAATTTTCATCGTGCTCTTCTTGGTTCTCGCCCCATATGATGATGTCGTCCATATGAGCGAGAGCTCCTTTCAAGTTATTAATAATCCCGTTCATTACCTTCTGATACACCTCGGGTGCCGAAGAGATTCCGAACGGTAGCCGTTTATATGCGAAACATCCATACGGAGTGATGAATGTAGTATAGTGTCTTGAGTCTTTTGACAGCTTCAGCTGCCAAAATCCTGACGATAAGTCTAATTTTGAAAATATCTTAGCTTTTCGCAATTGAGCTAATGTTTCATCAACTGTTGGTAGCAGTAGTTTTTCTCTCTGCACATATACATTTAGTCCTGTGTAGTCTGCGCAGATTCTTATATCTCCCAGTTTTTTCGGAACAACTACCATAGGAGCGCACCAATCGCTTGGCTCCTTCACTGGTTCGATCACATCTTCTTTTACCATTCTTTCTAGTTCTTTCTTAACTTGGTCCATGAGTGGTAATGGAACTCGCCTGGGTGTTGTGGTTGAGAATGGTATAGCGTCGTCTTTAAGCTTGATTTTGTACGTTGTGTCTTTGACTTTCCCCAAGCCTTTGAATAATTTCGGATATGTATTTATGATTCCCTTTGTGTAGGCTTCATTTGTGTTGTGTTGTACTTCTTGTATCCATTTAATTAGATTCAATTTGCTGATTGCGGGTCTGCCTAATAGATTTTCTCGAGCTTCTACGACGTAAGCTTTGATGATTGTTGTCTGATTCTTCCATTCTACTGTGATGTTGGTTGTACCATAGACATTTAACTGTTTGTTTCCTACGGCATACAGCTTGTCTTCTGTTTTACGAAGTTTCGTTTGATTCTGTAACGCTTCGTATTGTGCTTTTGTGATCAATGTTTCATCCGCGCCTGTGTCAATCTTGAATTGCATTGTTTGGTTATTGTTGACGCATTTTAAATTGATTTTCCATGGTTCGTATTTTCCTCCTATGATCTCACTCATATTGACTACTTCGCCTAATTCTGAATCAGAGCCTGCTGATGCTTCGTTTTCTCTGACTTCTCTGACGTTTTTGGTTCTGCAGTACTTAGCGAAATGTCCTTGAATGTTACATTTTCTGCATCGGATCTGTAGGGCTGGGCACTGTTTCAGTTCATGGCTGGGTTTGGCGCCGCATCTGCCGCATTCCGGGTACGTTTTCGGTTTTTGATCCTGTTTCTTGAAATCTTCTTTCTTTTTCTTGAACTTACTTGCATTCTTGTAGCTCTTGTGTGAAATACCTTTAATGTTTTGTTGCTCTTGGGTATTTCTTTGTTTGATGTCTTTCGTTTGGTACTTAACTTCTTCTGACTGGATAATTTTGTCGATGGCTTTTTGCAATGTTAACTTCTCGTCCAACTGTAAGCTTTCGGACAATTTTTGATCTAGGATTCCAACGACTAACCTGTCTCTGACCAGTTCGTCGTTTAATGACCCGAACTCGCATGTTTTTGATAATTGTATTATATTTGTTACGAATTCCATTGCGCTTTCGCCTTCTCGTTGGTTTCTTAGGTTGAATTTGGCCCTCTCATAAATTTTATTGATTTTCTTTACGAAATGGTTCGAGAAGGTGTCGACTGCTTCAGTGTATGTCTGCAAATTATCAGCGTTTTTACCCAAAGTACCAAGTAAACTATCAACTTTACTTCCCATATGTAAAAGAAGATTATTTATTTGCGTTGTCTGCTGTTGTTTATCCAAACCTGTAGCTATCCGGTATCTGCTGTATGTGGTTAGCCACGTTTGCCAGTCCTCTTTTTCGAATGTGAATTTTTCTGGCATCGGCACTTGTACCACAGTAGGTTGTATTGGATCTACATTTGTTTGATTTGTTTGTGTTTGCTGAAGTTCCCGTAGGGTTTGTTTCAGAGCATCTAGCTGTGCTTGTAATGCTTGCATGTCCATGGCTGCTGCCCCCTTTTTTTTTTTGTATGTATCCCTGCCTTATTGTGTTCTATTCATTTGCTTTTTCTTTTACTCGCACACACCTGACACCATGTATTGTCGTGGGATATACATACAATAATAAATAATGCACTGAACTCGGTTAAATGATATTTATTGTAATTTAGTTCCTTGTTACAATCCACCATGTCAGCTTGCTAACAACAACCTGTCACGCCCTAAAATATGGCGGCAAATATAAACATTACATATTAAATATCCCTACAGAAGTCATGTTGACTAGGTCAGTCTCAGACCTAGTTAGACGGGGAAGTGCAATGTTGTCAGGATCGGGATCAGTATGTTTACACATCATATATTTTATTATAACATACTTAACTATCATAAATGAAAAGACGACAATTATTAAAATTAATAATACATAGTTCATTACATTATTAAAATTAATGTGTTCGCGATACTTCATTATTTATGCGACATACATTACATACGTACAGACGTCACGACGAAACTAGTCATAATAATGGATTCAGAAAAGGTCAAAACGGAAATCTGAGAACCTAAATTTTTCGCGATTACAATACTTCCTTTTTACTCCGTACAAGGAAGTAAAAAGGAAGTATTGTAATCGCGAAAAATTTAGGTTCTCAGATTTCCGTTTTGACCTTTTCTGAATCCATTATTATGACTAGTTTCGTCGTGACGTCTGTACGTATGTAATGTATGTCGCATAACTCAAATACGGTTAGACGTAGAAAGTTTAAATTTTTTATTTAGGACTGTTATAGCATCTAGTTGTACACCTCCTATTTTTGGTTTCAATCTACAAAACGGAAGTAGTACTTTTTTCAAATATTTCGATAAATATTTAATTTAAGACAATTTTTTTTATTTTAAATGAAAGATTATGTGATTATTACCTACAATTGGTATTTTATAAATATTTTTGTATCTGGTATCATTTAAGAATAATTAAAGTATATATTTATAATTTAGTATTTCGGTATATTGTAGTCCATGATCGATTAACATTTGTTACTAGGTAAAATTTAAATGATTATGACATGACAGTGACAATACTAAAATATGCTTTATATTTCTTCTGCAGTTTAAATAGAATGACTAAAATATATTTGTGAGTATAGTAGCAGTAGTATAGTCCGTCCCAAACTTCTTTGCCGTTACGTCATACCTGTAGTTCGTATGAATCAATTTGAAATTATGGCGGGAAAGTTATATTTTGATATCAAATATTTTTAAACTATATTATGTGAATATTTGGAATAACTATATAAATTTAATAATAAATAAATACCTCTAGAACAGCTGACACGGGAATAAGTAATTCTCCTTTTTCTTTTTCAGCAGTAAAATATTGGTACAAATTCAAGACAATCTGAATTGTTTGTTTATTATTGCGTTTGCCGGGCATATTTATAAATATTATTATAAATATCTATATGTAAACAGCTAATGGATGCATAAAACAACGATATACCTATGTTAAAATATTTAATCACAGTGAAAATAGTTTTTATTTGTTTGACAGTTTCAAAATTTACAATACATATTTCATAAAACAATATGAAAAACAGCCTACTCAAATAACAAATTGCTGGTATATCAACAATATAATTATACGTTTTCTATTTCTGTCTTTTTCTACTTCATAATAAAAACAAAGAACAAAACTTCACGTAACAGTATCAATACTTCGCAAATTTCGAATGACATACGTGTTTCAACTAAATATACAGAGAGTTTTTTTTATAAGTAAACATAGGGCATGTCATTACCATAGTTACAGTGTTACAGAATGACAGCAATGCATTAGAGCGTTTTTTTATCATTAAACATAGGGATAATAATTAACATACGAAAATAAATATGAAATATAAGTTAAAGAAATGATAAATTATTTATTTATGTTTTCCACACTTAAGAACTAGGGAGATACATTAAACTAATGAGAATTTAAGAACTAGGTAGACACTTAAAAAATAATGTGTACAATGGTGACAGAATGAATGTTGAACAATTAAAAAATCGAATTAGTGCTGCTTCCAAAATATTACTCCCCAGAAAATGCTATAAATTATTTTTATAATCGTTTAGGATATTGTTTAGAAGATAATGGTTCCAATTTTGAGCATTTAATTCGTTTAAAAAAATTCTCATTAGCTTAATGTAGGTATCTACCTAGTTCTTAAGTGTAGAAAATATAAATAAATAATTTATCATTTCTTTAATTTATCGTTATTTTAGTATGTAATTATCCCTATGTTTACTGATAAAAAAGACGCTCCAATACATTGCTGTCATTCTGTAACACTGTAACTATGGTAATGACCTGCCCTATGTTTACTAATAAAAAAAACTCCCGGTATGACAGTAATAAGATAGAAAGAGTAAGACAATGTATTCTTTAGTTATTCTTGAAAATAAAATAATGACGTCACGGCAAAGAAGTTTGGGACGGACTTTAGTAGTACTTATAGGGTGTATATTGAAAAGTGAAACATAGGCGTTTAACATGGTAAATCAGTTTTTCCGTTCGCATTGCTTCCCTAATTATTTTAGACAAAAATGTTTCAAATAAATGTTGTTGAGCATAAAATTCTACATCCGGATCAGTAAACAAAATTTATTTTGGTTGCTTTATAACTGCAGAAATCAAATTTGAAAATACACGGAATAGCGAATTAATAGTAACAGCCATGGAATTAAAAACAGGAGATGAACAAATGCGTAACGCTTTAAACGTCAATGTCAGAGTAATAGATTGTCAAAATCATTTATACGTAGGTACTAATAATTTGACGTTTAAAACGTTACGCATTTGTTCATCTCTTGTTTCTAATTCCATGGCTGTCACTATTAATTCGCTATTCCGTGTATTTTAAAATTTGATTTCTGCAGTTATAAAGCAACCAAAATAAATTTTGTTTTCTGATCCAGGAGGTTGATTCTATTACTTTACAAGACTGTTGTACGAACGCAGCTATTGTAAATAATGACGTCATACTGTCTAGTAATTTTAACCATCGTGTTGGCAAGACCCCGTTACTTACTAGATTTATGTTGGCTATACTACTAGCATGCACATCTGACAGCCAATTTAAATTTTAAATATATATACAAAAAAAAAATTATTGTATGAAGATAAACATTCATTACACTTAACGCAAGAAAACGTTTTGATATTTAAATAATAATACAAAAACACGAAGAGGTTAACTCTCAACAAACAATGACAGCCAAACTTTCAAAGAGAGAGACAGATATCTTGCAGCGTACGTACAACACCTACCGAGCTGTTGTAACTTATTTACAAGATATCGCAAGTCATGACGTCATTATATAGGTTCTACGAAAATCCGCTAGGCGCTCCAGCATCGCCGGTCTTGTAAATATGACAGTTATGGTCTTGTAAAGTTATAGAATCAACTCCCTGATGTAGAATTTTATGCTCAACAACATTTATTTGAAACATTTTTGTCTAACATAATTAGGGAAGCAATCCCAGGAAACACACATATAAATGATACATAACATTTGGAGATATTTGAAGGCACAAAGTAATATTTCGTATATTCATAAATTATACATTATCTATCTCTCTTGAATCATATTTTGCGTATATTTTTTTAATTACGTGTCATACACATAACATAACATATTACCTATATACAGTACGATTGTAATATTAATTATAAAATATATACGTAACATAATTTAGATAGGTATATTTAATATCACACATCTTATATATCGTATACATAACATTACATTGCATACACAATACTTTTGTAATATTAATTACAAATTATACTGAAATATGTAAGTTCCATAAATATGGTACATATTGTAAACATCACACATTTTATATGTATGATATACGAAGTTTTAAATATTATTTAAATATTACTTTTGATGTACTGATTATATTAATTTATATGTCTGCAATATTTTTGATGTAACAGTATAATAATACCTATTTATAGGTAGGTACCTACCTACCTATTATACTACTTTTTGTTACCTCAACATAAACAAACTAATTATGAATTAGTTTAGTATGTTCAATATTATTTCTTATCAGTGTGATGGTGTTACCCCAGCAAACACATAGACGATATAAATGATTTAGCTTCTAGTCATACGAGTACTAGTTATTAAGAAATAGATGCACTATAGTTCATTTGAGAATGACTGACAGTAATAAATCATTATTTGCAAGAGTAGTATTGGATTTTTGCCAGCAATGCGGCAAATAAAACTTCCAGAAAAATCAGTTGTAACTACACCAGGATGGTCTAAATAAGCCGCACACTTTGTACCTGGAACAAAACTTACTTCTCGAACAATAGAAATGTAGTCATAACCGAGCGATAATCCCCGTCGAACTGTGTCATAGACGTAGATAGGATTTTTCAGAGTGATCTGTTTATACATTTACTAAATATAAAAGTTTTTAAATATTTAAATATAACTTTCGCACTCATTATTATTAAAATAAATCTTTACCCTGAAAAACAACTTAGACCTAAAACGATAGTTCTCTAACGAGTTTAGTCATTTCGACTATCCCTGTGCAAACAATTATTGGCGCGCCACTGGAATGTCTTTGACAGAATGATTTATTACTGCCAGTCATTCTCAAATATAGTATAGCACTATACAATCGAATGTGCAAGAGCATGTGAAGAAAATATTCATCAAATTTAAATAATTGGTTTTTCACAGGGTTGTTGTGATTTTGTCCAGCCCGAAAAAACCCTTGAAAAAACCCATTTTATTTGAAAATTGTATATATGCTCGTATAAATAAATGAACAATAAAATTGAAAATACAAATTCAATTAAATGTTTATGGGTAACTTATAAAATATATAAAACAAAAATTTATTACACAAAACGTATATTATAACTAATTATTTATTATACACAGAATATTATTCATCTTCTTTATTATCATCGCCAGCAGATCTGTGAAATTTATAAATGTTTTACCAATTTTGTGGCCTTTTCTACTCCAAGTATATTTCTCAACTTGGACCAAATAAGTCCGCAGGAACTAAAAATTCTTTCAATTCCTGCATAACTGGCAGGACAGTTGTGTAGGTACCTAATTGAACCAAAAAGTCATAAAATTCTTGATTGGATGATGATTGATTATTTTTTTGGGCTTTAATTTTCATAACCTGCCACCATTTACTAGCCGATAGTTCCGTTGTTACTTTATTCAAAAACATAGATTCAGGATATAGGTATATCTTTATCCTTAATTCTATACGCCATATACGGCACTAAGAAATTTGGGTTATAATCTAATAAAAAAGTTTCAGCTTTATAAATAATCACACATTATATAGGTAGGTACTGTTTTTATTTATTTCATATATTTTCTTTAAAAAGCTACTTTTTTGAAAAAACCAGTAGTGGGCTGGGTTTTTTCGAAAAAACCCACTGGGCTGGGCAAATCATGAAAAAACCCGGGGTTTTCACAACCCTGGTTTTTAAGCAATATAAACTAAGTACTCTAAGAATACCTACCCAATGGGTATTTTTTTTAAATTTGCTGTTTTTTTATTAATAACATACGGCTGGCAAGGCTTAAACAACAATATTATTTTTAAAATTCAAGTATGATTTTTTATTATGTTGCATTAATATTTAACATAACATATACGATTTTAATTTGTATTGATTGTTGTTAAAATTGTTAACATTTTATTAATATTGTTATTATGGCTAAACATGTGCCTGTTTTTAAACTCCAGTTTAGCTCATACGTTAACGTGTGGTCATGGCAGTCCAAAGGTCCCGGGTTCAATTCCAGCAGTCATCCAAATTCAAACATCAACTAATAGTGTAATTGAATCGAATTGAATGAAAGCATAGTAGTAAATTTCAATAAGAAGCTACCTTCCGAAATGCATTTTTATACGTTAAGCTTTATAATCAAATTTATTTTTATTTTAAAAATATATTGCAATGAAATATTTCAATAATATTAATTTATGTACATAACACCCATATTTCAAATTTGTGGCTGATATGTTAAAGTTACATGTCATCAATATGTTATAAACTTATTTATGTTATGTATACGATACAATGTTCCAGGGCGGACATTCCGCCTTACATGTAACTTACAAGTATATTACATAACATATTACTTTTGAAACCTAAAGAACGCGTGTTTCATGTTTTAAATGTATATGTTATATTACTGTGTTTGCTGGATCTAATTCATGAAAATTGTTGATTAATTTATTAGATTTTACAAAATGTCATTGAATGTTGATTCGAAATTTAATGTTTTAATAAAGTCCATATTCATATTTTGAGTTACATTAAATTTTGGGATAAAATCAATATTCATAGAAGAATTAAATTTTCGATTACTTACTAACTCTATTTCAACAGTATAGGCTGTACAAATATCTAAAATTCTCAATATTCCTGTATCAGAGGGGTCAACTTATAACTAATTACATTCTTATTTTGACATTTAAATTTGATTTCTTCTGGTTTTCAATAACGTGTATAACCATTCATTAGGTCTAATTAGTGCATGCCAAATATTCTGTTCGATATTAATAGAATAGAATAGAATAGAATAGATATTTATTTGCTTGAAGAAAAAATACTTCATACAAATGAGTTGATAACATTACATGAGACAAACTTATTATAACTGATGTAATATATAGGTAATACATTTTTTTTTTAAATTTTTTTTATCATACTTCTACTTCATAAACTTAATTATAAATATACATGATTATACATTTAATATGAATGCTCTGATCCTTAGGGCCGCTTGGACATATTTGTATAGATCGTACATCTTCTCTTTGGTTGGGTTGCCAATCAGGGTCTTCATAGCGTCTTCTTCTTCTTCAGGGAAGTCGTTTGATAAGTGTTTTGTGATATAAAGGTTTCTAAGAGGATTGTACATAGGGCAGCGAAAAAGAAAATGGAAAAGATTATTTGTTTCAAGTAGGTTACATAAATCGCAGATATCTTCATTGTTGAATTTGTGGGAATAGCTATCTTGATATAAGGAGAAGTAATTTGGATTGACTGTTCTAAGTTGGCCTGTTGTCTTAAGGATATTAATAAACGTTACATTACATAATTTTGGCATTTCATATTCAGAATTGAACAACTGAGATTCACATGACTTATATAAATGTAATATATATGTAGAGTGGTTGTTTTAAAGGACAAATCTTATATCTCAGGGTTTGTTTACATTTACTAAACTCTATATCATTTAATCGTTGTTTATTATCTTCAATTAGTATATATTTATTGATACTGCTGATATAACTTATATATTGAAAGCCGATGTATATCTTTAAAAAAACTTTATTTAATCAGTTAGAAAATATATAAGTTTATTCGACTAATTCGTCTGAGAGTTACAACTAGAATGCCATAAAATAATATAATATGTACCATGCAACGATTATCTTTTCTCTTAGAATTGTGATTAGTTTTTGAATAGTCAGCTTTTTATGGCTGATGCAATTTAGTGTTTTTATTATGAAATATTATGAAATTGGGGTGGTGTCCTTACATAACTCCTCCGCCCTTAAGAAGAAAGTTAACTTATAAAGTTAAATTTCTAAATTATATTTTCATTTAATTCAGCACAATTATTAGGATTATGTCGTGCTTCAGAGTTATTTCTTTTTCTTAGATAATCTTTACACTTACAAATGTTACATTTATATAACATAATTACAAGTATAATAATGGTTAATATAACATAAATGATTATATAATGAATATAATTATTGGATACATTTGAATAAATTGAATCTAATTGAATACTACTGTCTTTAATAGTATTAAATCCAGTTAAATTCTTTATCTTATCTTCTAATCTTATAATTTGATTATGAGTAACATTATTTTTTAAATCTATTAGATCTCCAAAATTGTTTATTAATTCTATTTGATTGTTCATTTTACAATTTTCAGTATAATAAATTCCTTTGATTTCCTGGATTTTTATATCATTATTACAGATATACTTAACTTCTTTCTTATTTGGGAAAAATAAGTATTTTGTTTTCGAATTTTTAATTTCGATAATTGAATTAACATGGGAAATTTTGTTGTATTCACAAAATTGGAAATCTTTGTAACATATAACATTCTCTATACATTTGTTATATTCAGTAGTTTGTGACAGACAGTAATATTCTTTATGGTTTAATTGAGTACATTTATTAAGCAGTTTAACTTTACAATTATTCTTAGAATATAAACCATTTATTACACTAATGGTTTCGTATGTGTCATGTATTTTCGTGGGTATGGAAGTGACTTGTATCAGTTCTTCAATGTGTGTGTTGGATGGGGTTTCTATTAATATTATCAAATTTGGACTATCATAAGAACAATACGTTTTCAAAATTTCATTATTTTGGATATTATTTATAATTATAGAGCGCAAATATTTATCTTCTATTTTATCAAATTCTGCCAGGATTTGTTCATGATTAATCACGCCGAAATGGAGGGTGTTTAATTTGCAGAAGGTTAACGTTTCTTCTAATTGAATGATTGAAATATATAAATTTTGCCCAACTTGTATAAATTCGTTTATTAAATTTTATTATTATTTATTTATTAAATTTTGAACTTTTATAACTTTCATCTATTATTTTTCCAATTTCTTTTTGGATAGTATTTAATTTTCCGTTTAATATATTATTATTTTTATTAATATCGTTTATCTTTTCATTAAATTGTGCAGTGATATTATTATTAATTTTTATTATGGTATTAACTTTATTAGAAATTATTTTCTGATTATTGTTTATATTCTCAATTATTTGATCATATCGCTCTTTGTCAGCAGAATCGAGATTTCCGGTTATGCTTTTAATTATTGCGCCTAAACCATCTATTAATCCGCGTTTTGTCCTTTTCATGTTTAATAAATCAATTTTTACTTTTATTCGATTCATTAGTGCATTTAGAATATTTTTATTATTTATTATGTTGTTTTTGAAATCATATAGTTTTCCAACTTTTGGTCTAATATTTTTATATTACTTTCTAATATACTTTTTTTGTTCGAATAGTCCTTGGAGGGATATTTTAAGAGGGATAATTTGTGTGTTTACCTGTATGTGCACATTTCCTAAAGGAAGTATATTGATTCCGGTGTTTCTTTCATCGGGAATGATTTGCGTTATTCCGAATGGAATTATTCTGTAACAATACGAGGTTTTTTCAATTGAGTTAGTTTATGTGTTTTATTCTGATCATCTAATATTTGACCTCTTTCGTTAATTACTTGAGTAACATTAACTTTTCTAAATTTTGGTTTTTCTATTTTCCCTGAATTTCTTTTATGTATTTTAACATGAGCTTGTTCTGGTATTTGGAATTTTTGTTCTTGGGGTTTTGCATATTTTAATTTACACGTCTCATTATTTCTTTTGACTTGGTTGTTAATTTCTCTGATAGTCCAAGCAAAGCGTGCTAAAAAAGGGGGTAACCGTGCATTTTGGGTAGGCAGCGATTTTATTTTTATGTATCATAGGGGGGTCTGCCGTCATTGTAAAACCGAGTTTTCGGGACGGGGGGTGTTGCCATTCGTCCGCCATCTCGAAATTAAGGGAGTAATTTATTTTTTAATTTATCTCCGTAACCGTGAGGCTGACAAAAAATTTGTAGATAGCATTTTTATAGCTTATACAATTATCTATAACTTTTGTTAATAACTTTTTCGCATAAGATCAATAATAAAAAATCTGCTGTGTCCACCACAGTTTAATTTTATTTTTTATTCAGCAAAATTTAAATAAATTTATATTTTCTCCCAAACTATTTAAGTTGATACCAACTTCGACAAAATTTAAATAACATGTGAAAAAATCTGATGTGGCCAGCACAAGACCTCCCGCCATACTATGCCCACTCTTTTTAGTTTTTAATATACTATGAGTAGGTACTCACAAATATATATTTTTAATTTTATGTAAACTGTAAAAGAAGATATAAACGAAGTGTGATATAAACGACTGTCACTATCATAATCAATTTAAATTTACGTAGAAACAAAAAAATACACTTGAAAAAATTGGAATAATTTTTTACCATTTTTACTAAACTTATCTCCCCGAGAGCTTTAAATTGATACCAAACTAGATATAATTTGAATAATGTATAATAAAAAAATTGATGATCGGTTAAATGAAATTTTATTTTTCTACTAGAATTATTTTTCCGAGAGCTTTAATTTGATACCACACACGATAGTATTTTAATAAAAATAAATACCTAAGTTATGTTTATAAAGTTGGTACCACTGGTTGAATAAGAAAAAAATTGAATAATTTTTTGAGAAACAATATTGAAAATCGCATAAATGTCATTGTTTATATTTTTACTAAACTTGTCTCCCCGAGCGCTTTAAATAGACACCAAACTCTACCTCGACGGTATTTTTCTATTTTTCGTCTTTTTTTGCTCATAATTTTTTCATTATTGATCTTATGCGAAAAAGTTAATAACAAAAGTTATAGATAATTGTATAAGCTACAAAAATGCTCTGTACAAAATTTTTGTCAGCCTCACGGTTACGGAGATAAATTAAAAAATAAATTACACCCTTAATTTCAAGATGGCGGCCAAATGACAACACCTCCCGTCCCGAAAACTCGGTTTTACAATCACGGCTGACCCCCCTACGATATAAAAAAATAAAATCGCTGCCTACCCAAAATGCACGGTTAAATCACGCTTTGCTTGGACTATGAGGGTCTCTACATGTTTGTTCAGGTATTCTTCAACTAGTATTTCTTCCGGTTTCAAGTTAGATTCGAAATTTTGACCAAAAATAATTTCTGAGGGTGTTCTTTTTGTTATAGAATGAATACTGTTGTTATATGCTAATAATGCGTAGTTGAGTCTTTCCTTTAATTTTAGGCTTTTGATAAGGGGATTTTGATTTAGGATTCTCATGTGTTCGATTAATGATGAATGAAACCTTTCAACGATTCCATTACTATTTGGATTGTCGATTGATATATAATGAATATCGATTTTTCTTAGTTCTAAGTAATTTTGAATAATTTTGTTATTAAACTCTAGTTCCTTTATCAGATACTATTTCTTTCGGAGTCATATAGTGTACAAAATATTTAACTAATTTGTTTAATACTGTTACTGCATTTTTATCTTTGATTACGTATGCGATAGCATATTTAGAGAATGAGTCTACTATAGTGAGAATTTTTACTGATTCTAAAGATAATATATCGATATGAATTTTTTCAAAAGGTTTTTCAGCTGTTGGTGTTAATATAGGCGGAATTTGAATTGGATTTCTTTCATATTTTGTTTTTAAGCATGTATTACATTTATTAATATAGTTCTGTATATCTTTCAGCATATTTGGCCAATAGTATGATTGTTTTAATTTATTATAAGTTTCTATTATTCCCCTGTGGTTTATCTTGCCTTCATGATAATTTTGTATTATTAGTTGTTGGTCATCTTTTATTTCTATATATATCATTTACTAAATTTTTACAGCTAACAAGTTTATAACTTCCTGGATCAAAATAAATTTGTAAAACAACATTGAAATTTAATTTAAATGAGTCTGGTATTATGCAATAATAGGTTATACCTGGTTGTAAATAATCTTTTATGAAATTCATGATAGTTTTATTACTGTCTATTTTATTTAGATAGAAATAAATTCGTTGAATCTTATTGTCAAATAATTTATTAATTTTGATTTCATTTTTGGTATTAGTTTCTTTTACAATAATTTGGTTTTTATTAGTAAACAGGTTGAGTGCCACAATAGAATGAAATTTTCCGGAACCACGGGCCACCTTACTTTTTCCTCTGAATTACTTTATTATGTCAGTGTATATACTAAATACCCTTTTTTTCTACTCCTGAAGCTTTTAAAGGTATCAAAATATATTTTTTAAATTTTGGTGACACGTTGGTCTCACGGGGCCACCAGCATTGCCATTTAGGGTAGATTGCTGCATGAGACCAATGTGTCACCACGCAAGTTTCTTGTCTCAACGTGTCTTTGACTTCGAAGTGTGTGTGTGTGTGTGTATTATTCAGTATGTAAAACATAACGCAACGATGCAGTCATATGAACAAGAGCAGAAACGTTTGGAAGAATTGTGGCATATAATATTATCCGATGAAGAGGAAAGTCATGATGATGACTCTTTGTTCGGTGATATATATCTGTCAGATGAATACAATGAAAGTGATTCAGGAAGTCCCACATCAGATGATGAATTTGAGCCGCAGAAAAAAAAGCAGCGACAAACACGATGTGGTTCAAAAACAATGATAAAGGCCCCAAATAATTTAGAACCATCAACTAGTACGGCTCATCAAGATGAACGAAGAAAAGATCATTCATCAGAATTAGAACACGTGAACGAAGTAATTGAAGCGGTTATTGCGAGCACGTATCAAGATTCTATTTCAAATGATTCAGGGGATGATGGAAATACAAGAATAATTGCAACGCAAAATGAATTGATTCAATGGGGCCCCGTGACAGGAAACAACCTGAAAACATTTGTGTTTTCTGAGAAAAACACTGCCGGATTTGATCAAGAAATATACGCACTGTTCGATAAAACGCCTTACGACTTTTTTAAATATTTTGTAACCGATGAGATTTTGAACTTGATTGTAAGTACATATTGCATATTTATTTCGTTTGCTTATTGAATTATTTTAGGTGCTAGAAACTAACCGGTATGCATTGGAATGTGCCCAAAATAATGTACATCCACATGCTCGTATAGTTTCCTGGCATGACATGGATCTGGCTGAAATAGAAAAGTTTCTTGGTATCATTATATGGATGGGACTTTGCCGATTTCCATCGCTTCAATCGTATTGGTCAAAAAATTCAATCTACAAGAGTAACATAAAGGATGTTATGTCTAGGAATCGCTTTCAGTTGCTACTCAAAACGCTGCACTTTAGTGACAACACACAAATAAGTGAGGACAGACTTGCAAAAATTACTCCGCTAATAGTTATGCTGAAAAAGGCATTTCAAAGTGCGATTGTTCCTGGAGAGGAGGTTTGCATAGATGAAACTCTAGTACCGTTTCAAGGTCGCCTAAAATTTAAGCAATATATCGCTAACAAAAGACACAAGTTTGGAATTAAATTGTTCAAACTATGTATAAGAGGAGGATACACGTATGATTTCAATGTGTACTGTGGAAAGAAGTATGTTGAGGGAAGTAGTGTTCCAACACAAGTTATTATGAAGCTAATGAATCCTCTGCTAAATAAAGGTCGAACTCTTTGCACGGACAACTATTATACATCAGTAACTTTGGCACATGAATTATTGTTGCACCAGACGTATCTTCTTGGTACATTACGAACGAATCGGAAGTTCAATTCAATTTATGTCTTCAAAAAAGCTAAAAACTGGGGAGTCTATAGCAGAAGAAAGCAATTCGGGGATCGTGATTCAAAAGTGGAAAGACAAAAGAGACGTCTTGATGCTGAGCACGAAATACACAGACGAAATGGTGATAATACCAAGGAAACGTGGTGATATCCAGAAGCCGAAGAACGTCGTTGAATACAATAAATGCAAAAGTTTCATAGATATATCGGATCAGAAGAAAAGTTACAATTCAGCGTTACGAAAAAGTTTGAAATGGTACAGAAAACTGGCAATTGAACTTCTAACAGGTACAGCTCTAGTAAACGCCTACGTTGCACATCAATAAATAGCCAATGTGCCAATGTCTATTACAAAATTCAAAGAAGAGTTGGTTGCTGCACTCTTCAAAGTACCCGAAGAACAACCTTTACAAATACAAGACAATGAAGACGATAGGAGACGATGTGTAGGGTGCTATGGCAGCATGAAAGATGAATTTGGAATAATAGAAGCTATGAAAAAGTGTCCACAAACAACCTTGAGATGCAATGCATGTCAAAAACATTTATGCTTAGATTGCTTCTTCAAGTCGCACAAATACCAAGTAGAATAATATTTGTTCATATAATAATATTGTATTTCATACGTTGTGTAAGAATAAAATTTGTTTTTGTTTTTGAAACTATATCATAATAATGTATTGCATACGTTGTGTAAGAATAAAATCTGTTTTTGTTTTTAAATCCATTAAATAAAAAATAGAAAAATATAAATGGCTTTTTTTCCGAGCCGCATGGTGTCGGGTTGGTCTCACAAACCACCAGGCCAAACAGGGTTTCTAGACCTACTGGCCATCTATATTTCGATGCCGTGTAAATCAAAGGCGTGTGTGAGACCATTGTGGAGCTATGCAGCCAAATATGAACGAAGTTCACGTGAGTTCACGGTGGTCTCACGCGGCCTTGAAAAAAATATTCATGTGAGACCAAGTAGGACTCACATGGCACTCAACCTGTTCTGAAGTGTCTAAATAAGTTAATCCGTTTATAGGGTTTTCGTCGTCTGAGTGAGCTGTGATCGTTGTTTCACTCCCGGTTTCTACAATTATTGAATCATTGTCAGAATTTATATTTAGTTCTAATTCTTTTGGTTCATTATAGACATTGAATATAATTGAACTATTGCCAAAAACTTTCTCTATTAATTTTTCTATATTTTTCCACGATTTCTTATCTAGTCCAGAGCATATGCGAGGTAAATCTAGTTGTTCGATATCATTCTGAATACAATATTCTAATAATTTTTTAAGACATTTTTCTATGTCTGGGTAAGTTGGTTTCTCTGGATACAATTTTTTCGTGATTAAATGCAAGATTAATCGTGGTTCTTTTTGAATATAAATTTTGTTATCTAAATTATATAATTTATTGATAGGATATTTTTCTTTTACTTGTTGTGCGAAGCCTGCACCTAATTTTAAATCTTTTTATGTGTCTGGGTAAGTTGGTTTCTCTGGATACAATTTTTTCGTGATTAAATGCAAGATTAATCGTGGTTCTTTTTGAATATAAATTTTGTTATCTAAATTATATAATTTATTGATAGGATATTTTTCTTTTACTTGTTGTGCGAATCCTGCACCTAATTTTAAATCTTCTGAAATAGCATGTACTAGAGGATTATTAGATTCAAATATGTCGGAGTCGTGATATTTTATCTCAAATTTTGGTTTTATCCGTGACAATGCGTCCGCGACATAGTTCTGGCATCCTTTTTTATACTCTATTGTATAATTATATTCTTGGAGTTTTAACTTCCAACGTATTAATTTTTGGTTTGGTTCCTTTAGAGAATTTAGCCAAACAAGAGGACGATGGTCTGTTATAATTTTGAACTTGTTACCTAACAAATAATTTCGAAATTGTTTAGTTGCCCAAACTATGCTTAGTACTTCTTTTTCGATTGTACTGTAATTTATTTCGTGATCGTTTAGAGTACGTGAAATGTACGCTATAGGTAAGTCTTTGTTATTTTTCTGTCTTTGTGATAGTACTGCACCAAGTGCATAATTACTCGCATCGGTGGTAAGGATAAAATATTGAGAAAAGTCTGGATACTGTAATATTGGGTTATTAGATAGAAGAGTTTTACATTTCTCGAAACAGTCAATATAATCTTTATCGTTAATGTCAATTTTGTGATTTTTCTTTAGGCAATTAGTAAAGGGTTTTGTGATTTTAGCAAAATTGTCTATGAATCTGCGATAATATCCAAGTAATCCTAGGAATGATTTTATTTCTTTTTTGCTTTTAGGAATACTAAATTTTTTGATTGCTTGAATTTTATCGGGATTAGGTTTAACTCCGTCTGTTGTTATAATGTGTCCAAGGTAGGCAACTTCTTTCCGAAGGAATTCGCATTTATTAATTTGGATTTTGAGATTTGCTTCTCTTAATCGTTGGAATACCGTTTCAATGTTTTGTAGGTGTTCTTGTAAAGATGTACCAAGAATCACAATATCATCTATGTATACAAAACAAATTTTGTTAATAAGATCTTTTAATACGGAATTCATAAGTCGTTGAAACGTCGCCGGTGCGTTTTTTAATCCGTACGGCATACGTAAGAATTCATAATGTCCAAAATCGGTGGAAAACGCTGTTTTTGGAATGTCTTCCGCGTTTACTTCAATCTGATGAAAGCCCGAGATTAAATCAATTATAGTGAAATAATTGGATTTACCTAGTTTATCTAATATATCCGTTATATCGGGTATCGGAAACTTATCATCTATTGTTTTCTCGTTTAATTTTCTTAAATCGATTACAATTCGAAATTTTTCTTCTCCGTTATTATCTAATTTTTTCGGCACTACCCAAATGGGTGACGACCATGGAGAGTACGAGTGTTGAATTATATTGTCATTTAACATTTGGTTTACTTGTCTTTGCACTTCTTCTCGATATATTGCTGGGTATTTGTATTGTTTAGAATATATGGGAATATTATCTGTAGTTTTAATATGATGTTTTATTTTATTTGTAAAAGTTAATTTTTGATTTTCATGAGCGATAATGTCTTTATTTTTATTTATTACTTTAGTAATTGCATCTTTTTCTTCATAGTTTAAATGATCATCGCGAATTTTGAAGTTATTAGATTCTATATTAAAATTTGTATTATCGTCTTGATTTAAGTATTGGAATTTATTGAATTTATTTAAAAATGTAACTTCTCCTTTTATAAAATTAAATTTTGTTTTCAATAACAATATTCCTGGAACTCCTAATAATATATCGAAGTCTTTATGAAATTCATAAATGTAAGTTTTTATATGATGGTTTTTATACTTAAAAAAGGTAAACTCTTTTCCTGACGATTTACCATTACAAGTATGGATAGTGAAAAATTCTGGGAATTTTGTAGTATCAGGACTTAGCATTTTTGGATGTATATAATTTTGTGTCGAACCAGTATCTAATAAAATTTTGTATTGTCCAATTTTAATAAAGGGTAATTTACTAAAATTGTTTGTTAAGGTTTCGATATGAGTAACTCGACTTCGGGATAATTTATGTTTTCTGCATTGTCAATGTCAGTTTCTTGTGAAGTAAGGTTTTCATTTTGTAAATCAAAATGTTGTTCATCGTTTCAATAATAATTTTAAATTTGATATTCGCTGTCGTCAGTATTTAAATTTTGGTTAAATAGTTCTTCAGGATTGAAACTACTAACGTTGTTTAATTGATTGAAGTTTGGTCTTGCTGTTGCTACAGTTTGACGAGTTTGTGTACTAGGTGTTGGATTTCTAAACTGGGCATTTCGGATGTTTTCCCTTGGAGCAAACTGTCTTTGTTGGGATTGAGATTGTATTCTTGGAATATGTGATTGTGATTGTGCAGGAAATTTATACATTGGAGATTGAAATTGTTTTGGTGCATTGAACTGAATTTGATTTTTTGGTGGTTGTCTTTGAGTTTGGTGGTGAAATTGTGATTGTGTTGCTTTCTGTTGGTTGTGTATATATTGTAAATCATTTGTTAACAAATTTTGGATTTCGCTTAATTTTTTAGGGTTCCTAGCAGCTAACTGGCTTCGGAATGGTTCTTTGCAATTATTGATGAAAGTTTGTACAAAGTACTGTACAGAATTGTCAATTATAATTTTGCTGACATTAGCGGCATGTTTGCATTCTAATTTTGATTTATAAATTAGGAATCAATCTTGAAATTTTGTGAAGTATTCTAAAATTGATTCTTTTACTTGTTTATAATGCGTTAATTCATACATTAACGTATGCTCGGATCTAGTGTCTGCAAAATTTTCTTGTAGATTTACTTTGAGTTCAGCCCATGTATTTATGGAACTTTTGAAATTTTGTGCGGCTTGGCCACGTACTTTATTTTTAATTGTCATTAAAACAATTTTTCTAGTAATTTGGGATGGATTGGTTTGATTGATCAATGATGTCATATCATCGATCGTAGTAATGAAATTTGAGAGACTTTTGACGTCGCCGTCAAAAGTAGGTGCTAATTCTAGCATTTTTAGTATCTCTTTGTTCAAGTTTTGGAAAATGTTGGCGGGTACTTGCGCCTGTTCAACCATTTTGCTTATTCTTAGTTTGATAAATTTGTTAATTAATGAATCCAGTTGGATTTTTCAAGGAGTACAATTATAAGAATTATAATATAGTTATGACTTACAGTAGTAGAATCACTGTAGTTAACATTTCACTTTTCACTTTTCTTCGTTGGCCTTGACTGCAACTGATGTTCGTTCAGATGAGTCGTTGGTGGGTTGAGTTAGGCTGGAACGTGTTGACCACAATTTTCGCTTGTAGGACGACAGGAACAGCTCGAACTCGTGATTCTAGCAACTCAGGAACTTGTCGAGTTGATGATGTATATTTTTGAAAAATCGGAGCTCTGACTATTGCGACGGCTCGATTTTCTGATACACTCTGGTAGATACACTGACTTTTTGTTCGGATCGCCGACTTTAACGTTTAAAAACGACGCACGTAGATTTCAAGTCGAAAATTGGTGATTTTCGTGAAATTACGGCTTTTGGCAATCCTACCGACTGTGCCACTTATATATTGAAAGCCGATGTATATCTTTTAAAAAACTTTATTTAATCAGTTAGAAAATATATAAGTTTATTCGACTAATTCGTCTGAGAGTTACAACTAGAATGCCATAAAATAATATAATATGTACCATGCAACGATTATCTTTTCTCTTAGAATTGTGATTAGTTTTTGAATAGTCAGCTTTTTATGGCTGATGCAATTTAGTGTTTTTATTATGAAATTGGGGTGGTGTCCTTACATAACTTATATAAATAAGAATTATTATTAGCGGAAATGGGTAACGGAATTTTATTATATCCTTCAAATACCTTACTATCTATCAGAGGTATTTCAACGATATAAACAATCTTATTATCTCTAATGTATACATTTATTTTGGATATAGATTTTAACAATTAAGATTAAGATTAAAATGAAATTCAGATCCTGAAGCTGAAGGAACAAAGTTTTGTATAGATTTGAGCTCTTTTAGTAACTCTGAAGGTGGTATTACTCTTGGATGTATAACTCCAAGTTTTGCAAAAACAAAATAGCATCAGTTAAAGTTTCAATTTCGATTTCATATTCTTGAATTAGAAAATTTAAAGAAATTAAATCATTATTTATTATAGAATGCAATTTCATTTTCAGAGTATCTCTATCTAGTTTTGCTATAATACCTCTAATTATATTACGAGCCTCGTTCTCGTAATTACAACATTAACAATGTAGTAACGCTTGTCGTACGGTTATGCCACAATGTTTAAATTAATTTAAAAACACTTAATCGCTTATGTCACCATCTTCCAATACATTAGGTATTCCATCTACAACTGTTCATTACGCTTTCTTGTGCGGTGACTGCCACATCTAAGTAATAGTGCTATTTTCATACGTAATATAACAAGTGATATGATTATTGTCGGTGATATTCTCGAGTGGAACCGAGTTGCAGATTTCACGAGTCCGTAGGACGAGTGAAATGTGCTGCTTCGGTTTCACGAGGAATATTTTCGATTATTAATCATATCACGAGATTATATTTAATGAGAGAATATAATAAATTTTTAGTGATGCGCAAGGCGCGCGCAATGAGAACGGGAACGCAAAGTTGGGAGTTTACTGAACGCAACACATCACATCGGGTGTTCGGGTGTGTTTTAACCTAACCTAAGTAATTTTAGATGTTGTATTAAAAGATTAAAACGAACATTTCATTTGTAATTATAATTACGCACACAATAATTACAATTTGAAGTATAAAACAAAAGTCTATTTATTTGCAGTGTGGGTTTGTATCTCGTATAGGTATATTAATACGAGTAAACTGTTGAATTAGATACTGTAATATGATTTTCAGGTGTTTCTGGATTATTTTCTCTTAAGGAATTTATAATATTTTGATGATGATTTGGTTGGATATTTAAATAAGACTGAATTGAATTAGTACCTATTGGAATAACCGGTGATCCTTATTAGTTGCTGTTCAAGTATATTTGCATTTTGCAAGCGTTACCACAATTTTTTTATTTTTTGATTAATTTAATCGTTATTCGCATCACTCCAACGATTATCACACCTTAAAATGCCCTTAGCAACGGACCAAAACAAGGTGATAATTTCTTTGTTTTTTATCATCGCTGTGATAGACATGTAACTAAGCAGATCTCGATGTGATCTCGATGATGATTGGCGGAAAACAGATCACGTGACATATGAATTATATTCTCAGGTTTTTAGTTTTTAGTTTTTTCTTCTCCTTCTTCATAACGGGTAAAAGAAAGAGACAGAACAGAGCTTCACTAATGAGAAAAAATATGACGTGGACACCACATAATTTCCTTGTACGCCTTGTGTGTTCATACTTTTCTTAATAACTAAAATGTAGAATAATATAAAAAATTCTTTTAACTTATTATACTAGTACTATCCACTACTACTGCTACTATACTCACAAATATATTTTAGTCATTTTATTTAAACTGCAGAAGAAGATATAAAGCATATTTTACTATTGTCAATATCATGTCATAATCATTTAAATTTTACGTAGTAACAAATGTTAATCGATCATGGACTACAAGATACCGAAATACTAAATTATAAATATATACTTTAATTATTCCTAAACGATACCAGATACAAAAATATTTATATAATACCGATTGTAGGTAATAATCACATATTCATTCATTTAAAATTAAAAAATTTGTCTTAAATTAAATATTTATCGAAATATTTGAAAAAAGTACTACTTCCGGTATATAGATTGAAACCAAAACTAGATGCTATACCAGTCCTAAATACAAAATTTCAACTTTCTACGTCTAACCGTATTTGAGTTATGCGACACACATACGTCCGTCCGTCCGTACGTACGTACAGACGTCACGACGAAACTAGTCATAATGGATTCAGAAAAGGTCAAAACGGATATTTCCGTCAAAATCTGAGAACCGAAATTTTTCGCGATTAAAATACTTCCTTACTCCGTACACGGAAGTAAAAATAGGGAAATTGGAAAGAAATTGGACATGCAGCTTCCGACACTGATACATCATCTACGGACGAAAACTTAAAGCAAGGTATCTAGTTTAAAAATTTTAAAGACATTTTTTTATTTGCTTCCTCTACACCAGTGATGCGCTGGCGGTGTCCCCTTTTTCCGTTTATTTAATGGCCATTTATGTAATGATAGGAAAATAATTATATATCAAGAAAACTTACATTATGTGAGTCTGCCACACTCAAGTGGGTAATAGGCGTGAAATTTACCTATGTATGTATGAATAGAAAATAATCCATTTATTTTTTTTTATAAGGGAGCATTTATTAATGTTTGTTTTTTATTGAACGTAATTGAATTGAATTTTGCGATTCTTGGGGCGCATGTAACTGCACCGGCTGCGCCCAAACTAGTCTTCATTTGACACATTTTACAACTAGATTGAGTTAAAAATATCTACCTATAATAATATTGAAATGAGTGCAAAAATAAAAGCTGATGACAAATATCGTCAATTTCATGAAGTCAAATTTGAATAAAAATTTTACTAGGTTACCTAGGTGGTAAAATTTTGTAAATGGCCCGCGATTTAAAAAATCTGCGCACTACTGCTCTATACTTTGCACAAATTCACTTGCACTTAGCTGATACAGTTGAAACGATCACTAATTAATACAGTCGTTTAGCCTATTACAAAAAATTTAGCAGCTAGAGTTCACACGGGAAGTGAATCAGTCTGCAAGTAAATTCTGATTGTAGTATAAATGACGGAATTACTCACCATAGCAGCTAGAGTTTACACGAGATATGAAACAGTCTGCAAGTAATTTCTGACTGTATAATGAGCCGCATAGGGAATTTATACTGCACTTTTTGATACAAGCATGAAATTTTGCTCAGAGCTAGACTTACCTATGGTATGCATTTTAAGATATGGAGGCCAAAAAAAATTTTCCGCAGACAGAAATTATGACGTCATCAAGATGGCGGCCTCTTTATATCGGTTTTATTAATTTAATTCGAGAACCACGCGTCCGATTTTCGAATTATTTTTTTTAAATGAAAAATCTTTAAATATTCTTTCAGATAAATATATAGAAGTGTCAAATTTACTGGTAATTAATTGATTATTTAAAAAAATCAGAAATTGATATTTCCATTATTATTTTCGCTATATTTTTTGTTTATAAATTATAATTAAAAATACTTCGAGTAAATGTTGTTTGTCATTAAATTTTCTATACAATGTGTATTTTGTATATTTTTTATGTTATATCGTTAGGCTGTAATTCTTAATCGCGCACTAATAAGTTGTGACAGGGAAATTGACAAATATCAAAGATTTTAACAATGCCATATTAATTTTACACCCTTACTGCACTTTTTACCCCAGCACTACTCTTTTCAAAGGGCTAACGTATATGAAAAATAGATTGTTCCTATAATATTTTGTTATTTTTGTTATTATTATTATTTTTGTGTTTAATTAACTGTAACTTCTGAATGAATAAAAATATTGTCTTCCGGCTTCTTTCATTAAATTTCACGAACATTTCTCTATAAAATACGTTATTTTAAAAACTTTTTAGGGCGTTCATTAAGCCAAAATATCAAAATTTTTTCGAGAGAAATATTTAAATATTTTGTGTTTATTGTGTTTAATGAGCTGTAACTTCTGAAAAGATAAAGTTATCGCCATCTGGTTTCTTGCATTAAATTCTATGAACATTTCTCCATAAGATGCAGTATTTTAAAATCTTTTTTGGGTATTCATTAAGACAAAATACCAAATGTTTTTTCAAAGAGAAAATTGAGAAATTTTTTAATTTAACTTAATTTAATTTAACTTAATAGTACACTATGAGAAATTACGACCTAACAAAAGAGCAAAATTCACATTGTATAGAAAACTTAATGGCAAATAAGCTTTTATTAATATAATTCATAAACAAAAAATAATGACGAAAATAAAAATGAAAATATCAATTTCAGACATTGTGAGAGATAATAGGAATGGATGTCCGGGATTCCGTGTATGGAAGATGGTAACAGAGAGCGAGGTTGTAAATCTCACTAGCACAAGATTCACCACGTACAACACTTTATTCACACACACACAAATAATACGGATGTAACAATCCAAATAATAATACGGTAACAATACAATGATAATAATAGACTTGTTTAGTGGTTACGTCACACTGGTTCCAAACAACGTTCGTTGCTAAGACCGTTGCTATGCAAGTCGGTAAAACAGGCTGGTTTGACGTTTGCCGTTTGACAATAACTGCGTCTTTAAATTTATTTTGAGATTTAATTGTTTTAAAGTGGCTTAAAAACACGTAATAACGTTTAGTTCCGTAATAAATTATTTTATAAACGATTTTTGATTGTCAAACCAAACTGTTTTATAGACTAGCATAGCAACTACCTTAGCAACGAGTAGCCATTTTCTTGTTTGGAACCAGAAAGTGACGTCACACTAAACAAGTCTATAATGTACTTAAGTTCTCGGAGAATAAAGCACATGGAGCGAGACGGGACAGCGTGCTGAACTACGCAGCGTGATGTCTAAAACGGAACTGGCTGAACTTTACAAATTCAGTCCTGCTATGCAGACAGGGCACAGCGCTACCAACTGCCACAAAAAGTACAGTTGACAGTTGTAGAGGGCGATTGTCTCGAACATGCTGCCCACCTAGTCGAGAAGCGACTAAATTAAACAATAAATACATAGAAATTAACAAACAATTAACAATAGGGGGAACTTCTGATGGGCGTCAGGCCGGCTGGAGGCTGCCCACCGTGGAGCATTTGGGCTCTGATGACGGCGGCGCGGCGGTGCTCTGGGTGGCTGGCGGTGCGACGTCCGTCTCGATCGGCAGTGGGCTCAGCCGGGAGATCGGCCGGCGGAATTCGGAAGTGGCGGTCTTGACTGAGACCACCCTGACGAGGCCATCAGCGCCGGGGTGCAGCTCCGTGACTCGACCCAGTGCCCATCTACCTGGAGGCAGCTGCGGATGGTGAACCAGCACTAGCTGGCCCACCCTGAAGTTGACCTTTTCCCCGCGCCAGCGAGGACGTTGTTGCAGCTGGTGTAGGTACTGCGTGGACCACTTCTTCCAGAAGTGATGCGTGAGTCGTTGAACGAGCTGCCAGCGAGTCACAAGGTTGCTGGGCTCGTCATGGAGGCTTGGTTCTGGAATCGTGAGCAGCGGCGAACCCACCAAGAAGTGCGCTGGGGTCAGCGCGGACAGGTCTGCGGTGTCCGACGAGGACGGCGTCAGCGGACGCGAATTCAGGCAGGCCTCTACCTGAGCCAGCAGTGTGGACAGCTCCTCGTAGGTGAGGGTCGTCTCGCCGATGGTTGTGCGGAGGAGACCTTTGACTGACTTCACCCCTGCCTCCCAGAGGCCGCCGAAGTGCGGTGACGACGGTGGGATGAAGCTCCAGCGGGTGCCGGAGTCGGCCAGTGTGGTGGCTGCCTCCTTGTAGAATAGTGATGCCTGGTGGAACATGGAGCGCAGCTCTGCGCTGGCACCGACAAACGTCGTGCCGTTGTCGGACAGCAGCTCGCTGCACACACCACGTCGTGCAACGAACCGACGAAAGGCCGCCAGGAAGGCCTTGGTCGTGAGGTCGCTCACGACCTCCAGATGAAGCGCCTTGGTGGCAAGGCAGACGAAAAGGGCGATGTAGGCCTTGGTGGACTGCCGCCCCCGACCTGGAGATGGGCGGCACTTGATGGGTCCTGCGTAGTCTACCCCTGTACGCAGGAATGGGCGGCTGGGAGTCACACGAGCAGCTGGCAGGTCGCCCATGAGCTGTTGACCCATCAGCGGATGACGGCGCCTGCAGGGGATGCAGGCTCGGAGCAGCTTCTTCGTGAGGGCCCTCCCTCTGAGGATCCAGACGTGCTTCTGGAGTAGTGAGTATGTGAGTGCTAAACCAGCGTGGAGAGCCAGCGCGTGCCAGTGATGGACGTGTAGCTGGCTTAGCAGAGACGACTTTGGAAGAATTGGCGGATGTTTTTATGACGTTGGAAGTTCGGAATTCTCGAGTCTGCCGCCCACGCACAGCATGCCGTGTGCGTTGAGGAATGGATTGAGACTTACAAGAGGCGAAGTCCTGGAGATCGGTCGCGCGCTCTTCAGCTGCGCTATTTCGGTGGCGAACTGCTCTTCCTGGACGCTGCGGATCAGGCGTACTCTCGCGGCGGACAGCTCAGATACGGTCAGGAAACCGGTGTTCGTCTCCTGCTCCCGATCTTCCAGACCTGCTAGTCTGGAAATTCTTCCTCTCTTGTCACAGCTTCGGGCGAATCGCATGCACTGGGCTGTTATTCGGAGCGTGCGCGACAGTGAGGAGTACCGCGTCAACAGAGCGAACTCTGCTTCGACCTGGGCTGGCATGGAACGGACTTTCTGGGCTGCTTCTTCACCAGGTGAGTCAGGGAGCTCTCCTGGTGTTGCTGGCCACTTCTGCGGCGCTTCGGAGAGCCATGGAGGCCCGTTCCACCATAGGCTGCTGGTGGAGAGTGTTTGCGGAGTGGCGCCGCGGGAAGCGACGTCGGCTGGATTCTCTTCACCGGAGACGTGGCGCCAGGCCAGCCCTGGCAGAGTGGTCTGTATGTAGGACACTCGATTAGCGACAAATGTCTTCCATCTACTTGGGTGTCCACGTATCCAGGCGAGTGTGACAGTACTGTCGGACCACCCGAACATCGGAAGATTGGAAATCCGCCTGGTCCGGCGGACGTACAGCAGCAGGCGGACCAGAAGCTGAGCCGCGCACAGCTCGAGACGTGGGATGGAGACCGTCTTCACGGGCGCGGTCTTCGTTTTGGAGGCGAGGAGGGACGTATGGAACGTCCCGTCGGACTGGACGGTGCGGATGTACTCGACAGCGGCGTACGCCCTGGTGGAGGCGTCCGCGAACCCGTGGAGCTCTACGTCGCTGTCATCTGGACTCAGCTGAGTCCACCGTGGTATTCGGATGTCTTGAAGGCGGCTGAGGCCTTCTAGGAACGTGGACCACCTCTCCTCGAAGTGTGTCGTGAGAGGCTGATCTCAGTCGGACTTTGCGAGCCACAGGTCCTGTAACATGATCTTAGCAGATATGACGACTGGAGAAATCCAGCCGAGAGGGTCAAACAGCTGCGAGACCCTGGAGAGGACTGTGCGCTTGGTGGTGGGGGCTGAGAGCGCTGTCGAGGTACGCTCTTGGAAGAAGAACTCATCCTTCTCTGGATTCCACATGAGCCCTAACATCTTCGTAGATTCGGACAGCTCCACGTTGGCGGCTGGAGCTGACGCATTGGGACATTCTTCAGCAAGCCCCAGGAGTTCTGAGCAGTTTGAAGACCATTTGCTAAGTTCGAATTTGCCGCTTGCAAGCAGCTGGATCAGCTCATCACGACGTCCGACTGCGTCTTCGAGGGAATCGGCTCCGGAAAGTACGTCGTCGACATAGGAGTCGTGCAAAAGGCATTCAGAGCCCTTCGGAAAGTTTTTCTGCTCGAGTCGGGCCAGTTCATGGAGGGCACGGATCGCATGGTATGGTGCTGGAGCGGTGCCATAGGTGACGGTCGTCAACTTGAAATCGTGGACTGGTTCGTTTGTGTGGGTGCGCCACACAACACGCTGGAGGTCTTGGTCATCTGGGTGGACGAGTATTTGACGGAACATCTTTATGATGTCTGCGCAGAAGACGAACCGATGATTCCGCCAATTCATGATGACTGCGCCAAGATCGTTCAGCAATGGGGGGCCTGGGTGCAAGTGTTGGTTCAGCGACACCCCCTGGGCGTTGAGGCGGGAAGCGTCGAACACCACTCGTATCTTGCTTCCTTGGGGGCCCGACTGTGTGACGGCGTGGTGCGGGAGGTACCACACGGGTCCAGTGGGAGTCTCTCCAGTCCTATGCATATGGCCAAGTGACTCGTATTCATGCATAAACTTACAATAGCTGTGTTGTACGGATGGATCTCGTGCCAGACGCCGCTCGACGGAAACAAGCGATCGGACTGCTTGCTCACGATTGCCGCCCGTAGGGACAGTGGAACGGCGTGGAAGTCGCAATACAAAGCGACCACTGGCATCTCTTTGGTAGGTAGAAGCGAAGAATTCTGCACTCTCTTCGGCGGAGAGCGCGGAGGGTGCGCCGGGAACCTCCTCGAGTTCCCAGAAACGACGGAGGTTGTGGTCTAGGTCGTCCTTCACGCAGCAGTGCAGAGAGGACGCTGGAGAGGAACCATCCTCGCCGACGGTTCCGGACAGAACCCAGCCGAGTGCCGTGTTCATGGCTACCACCTTGGAGCCGGGGACTGGGTACACTCCTGGACGGAGTAAGGAGCCGAAGACATCGGCTCCGAGCAGCAGACCGACCTTCATGTCCTGGTGATAGCTGGGGTCGGCCAGCTCGAGTGGCAGCAGCAGCTGCGGATCGACAGGACGGACTCTCCGTTGTGGAACGTGAGCCGTCAGACGTGGAAGTACGTAGGCGGATACCTGGTGCCACGCACCAGGTGCTGTTCTGGCTTGGAAGGCGACTTCCACTTGAGAGGAGGCCGTGGCCGAGTGCGAGGCCCCGACGCCGACGACCTTGACCTGGGAGCGCCGCCTGGGTAGTCCAAGACATTGGACGATGTCCTCGGAGATGAAGGACACCTCTGATCCGGTGTCGAGGAGTGCGCGTGTTTGTACGCGCTGTCCATCGGGTGAGCAGATGGTGACCAGGGCCGTGGTCGGGAGGGCCATGGCACGGGATGTGCCTTGTGATGCGGAATGGGTGGCGACCGTGGAGGTGTGGAACACAGCAGCGCTCTCGGAGGGGCTAGTCGTGGCTGTAACAGAGCTCGTTAGGAACGAGTCGTGCAGCAGCGTGTTGTGAGTCTGGCTGCACTTAGAGCACGTCTTGGTGGACCTGCACGCATTGCGCTGGTGAGAGCCCAGGCAATTGTAGCAGAGCCGTAACCTCTTGACCTCGGACAGGCGATCTTGTGGAGACTTCCCTCGGAAGGATGAGCACGAGAAGTTGGAGTGGGAGTCCCCACAGAACACGCAGGCCGTGTTCTTGATGCTCACCTGGTGCGAGCGGAATGGCGCGGCCTTCGCGTTGAAGGCCGTCGTGGATCGGACAGGTGGGCTCAGCGGCGCCGACATTTCTAATGCGCGTATACGCATCTCGAAGAAGGCTTCCAGCTGCTTGAGTGTCGGCTGTTCCATCTTGTAGGCGGGGTTGACTAAGGTTTGAGTCGCATCTATGGAGGAGAGATGCAACTCCCATGCTCTGCGGGACGTGGAGTCTAGGCGACGGAGAAGCATGAACACCACGACGGCGTCCCACTTGTCCACGGGGAGCCCTAGGTGCTTAAGAGATCGCAGCTCTTCTGTTGCTCGATCGATCAGTGCACGCAGGTCGCGTGCGGACTCCTTCGGGACCTGGGGCAGGTCGAACAGCGCCGACAGATGTGCACTCACCAGGAGCCGCTCGTTCCGGTACCTAGTGCAGACGGCGTCCCAGGCGCCCTGGAAGTTCGCTGCGGTGCTGGCGATGGTGCGCACTAGGAGTGCGGCCTCTCCCTTCAGGGCTGACTTGAGGAGCAGCAGCTTCTGGACATCGGGAACGTCGTCGCGGTCCAGAACGAGGCACTGAAAAGCGTCGTGGAATGTTTCCCACTCAAGATACGAACCTGAGAACTCTGGCAGCGTTATCTTAGGCAGAGGCGGAACGGCAGCCCTTGGCGGCTGCACTGGAGTGGTTACTGGTTCTGACGGGGCTGGTGGAGCTGGCGTTGGGCGGAGGGCCTCCAGGAGGGCGACACTCTCCAAGCACGCCAGTTCTGTGTTGGTGTAGTGATCCTCGGTGTAATACGCCGTGGCCTTGTAGCCCTTCTCCAACCTTAGAATGGTGTGGTTGTCCTTGAATGTCTCCCAGTGACTCTGGAGGTGAGCGAGCGCGGTGTCGATCAGCTTGCAGGTCGGTGTAATCGTCTTCTCCGACAACCGTGCTTTGAGTGCCAGCGGTAGCTTCTGAATTTTCTCCATTAGCTCGTCCTGGTGGAGAAAGATATCGGCCATCGTTGAACCTGGTGAGAACTCCCGACACGGAAACGTAACTTCACCGGCGTTGATTTGCGGTTAGACGGAACGTTTGACAAGCGTGGCGAACACAGGAACACAGAACATGGACGGATGACGCTGGATGAATAATTTGACAGGCAGAGCACGTGATGTTGCGGTGAAAAAAGACACGGAAAATCCGGATGATCCGGCTCGAAGGACCAAAAAATGTGAGAGATAATAGGAATGGATGTCCGGGATTCCGTGTATGGAAGATGGTAACAGAGAGCGAGGTTGTAAATCTCACTAGCACAAGATTCACCACGTACAACACTTTATTCACACACACACAAATAATACGGATGTAACAATCCAAATAATAATACGGTAACAATACAATGATAATAATAATGTACTTAAGTTCTCGGAGAATAAAGCACATGGAGCGAGACGGGACAGCGTGCTGAACTACGCAGCGTGATGTCTAAAACGGAACTGGCTGAACTTTACAAATTCAGTCCTGCTATGCAGACAGGGCACAGCGCTACCAACTGCCACAAAAAGTACAGTTGACAGTTGTAGAGGGCGATTGTCTCGAACAGACATTATTTTTTCAAATAATTAATTAGTAACTAGTAACTTGGACACTTCTATATATTCATCTGAAAGAAAATTAAAAGACCTTTCATTTAAAAAAAAGAAATCGAAAATCGGATATGTGGATCTCGAATTAAACTAATAAAACAGAATTGAAGCGGCCGCCATCTTGATGACGTCATAACTCCTGTCTGCGGAGGAATTTTTTTGGCCTCCATATCTTAAAATGCATACCATAGGTAAGTCTAGCTCTGAGCAAAATTGCATGCTTGTATCAAAAAGTGCAGTATCAGGCTGAAAATCTGCCCTATGCGGCTCAACTCACACGAAATGTGAATCAGCCTGCAAGTAATTTCTGATTGTATTATGAATAACAGAATTGCTAACCATAGTAGCTAGAATTCACACGAGATGTGAATCAGTCTACAAGTAAATTCTGGTGGTATTATGAATAACAGAATTGCTAACCAGCAGCTAGAATTCACACGAGATGTGAATCAGTTTGCAAGTAAATTCTGGTGGTATTATGAATAACAGTATTGCTAAGCATAGCAGGTAGAGTTCACACGAGAGATCTACACGTAACTCTGGTGGTATAATGAATTACATTTGTAGTAACCCTAGCAGCTAGAAGTCACACGAGAGGTGAATCAGTTTGCAGATAATTCTGATAGAATTGTGATTTATAATTGTTAATCTTAGTAGCTTGAGTTTGCACGAGAGGAAAAACAATTTTTGCAAAGAATTAGAATATGCTATTTATTTCAGTAAATAAATCGTTCAGCTAGGTGCATGCGAGAAATGCAAGGTGGTAGTGAAGGCAGTAAATGGGCTAGCCAAGTTAGCAGCTAAAGTTCACACGGAGAGGTGAAACAGTCTGCAAATGATCAAAAAAAGTCGGATTTACTGAATAGCATTAATCAAAGCAGATAAACTGCGTGCGAAAACTTGCAAATTTGTTTCTCCATACAAACAAGATAAAATAAACAAAATTATGTATCCTTTTCATAAAATATCATGACACAGCAATATGCGCGATTGTTACAGCATTATTACTTTTCTTATTTGATTTATTATTTTATTAACAATAAAAATAATAGTTGATCCGCTTTGTACTTATGTTGGAATCGGCTCGGATTATCACTTGTTCTCTTAAACGAAGCGGGGATAGACAGGATTGAAATGGTAGAAAAATTAAGTGAAACAGGTACATCATTAACAGATCTGTAAAACAAACTGTCTGTATCTAGAAAGGCTTTTATTTTTTGCATCATTAAACAATAGGTTCAAAGAGATCTAAAAAACTGTAAACATTCTAAATTCTTATTCGGGAATAATATATTCAGAATAATAAATTCGTCAAATCCTTGGAAAAGTCAGAACAGAATGTTGTGCGGAAGAAACCTTCCACCACTTAATTAGAACAAGGGTTGATTCCTCAAGTAACTGAGATTAATTCAATTGATTTACAGTCAGTTATACAAAAACCAGTACAATGAGGCGCCATTGAAAAATGGAAACTGCACCTCTATTATTAATTATGACTATTTTTGGTTCCAAACCCTAAGGGATTGTATAGAAATTCTAAACTTAAAAATATTTAAATTAAATGTATACCCATAAAACTTTTTAGATGGAAGATACCTATAGACAGTCATTAGGCTCTTGATCACCATAGATCTAAAAGATGCGTATATTTAGCACCAAGTGCCGTAAGACTAAGATTCTGTAACCAACACGATTTATACCTATTTACGCTTACCATTTGATTTGTACACTAGTCCATTTATATTTACAAAAATGTAGTGATTCGGAGCTTCCAAAAAGATGGCCTTTGTTAACATGCGATTTAGACAATTTGATTTGTTTCGAAAGATCATTTGAACAGAAAAATAATAAATTTGCACAGTATATAGTTGAGGTAGCCTTATAGCTGCTGCCCAGTCGAAATTAAGGTTGTTTATACACCTAAATTATTAAAACAGGAAAAATCCCTGGCCTTGAGAATAGCATTGATAAAGATTATGTTGTCAAGAAGTCTAAATACTAACTTTTGGTGGTGAAGAAATAATTATATAAAGATTTCTAAAAATCCGATCAGGTTTTTTAGTTTATTAAGGATGCTTCACAGCATTTAGTGTGATGGTCAAACGTCACGGGTGACGGGTGACGACCCACCATATAAATACTTGGAAGTGTAAGCTGTGTTGAAAGCTTTTGCTGTTTTGCAGGAAACATAAGAAATTTGCAAAATTTTATTAAGAATAGACAACACCTCTGTTATTTCTTATGTAAATAGCATGGTTGGTATTCAATTAAATAATTTATTTGAATAATTTGGCAGACGTGTGAGAAAAGAGAAATTGTGATTTACGCGACTTACATTGCATCGCATTCTATAATGGAAATAGATAGGGAATTTAAAAATTTAAACATAGACACAGAATGAGAACTCGCCAGCTATATCTAGGATGGAATAGTTAACACTTTCGTACTACCTGGATCTGGATATGAGAGGGCGGGTGAAGTAAACTTTTCGTGTACTTAGGCCTCTCAAATGGGCCCATTGTACTACCTGCGGGTGCACAACTCCGGGCTACTGATCTTTTGGAGCCATCCCACACTGAGGAAGAAGGCTAGCAAGTCAGCAGCGGGGATTGTGCTAAGTGTGGCCATGGAAGGTCACAGTTCTCCTAGCATGGATCCTCTTTTACAAGATAAGGTGGGGCACTCACAAAGAATGTGCTCCACGGTCTCTTCATCGATTTCACAGCCTCTACAAAGGGGACTATCAGAGATTTTTATACGGTTCATGTGTTTGTTAAAACGGCCGTGTCCCGTTAGAATTTCAACAAGAAATTTAAGGTTGTTCCTTGAAAGTCTTATTAGATAGCTAGCCAATTTGACAGTTGGCTCAGGGGTAAGATATCTCGTTTGTTTGCATTTAGAAGTGGTGTTCCAGCTGAGTGAAAATTTTTCGGATGTGATATTTCGAATTATATTATGAAGAACCGATTTTGCTTGGGGTAACATGGGCTCGGGACCACAGGGTGGAACTGACGAGCCCCGTTTGGCTAGTTCATCGGCACAAATATTACCTTCATTTCCATTATGTCCTTTTACCCATATGAGTTCAACGACATTGTCTCTAGATATGTCTGAAAGAGCAAGGTGATAGAGTTCGACAAGTCCTGATGTACTATCTGTAGCACTTCTGATGGTTTTGTTTCGAACTTTACGCTCTTTGACTAGTAATGCACTATGCATTATCCCCATAACTTCCGCCTGTAGCACGGTGATGTATGCACCTAGGGGTATACTGATGTACAGATAAATTTGGTCTGAAAAAATTCCTGACCCGGAACCTGTCCCTTTCTTGGAACCATCAGTGAAAATAAGAATGTCTGGCGTTGAAGAGACCTGACAATCTAAAATAATTTGATATGGCTTATCAAAGTAGTGTTTGCAGAGAATGCAGTCGGTGCTCATCTGTAAAAGGGGGGGCATAAGAAGTTGCTTCTTTTAAGATGGAGCAATGTCTGCTGTTCGTTCCTATTTTAGGCCATAAGCCTGAGTGCGACTGGCGCAAGGCGGCCTTCAGTGCTACCTCCTCTATATGAAGATTCAGAGGTGGGAGACATAAAAGGACTTCCATTGCTGCTGTCGGGGTGATGCGTATGGCGCCTGTTGTTGCTAGACATGCCAGTCTTTGAACATGTTCCAGTTTTGAGATGGCTACTGCTTTTCTGGCTCTGGGCCACCAGACAAGTGCACCGTAGGTAATCATTGGCCTGATAATGGCTGTGTAGAGCCAGAGTGTAAGCTTCGGGCTTAAGCCCCAAGTTTGACTCATGACACTACGGCATTGCCAGAAAGCTATGCAAGCTTTTTCGACCTTGAAGATCAGATGTAAACCCCAGTTTAGTTTGCTGTTGAGTATAATACCCAGATACTTGACACTGGAAGATAAACAAAGAGTCTGATTAAAAAGTTTAGACATGCTAAGTATGCCAACTTTACGTTTTCTTGTGAAGAGAACCATCTCGGTTTTAGTAGGGTTTACCGAAAAAGAGTGTTCCCCACACCAAGTTTCAATTATTTTGAGAGCATTGTTTGCTATGTTAGCGAGTATGTTCTCAAATTTTCCGTCTAACAGGATTGTGATATCATCTGCGTATCCTATGGCATGGTAGCCTTTATTGTTGAGGAGTCTTAGAAGACTATCTACCACAGTTATCCATAGAAGAGGTGAAAGTACGCCTCCTTTAGGACAGGCTCTGGTAACATACCCTTTGATATTAGAATCCCCCGAGGAGAATTGTACTGTTCGATGCTCAAGCATGAATTGAATCCATTTGAACAGCGGAGGTTTGACTCCGTGTTCTTTTAGAGCATTGACTATAGAGCCGAAAGTGGCTTTATCGAAAGCCCCTTCTATGTCTCTGAATACACCCAAGGTGGAATTGCGGTATTCCAGCGATTTATCGATCTTGCTTACCACTGCGTGGAGAGAAGTTTCGGCCGATCTGCCTTGAATATAAGCATGTTGAGAGGGATGCAGTGGATTACGAACCAATGCAGTTTCCGTAATGTGCCTATCGCATAATCTTTCCTAAGTTTTAAGAAGAACAGAGGTAAGACTTATCGGACGATAGAATTTGGGTGTAGAGTAGTCTGAGCGTCCAGGTTTTGGAATGTAGACTACTTTAACTTCCCTCCATTGAAGAGGAACATATGTGAGGGTAATGCAAGCTCGGAAAATCCAAACTAGATGGGGTAATAACTGATTGCATCCCCACTGAAGAAGGGCAGGTACCACCCCATCAAGGCCTGGAGATTTATAAGGCTTCAATGTATTTATTGCCCAGGTTGTGCGTGTTTCATCAACGATTGCCGAAGAAAGACGGAGCGCTTCCTCAGAAGAGGTGTGATCACGGTCTATCCATGGGCAGTCTTGAGATATTACACAGCCAGGGAAATGAGTTTTTAGAAGAATTTCGTTATTATCTGTAATGGAGGTAGCATAGGAACCGTCCTCGTGTTGAGGCAACCTAGCTGTTTGTTTGGTTCTTTAGTGAACATTTTTTTCAAACGAGCTACGGGGGCTGTTGCTACGATATTGCTGACGTAATTGCACCAAGCAGTTCTCTGCCTTTGCCTAATAGCTCTTTTGTAAAGATTTTTGTGCTCTTGGTAGGAGAGCCAGTCAGCTTCCGTCCTAGAGTTTTTAGCTTTATTGAACAATTTCCTAGCTGTTGTTCTCATTTTGCCTAATTCATTGCACCACCATGGCGAATTTTTAGGGTTTATCGTGCTTAAAGGACTTGCCTTTTCGTAAGAGTTAATGAGAAGACTGTGAAGATTACTGACGCAATTTTCAAGTGATTCTACATTGGATTGTTGGGGTATTTGACAATCTCCTATTCCAGTGGCGAGAAGATCCTGAAATAAGGTTTTGTCAGTTCTTTTTGGGTTGCGAAAAACCTTTTTCTCAATGTGTTTAGCATTCAGTGTAAAACATATCGATCTGTGATCTGACATAGAGTCGTCAGGTGATACAAACCATCCTGATATTTCGCTCAATATCTTTGGAGTGGCAAGGGTGATGTCAACCCTAGTTTGAGCACGTGAAGTGACAAAGATGAGTTCATTGCCCTTATTAAGAATTTCTAGTCTGGTACTGGTAATGTATTCACAAAGAGTTCTACCTCTGGGGTTTATGTCCTTACTGCCCCAGATGATGCGGTGTGAGTTGGAGTCACAGCCGACAATGAGATATTTGTGATTTTGTTCGCAGAACTCAACAAGCTTCACCAGTTTGGGACTTGGAGGAAGTTGTGGAGAATCTGAGGGAAGGTAAGATAATATCTTCCTTGCCATTATTAGTGATTTCACTAAGAAGAATAACCGTGAGATCACGTGTACAAAGTTGTTGTAGAATAACAGCTTGTAAATTTTTGGGAACTACAATACAGGTCCTTGGTTTAGCAATACCAAATCCTACGAAGGGTAAGGTATTTATGTCGCCTAACCCACAGATCTTGGATTTTACAATCCAAGGTTCTTGGATCAGGGCTATACTCTCCTGCTTACAGTCTAGGTGACGTCTCAGAATGGAGGTTGCCGCCCGACTGTGTTGCAGGTTGATTTGGGCGAACTGAAGAGGATTAGGTTGAGGTTGTGGGTTCATTTTGAAGGGAAGTGAGGGAAAGTTAGGAAATTAGCAGAGATTCAAGCTCTTTCGGTTCAGCAGCCTCGTGGGAAACTAGTTCCATTGAGGTTGCACCCTGCGAGGACGGAGCTACATTCTCTACTGAGGAGGGTAGCTGAGGTGGTGTTGAAACACCGAGCTTCAGCTTGACGGAGAGCTGGGAGAAGCCATACCTAAGCTTCTTCCCTTTTCCCACTAGAGTTTTGGCGTCGTCGTCACTGATGCCAAAAATCAGTAAACGACCCAGCGGCTCCACCTTAGTTGTTGGAGACCTTGAGGTGCGGATTATGGGCCGCCAACCTCCGGACGACAGTTTCTCTTTCATCGGCTTTACCCGGAATCCAGACAGCTGTCTTGAGCAGACGTGGCAGTTTATCCAGCGCCAAAACCTCTAACTGGGCGTTATCCCACAAACTAGGGAGTGCATTCACCGTGGATTTCAGCCATTCCAACGAATGGTTGTCACCACAGGTGATGCGAAGAAACTCGCCTGAGTAGTGCCACCCGTCGAAGTCAGGGGGTTGGTCGCCTTCCTTCAGGGCAAACAGACAGTGATCCAACTGTTGAGTCAGATGGTCCTGAAGACTTTGGGCCTTAGGAGAGGGGATCTTCCCTGACGGGTTGCTCCGGCAAATTACCGCAACCTTTAGATGCCTCTTAGAGGCTTCTAGATAGTTGCCCACCGGCTTGCGAGGAGCCGTGGGCTTGGGAAGGTAGGTGGGACAGGTCTTCTTCCTAACATTAGGAGAGGGGTCTGAACCATCCGACCTGGTCCTTTTGACTCGATTGGAGCCACCAGCCTGAACCACTGTTTTGGACGGTTGTCCAGAATCAGAGGGGTTAGCGTGTCTCCGTTGAGTCGAAGCGGCGGGTTCAGGATTGCCACCTGAGTTAGCTTTAGCCAGCTCAGCTTGGCGCGCCTTCTTCCATCGTTTTTGTTCAGCACCACTGATACGGTGCCTTCGGGGTTTGGTACCATTCGAGATGTCCGAAGACGCACCCGGTCTGGTATTGTTAGTAAACAGGGGATCCGAAGACGCACCTGCTACTGAGGAGGGTAACGGGGTGTCCGAAGACGCACCCGTTGGGGTCATGGCAGTCTTGGTTAACTCATTCATGAGGAAAACGAATGTTCATCTCACCAGCGCCCCCACCAACCAGGGAGCCCCACAAAAGGGGACGTTGAACTTCAACGCCGGATCGATATAGCCTCCAAGGGTGACAAACAACACGAGAAGGATACCAGTCACCCGAAGGAGTGCGACTGAACACCCGACGGTGTCTGGGCTTTCTGTATGCCCGTCAGCCTCAAAGACTCACCCTAGCGGCGGTCTGACCCGACGCCACAGCCGATTGATCGAGGTGGGTTAGCCTCTACCGCCCGTCTAGGAGAAATCCAGGCCAAAGTGGAGTGTTGTCTGACGACTCAGCCACCAGGATCCTCTCATCCCCCGACACGGGTCGCCACGCACGGCACAAACACGTGGGAGGCTGGTCCGCGGCAATAACTTTAGTAGAGCGCATACCAGGGTTTTAAGCCCGGAGCGTCTACACATAGTCATCACTAACCATTCCCTTACGGATATGGCCGTTCCCCTATCCGCCACCTGGGGACGCACCCTGTAGTGTCCCCGCACCTCGGGAAACTACCTAAAATAAATTTATTCGCGTGTAGAATGCAAGTAGAGGTTTATTGGCATAGTCTTAATTTTTATCTATCCAGTCTCCATTTGGTCAGCTAAATCCAAATTGAGTGAAAAGTGTTGTATATTATTTGTATCTGTACTGACTTTAGTGTGAGCCACACTAAAGCAATACTACATAAAGCAAGCAGTAGTAAATAATATCTTAGAGTTCTTAATTAACAGATTTAATCTAGAAGCTTATGACACAGAATACAGTCCGAGCGTCCATCTCGTTAATTTCAAGAGGTGCGTGTGCAAAAGTGCAACTTAATAGATTTTTAAAGGGTATAAGAATTTAATCAAGCACCCCAAAATATAACATGATAAGGGATACCAAGGTCGTTTCACAGATAAATTGGCAATGGAAATGAATAATGAATTCTTAGAAATGTTATCGACAAGATTGGCTATCTCATTTTCTTATTAGGGTTAATTGCCGTACATAGAGTGCAAACCTTTAGCGCAAATCGATTTTAAAACATACAAAAAACTTCAAATGAATTTGAAATACTTATTAGGAACCTTATGAAAACCTCAAGACCAGGACGTGAGTTATCCCTGCATTTAAGTAGCTAGAACCTTAGTTAAATACGAAACCACATAAGCCAGGTTTTACACAATCTTTATCCAGATAAAATAACGTTGTTGATACTGCAATGAGTCGCATGTCAGAATATTATAATTTTGACTTAGGGAACCGTTCTATTCTGGCTTACTGCGTTCGTTACTGCGAAAGGTTGTATATGTGTTAGACCAATAGGAAAGGCAGAAAACTAACACAGTCAATAAGACCAATGTCGAAGATCAATGAAGTTGTATACAACAATTTGTCGTATGTCTTGAAAACAAATATTTGACATACGACATAATTGCAGTATCAACGACAATAAGTGGAGTTAATACTGTCGTTTTTACAGCACACAGTTCGTAGACCAGTCGGGATATCCGAAATTCGCTCTATTTCTAACGTCTAGGTGCATTTTATGTAACATTTTGGTAACATGAGTTTCTAGACTAATTTGACCCCGCTGAATTCGAATCTGCCCGTTACCAAGCCGAATTTTGCATGCAACACCCGGAATCCAAAATGGCGGCCGTTTTTTGAATCTTTTTTACCCAAAAAAGATTTTAAAATATTGTATCTTATGGAGAAATGTTCATAGAATTTAATGCAAGAAACCAGAAGTCGATAACTTTTTCAGAAGTTACAAATCATTAAACACAATAAATACAAAATATTTGAATACTTCTCACGAAAAAAAATTGATATTTTGGCTTAATGAACGCCTTAAAAAGTTTCTAAAATAACTTATTTTATAGGGAAATGTTCGTAAAATTTAATGAAAGACACCGGAAGCCAATATTTTTTTCATTCAGAAATTACAGTTAATTAAACACAAAAATTACGAAAAAAGCTAAAATTTCTCAACTTTCATTTTTTTGAAAAAAGTGCTAATTTTGAAAGTGCCATATCTCTGAAAGTATTGGTCGTACAGAGCTGCGGTTGGACTTAAATTGTTGCAAATTTAATGTACTTTAAAAATGATACGATCTAAAGTTTGTTGAAATCGAACCATTACTTCCATAGATATAGCCGTTTTTAAAAGCAACGCCGGCCATCTTGTATTGGCCGCCATTTCTATTAGCTACTACTTGAGGATGGCAATCATGGTTTTTAATGATCCTTATACTCATATATAACTATGGTTAAAAGGAAACTTAGTACCCCAAATTATACCGAAACCTTGAATTTGGTTAGCTGGCCCATGGACTATTGTATGAATTCATCTGATTCATCTCTATTTTTCCCATCAAAATTAGGGATTAATTTCAAAGCAGTCTCTAAACTTAGATTTTGAGCCATTGTATAGTTTTCAATATCAAGTGGAAATAAATTTAGAACAGAATTTGACTGATTATTTTCAGGAAATTCGTTATGTCAGCTAGGCGAGCTAGATGGATTAAACTCTGGTCGATCAAGATCGTTGAGTGATAAAGTAAATCGTCTATGCATGAATTGTTAATTAGGTGGGAACATAAATCTTAACAAAATCTAAATTTGTACTTTACCCTTTTTTACGATTTATCCAATTTGAGAACTTACATTAAAATAACTAGCACTTTCATCACTGCACTTTTCACTGGGGCATTGTATACGAAAATGGGCTGCTGGGCAAATCCAGTTCTGTTGCTCGGCGCTGGGTTGGTGTGCTACTCGACTCAGGATCTGGATCTCAGGATTCGCAGGACTCCGCTGGCTCGAATGTACAAATCGGCTTCGCTGATGCTGATTTCTCGCCGTGGTACAATCTTTTGACTTGAGTGACCACTTACCAGTGTTTTGATTGACCTAACACTCAAACAGGCGGGTTTACTTTTTTTGCAATAAAGTATTAGAATACGCCATGTAATTTTCACGTGAACGCGAAGTAAATCACTGTGTTATTATTTACACGTTTGCACTTATCCTACACGCTGCCACCAATTTTTCTGTTGTGCCCTGGGTGTTTAGAGCACAGTAGCCTGTTTGATTTGAGATGTTGGTTGTGCAGAAATTAATAGCTGGTAGTTAAATTTAATATAAGTTTATTTAATTTATTTATATACATACTATTATACATTTAAAATAGTTTATTATAAAGATGGAGTTTTTGGAAGAGGTGTTACTCTTACGATCAGTGTTGCCAGAAAGTTTCTTTTGTTGGTAACAGATAGCAGCAAAAAACGTAATAGATTTTTAAAAAACGTACTTTTTAAAAACTTGCGGTACTACTCCCTTTCCATTAAAATGTAGAAGCACAAAATTATTTTATTTCTGTAAACAGTAGATTTCAGGCTTGTCATTCTGCCTGAGCCTGTACAGCCTTAGTCATCGTTCAACCAATCAAACCATGTTCTCAGCTGAAAACAACTACAAAATATCAAACCGCAGGAAGCTAGTTTACTGCTTTGAGTGATATGGTCAAACGATGTCCTTGGCTGTATGTACAGGTAGACTGACGTGCCCGAAATACGTTATTATTATTTAATTTATATAGTGAAATGGGCAGCAAATATTGTAATTTTAATCTATCATTACTATTTTTAAATAAAGAAACTGTCTTAATTGAATTTTTAAAAACGTAATAGATTGGCGAAAGGCGTAATAGCGTAATAAATCATATGAAAACGTAATAGATCTAGTACAATTGTACTAAACTGGCAACACTGCTTACGATGTTCGAAGACTGACTCTTTTACTTCAGTTATCTCAAGACTTCAGCATGACACCTGAAGCCTGGGAACTGGACTTGTGTGATGTTTTCTGCGAGGAATTTCTCACAGAGAAACAGGATTCTTAGACAAGTTAACAAAATATGACTCCTCGTAACAAGACCTATAACTGTAAGCGCAAATGTTTATAATTATCCTGTAATAAAATATAAAATTATGGTATTGTGTAAAATATACCCTGTATATTAAAATAAATTTGAATGTTTAAGGAGGTACTGGTCCTATCTGCGAAATATGAGCATGATGTAAAAATTTAATATAAGTATTGTACATTACATCTTTATAGTCCGGCGGTTATAGGACAAAACTATGCATTTTGTGATCGAAGTGTGAAAATTGGCACACATGTCAATTAAACTATTCTCTTTCATATAAAAAGTGGTGTCAAGGTCTTAAGTACCAGAGACGGTCGCCATTTTGAAAAAATCTCAGCCATTTTTAGTTTAGTTAATATTACGAAAAAAATGGTTACACAGGAGATTGTAAAGCATAATATTTGCTATAAAAAGGTATATCCAATTTTTCTGTAAGTAGTACAGTTCTCGATAAAATCGTGAAAATATATTTGAACAATTTCTAGGTATTTTCAACAATAGCGTTATTTTGTCTTTTCAAATAAGAACAGCTTTTATTTTCGAATGAATCAAGATATCGACTTCAGGTCTTCAGCATTCGATTATGTATTAACCGAGTATTAACTGTGTGCGAAATACATTTCTCTATATCTATCAGAATTTTTAAGAATTGATATAAGAAATGATATAATTTAAAATTCAGTATTCGAAACGAGTTCATGATTGTTTGACATAATAATATTGTCTTGATTGTATAAATTTATTGTCAATAATGACAGTACCTATTAAATATTGTATTGAATTTGTATTAAAAAAATACAGCTAGATATTAGCAAGAATTTAAGGTAATGAAATTAATATTATAATTATAGTAAACCTTATTATCTATTAATATAATTATTTCAAAATTTTTAGAAGAATACCTACTTATAATAACAACATTCAATATTGAATCAAATTTGTATTCTGAATAAACCTAGATATTAGCATCGGTTGATTTTTGTTCTTGCGTAAAAAATATTTACAGGTGAGACGGGTGACACGTTGGGGTGCGTGAAGTTAGCACGCCATTAAAAGCACTAATGTTGATATATGTATTAAATTTTAGTGCTTTGTTAGTGCTTTTTAGTGCTTCAAGAATTATTGTGATATCACCTTTGGTTCTCGAGATAAACGCAATTAATGAATGGCGTGCTAAGTTCACACCTAGCACGTCATTGAAATATTTTTAAACAAATGAGGATCAATTTTTTAGTGCTTCATTAGTGCTTCTTAGTGCTTCAAGAATTACTATGATATCAGCTTTGGTTCTCGAGATAAACGCAATTAATTAATGGCGTGCTAAGTTCACATCTAGCACGCCATTGAAATATTTTTAAACAAATGAGCGTCAGTTTTTTAGTGCGTCGTTAGTGCTTCTTAGTGCTACAAGAAATATTATGATATTGCTTTTTGTTCTCGAGATAAGTGCAATTGATTAATGACGTGCCACCTTGATTATGTACCTATCACGCCATTGAAATATTTCGAAACAAATCAGTGTCAGGTTTTTAAGGCTTCGTTAGTGCATCTTAGTGCTTCAAGAATAATTATGATTTTGATTTTAGTTCCCGAGATAAAAGCTATTCATTAATCATTAATGGCGCGGTAAATTCAAATCTATAGAATGTCATTGAAAAATTTCAATAGCAACTAGTCAGTTTTTAGTATTTCGTGCATTAGAATTTTGAAGACATTGCTTTTGATTGCGGAAAACCTAAAAATTTATATTCAAAACGGCCGAAAACATTTGCCTTGAAAAATTGGTTTAAGTATATAAAGATTTTTTAGTCTATTTAATATTTTCGAAAATAACCCATCTCCCGTTTTTTTCAAAATTAACTTTTTTAATGTACACAAAGAAGGCCGATACTTTATGAAAAAGCTCATATCATAGGCGTCGAATACGGTGGGGGGAGGGGGTTAAAAGGGGCGTTCGCCCCCCTAAGAATCAGAGCAGGGTGGCGCGAAAGTATCATTTCGCCCCCTCCTTCAAATTTTGCAAAACATCTATATTTAAAAAATACAAAATAATATTATTCTGCAAAAATTATTGCCAGACGGCACTTCAGCACTATTCTGCCTTTATCTCTTTGGCTTCAGCTTCAGAAAAAATTGAAACTTTTAAGAATATCCTTAAATTTTGACTTAAAGGAAATTGGATTCATTCTTTAAAAAATTACAGCCGTTTTAGAATGATGAGACATATTTTTCTGATTTTTTCTTAGAAAAAAGTCTTAAAATTTCGTCCTAACTAAAACCTACAAACGTTTAAAACTCATATCATCTTTTGACAAATTTCATAGAGAATGCCGAAATCTCGATGTCAATAACTTTATTCAATCAGAAGTCACGGTAAATTCAACACACATTTTTTTAAATATAAAAATGTGTCACTTGATTAACCTCTGCCATGCTTGAAAACAGTCTTAGATATGTTTAAAATAAACATAAAAGTAGAATCTACAAATAGTCCGGTCAAATTAGATCATATTTTGTCGTTTTGTGGAAAAAAATTAGTAGAAAGCTGGATTTTGGTATACCTACATCGTCCCAATACCTTTATCAACAACATACTAAAAGTCTCAATCTACTGGACTGGAGCTTCGTCCGCCATTTTCAAAAAATGACCGCCGTCTATTGTTTTTAATTTTTATCTTATTAATATTACGAAAAAACAGTTAGTAACAAATTGTAGAGCACAAAATTTGCTATAAAATGGTATACATATTTTTTTATGAAAGTGCTACAGTTTTCGATAAAATCGTGAAAATGTAATTTGAAAAAAACGATAAATTTTGATCAAGTTGTAGTTTATGTCTCATATTACAAAACCCGCTGTAATTTTTTTATGAATAAAAATATTGATTTCAGGTTTTTCAGAATCCAATTTCCTGAATACTTTTCTATGAGTAAAATTGTTTTCAAATTTTCTGACGCACGGGTTTAGTCACAATTTAAGGATATTCTTACAAAAGTTTAACAAAAAATTTGTTTTTTATTTTACATTTTGGTGTTTAATTTACCGTGACTTCTGATTGAATAAAGTTATTGACATCGGAATTTGATGATGATGATGATATTAGTTTTAAACGTTTGTAGGTTTTAGTCAGGTCGAAATTTTAAGACTTTTTTCTAAGAAAAAAATCTGACGTGGCCATCACTAGACCTCCCACCTTGACACTGTAATATGTGAATTTGGATTTGGTTAGGCTACTTTTTGTAATTTTTGATATACTCGTAGTTCTTCAAGCAAAGTACCGATTCCTATTGGCATTGAAATCAAATTAGAGCTAAAGTGTAGAATAGGTGTTTAAAAGGAATTTCGTTTTTTTTTTTGTGTCAATCGGTTCATTCCTATTCTTTGTCCTAGAATAAAGCAAAATTTTGCCGCGGAAGCAAGGATTAGGGCCGATTTTGTTAGTTTTTAGGGTAAAATTTTTGACAACTGGTTATGCTGAAAAATTAACAGATTAAACATGTGATTTAACGTTTTTATACATTTATGTAATAGAGATATCAATAAATAAATATATTTTTCACAGATATAAGGCTTTTTATTACTTGCTTTTCTTAGTTTTCGAAATTATTTGACATAAATACAATATTACATTTGTTTTAGATTAATATAAATTTCAATAGTGTTTGCCATGTTAAAAACATGGATACAAAAAAAATGCGAGTTTGTGGGGCTCTAGTACGGTTTTGTTAGCTTTGTTAGTGTAGCAAATACCAAAACCGAGTTTGTGGGGCTCTATTACGGTTTTGTTAGCTTTGTTAGTGTAGTAAATACCAAAACCGGGTTTGTGGGGCTTTATTTTTAGCCATTTTGACACATTGAGGTTAACCAAAAAAATTTCATTTTCTTCAAAAAATCATGTTAAAAACACTCTTCCGCGGTCTAATTTTGCTTGTTTAGGTCATATTTAAGCATAATAAACGATCTCCTAAAATAAAAAACGCATTTTCTCTTAAACACCTATTCTACATTCCAGCCCAAATTAGCTCTTTGTAGATACATTTTTTATTTTATTATTACCTTATATCCGCAGTTATAATAATCATAATGAATCGATGATACTTCTTGACTGAATAAGTTTAATGGAAGGATGAAAACTTAATGGAATTCAGTCAGTTTTTCATTTATTATATTTGGGCTCCTATAGGTTCTAAGTTTCAACCCAGTTAATAATATATTTATATTTAAAAATGGTGTCACAAAAATTTCAGAAACTGTGCATACGTCTGTTCATCTATCACATTGACATTTCATTTTTGTTTTTACATTTTTTTCCTATATTATGATTTACAAATCGTGGTAGGTAAAATTACAAATTTTTGAAAATTAATTTTCCTTTATTGGTAAGAGATATAGAAACGATGTTAAATAAATATTGTAAAAGATAATTTGTTATTTCAAATGTCGAATGACAGTATTTCCTATATTTTTTGCAAAAAATGTTAAAATGCTTCAAGAAAATACCATTTCCGGTTGGCAGATTTTTACCAAAATCTTATCAGCTCTTCATTACCATATATAAATGTATATTGCAAAATATTAGAATTTGAGATAATGAATCAGAACGAAAGACTATAGTAGGCGAACATATACACACACACACACACACACACACACACACACACACACACACACACACACACACACACACACACACACACACACACACACACACACACACACACACACACACACACACACACACACACACACACACACACACACACACACACACACACACACACACACACACACACACACACACACACACACACACACACACACACACACACACACACACACACACACACACACACACACACACACACACACACACACACACACACACACACACACACACACACACACACACACACACACACACACACACACACACACACACACATACACAAACACACACACACACACACACACACACACACACACACACACACACACACACACACACACACACACACACACACACACACACACACACACACACACACACACACACACACACACACACACACACACACACACACACACACACACACACACACACACACACACACACACACACACACACACACACACACACACACACACACACACACACACACACACACACACACACACACACACACACACACACACACACACACACACACACACACACACACACACACACAGACATCATCGTGAAAATAGACAAAATAGGTTCTAAAGGTGCTAAAACGTGCTTATTGACAAAAATCTCGACATAGAATTTTTTCACGATCCCTATACCTCTCTAGGCGAGAGGTAAAAATCAGAAAAATATGTCTCATCATTCTAAAACGGCTGTAATGTTTTTAAAAATGAAAATATTGATTTTCGGTTTGCGGAATCCAATTTCCTGAATACTTTTCTTTGAGTAAAATTATTTTCAAATTTTCTGATGCACGGGTTAAGTCAAAATTTAAGGATATTCTTAAAAGTTTCAACTTTTTCTGAAGCTGAAGCGAAAAGAGATAAAGGCAGAATAGTGCTGAAGTGCCGTCTGGCAATAATTTTTGCAGAATAATATTATTTTGTATTTTTAAAATATAGATGTTTAGCAAAATTTGAAGGAGGGGGCGAAATGATACTTTCGCTCCTCCCTGCTCTGATTCTTAGGGGGGGGCGAACACCCCTTTTTAACCCCCTTCCCCCACCGTATGCGGCGCCTATGATATGAGCTATTTCATAAAGTATCGGCCTTCTTTGTGTACATTAAAAAAGTTAATTTTGAAAAAAACGGGAGATGGGTTATTTTCGAAAATATTAAATAGACTAAAAAATCTTTATATACTTAAACCAATTTTTCAAGGCAAATGTTTTCGGCCGTTTTGAATATAAATTTTTGGGTTTTTCGCAATCAAAAGCAATGTCTTCAAAATTCTAATGCACGAAATACTAAAAACTGACTAGTTGGTATTGAAATTTTTCAATGACATTCTATAGATTTGAATTTACCGCGCCATTAATGATTAATGAATAGCTTTTATCTCGGGAACTAAAATCAAAATCATAATTATTCTTGAAGCACTAAGATGCACTAACGAAGCATTAAAAACCTGACACAGATTTGTTTCGAAATATTTCAATGGCGTGATAGGTACATGTGAACGTGGCACGTCATTAATCAATTGCACTTATCTCGAGAACAAAAAGCAATATCATAATATTTCTTGAAGCACTAAGAAGCACTAACGACGCACTAAAAAACTGACGCTCATTTGTTTAAAAATATTTCAATGGCGTGCTAGATGTGAACTTAGCACGCCATTAATTAATTGCGTTTATCTCGAGAACCAAAGCTGATATCATAGTAATTCTTGAAGCACTTAGAAGCACTAACGAAGCACTAAAAAATTGATCCTCATTTGTTTAAAAATATTTCAATGGCGTGCTAGGTGTGAACTTAGCACGCCATTCATTAATTGCGTTTATCTCGAGAACCAAAGGTGATATCACAATAATTCTTGAAGCACTAAAAAGCACTAACGAAGCACTAAAATTTAATACATATATCAACATTAGTGCTTTTAATGGCGTGCTAACTTCACGCAGTTGACACGTTGGCATACTAACGCCATATAAATATAAGTCATAAGTAATTGAACGGAGGATGACTTCAACACACAAGAGTTTTCCTGTGAATGAATCTTTTGATTCAGGTGATACTAATTTCTGTTTGAATATTTTTGTATATTTTAAATGGGCACCGAATTGTACGTATACATTTATGTTTATAAGTCTAGATATGGCGGGAGGTTGTGTGCTGGTCACATCAGATTTTTTATATTTAACATTCTGCAAATTTAACCCATAAAACAGTAATTTGCATAATAATTAACGTTTTTACTGAAAAAAAAAATCTGCTGTGTCCACCACAGTACTTCCCCGACTATATAAGTTTTAATAACTTATTTCGTAACGCCTTCAATTTTATTGTTTATTCAGCAAAATTTAAATAAATTTATCTTTTTTCCCAAACTATTTAAGTTGATACCAACTTGATTGAATATCGCATAAATGTCATTTTTTACATTTTTACTAAATTCATCTCCCGAGAGATTTAAATTGACACCAAACTCGGTATAATTTGAATAATGTATTTAAAAAAATTGACGATCGGTTAAATGTTATTTTTATCTTTTTACTAGAATTATTTTCCCGAGAGCTTTAATTTGATACCACACACGATAGTATTTTAATAAAAATAAAATAAGTTATGTTTATAAAGTTGGTACCATTGGTTGAATTAAAAAATTAGAATAATTTTTTTAGAAACAATTGACAATAGCATAAATGTCATTTTTTACATTTTTACAAAACTCGATATAATTTGAATAATTTATTATAAAAAAACAACTGACGATCGTTTTATGTTATTTTTGTTTTTCTACTAGAATTCTTTTCCCGAGAGCTTTAATTTGATACCACACACGATAGTATTTTGATAAAAATAAAAAAATCTGCTGTGGCCAGTACACGACCTCTCGCCTAATTCTGCTTATTCTATTTAATCTCGAGATTAATTTAATAAATAGTTTTACTAACATTTTAATAGTTTCATTTTCATGTAAGATGTAAACGATAATGTAAACCAAGATGCAAGCAAAAGATGTCAACTGGTACTGTCACTGTCATAATCATTCAAATTTTATGTAGAAACAAATTTCAAATCATGGACAACAAGATAGAATATTAATTGTACTTTATTTTATTGTTAAATACTACCAGATTCAGCAAATTGTATTTATAATTAACTGTACCCATAGATAATTATATTTTCTTTTATTTTTAATTGCAAAAATTGTCATAAATAAATAATGTAACAATATATTTAAGGAAAACTTTATCAAGCTTCAAAAAGTACTACTTCCGGTTTGCGAATTTCTACCAAAATGTTATCCGGTGTTAAGATACTTATTAAAACCTTAAATATGAAATTTGGTTATTAAAGGTTTGATACTTTTTCAGTTATCGTGGACGAAAAATCGTCAGTCCATACATTCATACAAACACACACACACACACACACACACGCGCACACACACACACATACACACACACAGACATCATCGTGAAAATAGTAAATTCGTATTGTAGAGACCCTGAAACGTGCTTATCCACCAAAAACTTATACTCGAAAATTTTGACCCATTACAATACCTCTCTTATAGAATATGAGGCGAGAGGTAAAAAGTTATGTTTATAAAGTTGGTACCACTGGTTGAATAAAGCTGATTAACGAACTTGAAGTCAGAATTTGGTTCAAGATCTTAAATATAAAGGGTATGCCGGGTTAAGTGGGGTGAAATGCCCCTATATCTAGACTTTTAAATTACCAATTTGATTCGATTTCTGGGATCTAGAAAGTAGGTGTGATGTGAAAAAAAAACTTAATATTCAATCCTCTCCCCACCCAGGCAGCGATAAACCTTATTTTTAAGAACTTTTTTTTCTCTCCGGATGTTTTTGAGATAAAATTGTTATAAAATTCATGAGTATTGCTTGTAACATGCCTTTTCACGTCAATTTTTATCTTGCCAGAAAACGGACTTTTTCGTGGTTAAAAAAAAATTTTATTGTAAAAAATCGTTATATCTTTTAGCCAAAAAAGTGTGCAAAAAAATTTTCTGCGCCAAATTGGTGGTCTTGAGGTACTAATATTCCATGATTTTTTTTAGATTTTTTAAAGTGGTGCGCCAAGGTGAAAAATCCATATTTTTGTCTAACTCTTATGAAAAAATATGTATATAAATTATAGTAATTCTTGAAAATTCTGAGTGATATAACATATAATAATTATTATATTTATAACAATTTTCATATTTATTTAGTACAGTTAACCTGTACAGTATTAAAATAATTTAAATATAAAAGCGTTTTCAATAAACAACAACTTGTATTTTTTAATGTGTGTGTAAAAGTTTCTAAATAAAAGAAGCATGTGTATAAAAAAACTCGAAAAACATTAATATAGTTGGATGAAAACTAACACGCGCAAGCCCTTATTTCAGATTGTGATTTTTCAAATCATGTTCTAGCAAGGTGTAAAATTCATTTTGATTTGTAATGTTATAGTATACATCAAAAGAAACATTTTGAGTCATCCATCATTGCACTGCAACAATTAGCAGTTCTTTTAGAACCTTGAATATTTTTCACACTGAAGTAGGTATTTGGTGTGTAAAAATATATCCAATTTGGTCTAGAAAGTGAACTTACATTACAAATGTAAATAAATTCGATACAATTGCTAGAATATATTTTCACCAGTTACAATATTAATTTGGATAATTGGGTTTGCAATAAACACTATTTTGAATGTAATCCATTATTATTATCACAACCATTCTTCTAACAAAATTGAACTTTTTCCCAGCAAACATCATGAATGCTGGTATCTTTAAATCATTTACAAAGAAGCCTAAGACGACTCGAGATGCATAAGTTGCAATTTTTTTCTCGCAAATATGGCTAAAGTTAGTGCAAACAGTCAATTTTCATATTATAACATAACTATTTTTTTCAAAACAATTAAATGGTCAAAAAAATATAAAAAATGGATTTTCACCTTGACGCACCACTTAAAAAAATCTAAAAAAATAATGGGGTATTAGTACCCCAAGACCACCAATTCGGCGAAGAAAAAAATTTTGCACACTCTTTTTTGCCTAAAAGATATTACAATTTTTTGCAATAACATTTTTGTTTTCGTCATTCAAAGGCCATTTTCTGGGAAGATAAAAATTCACGTAAGAAGGAGTGTTTCAACCAATACTTATGAATTTTTTCAGTATTTTATCTGAAATACATCGGGAGAGAAAATTTGTTTATTAAAAATTAGGTTTATCGCTGCCTGGGTGGGGGGAGGGGTGTATGTTAAGTTTTTTTTCACATCACACCTACTTTCTAGATCCCAGAAATCGAATCAAACTGGTTGTATGAAAGTATAGACATAGGGGCATTTTACTCCTCTTAACCCGGGATACCCTTTCAGTATAAAATCCCAACGCGTTTTTAAGTTATGCAACATCCAGACAGACCCACAGACACACAGACCCACAGACCGACTTTTTTAAAAATTATGTTTTTTGGGTTCAGTAGGGTCTAAAACGTGAAGATTCACCAAAATCTCGAACTGTCAAAAAATCACGATTTCAATCCTTCCCTCTATTACATAGGTCGGGGAAGTAAAAAGAGATAAGCACGTTTTAGGATCCATAGAATACGACTAAAGTATTTTCGAGATTATGTCTGTGTGTGTGCGTTAGGTTGTATGTACCTAACATTTTTACCTTCCGCTTACCTGTAAAGGAAGGTATTGGAATCATGCTAAAAATCGGGTAGTGAGTTTTTAGTGGATGAGCACGAATTAGGGTCCTTACAATTCATTTTTTGATAGTTTCACGATGATGTCTATATGTATGTGTGTTACGTGGTCAGGGCCGGATTTCTGTCAGTCGGATAACTCAAATACGAATTACCCAAAAATTTTGATATTTGGTATTTAACATTTGTATATAAATTGGAAGAGCTCATTAGATTTTGGTACAAATATCTTCACCGGAAGATTGAAAAGATTAATTGTCAAAAATTTATATGAATTTGGAAAAATATAGTATTTATTGGTAATAAGAATAAGAGCAAAAGTGTTTTGCAACTTACGTTATAAAAAAATTGTCTTTATCTGGTAGCATTAAAGAACTGCAGTAAAATTTAAAAACTAAATTTATCAGATAAAACCTTGAAACCTTGTAATCCGTGATCCATGTTCGGTTGATTTTTGTTTCTGCGTAAAAAATATTGACAAGTGAGACAAGTTGGCATACTAACGCCATATAAGTCATAAGTAAGATATTAAATGTAGTAATTGAACGGAGGATGGCTTCAACACAGAAGAGTTTTCCTGTGAAAGAATCTTTTGATTCAAGTGATGCAAATTTCTGTGTTTTAATATTTTAGATTTTTATTTATATGTTTTAAATGGGCACCGGATTGTACGTATACATTTATGTTCATAAGTCTAGACATGGCGGAAGGTTGTGTGTTGGCCACTTCAGATTTTTTTTCGTTTTCTATAACTCAAAAATGTGATACTAATTTCTGTGTTAAATATTTGTATATTTTAAATGGGCACCGAATTGTTTATTTTATGTTTATAAGTCTAGATATGGCGGGAGGTTGTGTGCTGGCCACATCATATTTTTTATTTTAAAGTTACCTTTTCATTTAATGGCATATTAAAGAAATAAAATTCGGTGCGTATTAACGAATTATATGCGGAAACAATTATGACATGTGTACCATAGACGTCAACGATGTGTGATTGTTATGTTTACAGTTCAGGGGGCCAAAAAATGTATTGTAGTTTTCAATTAATATTAGATACAGTACATTATACTTGTATTTTTATTTTTATTTAAACTTTTGTACAACATTCGACTGGGTCAACTTCAATGAGACGGGAACTGTATAATTCTTTAATATAATTTATGATAATTATTATAATATAATACATGTCAAAAATTGACTGATAGATTTATAACTATTAATATAAGAGACGTAGAATCTAAAAGTTTTAGATTGTCTTTTAATTTAATAATGATATTAAACTGTGGCATTTTAAAATTGACCCTTCTCACTTTTAAAATGATAAATGAATCGAATGATCGTTCCTCCTATATAAAATAAATAATTAGTTAAGTGAGATATTAATTGCTATATTAATATTGTCCTTGTTTTACTGTCCATAAATTATTTAATTAAACCTTATTCTAAGCAGTTCTCCGATTATGACACTCAGGTAGGTATCACTAATTTAATTGTAAGTAAAAAATACATCAAGAAAAATTTACCTGGCTCCTTTTTATAACTGTAAAATGAAAAAAAAACTTAACCATAAATATAAAATATAACAAAAATTGTAGCCAGTGACTTCGGTACTTACAATACAATATATTTTATTATTGGGACTCAAAAAAATTTTTAAATATCTAACGACATCGGGGTTCAAATGTTTGTCTTGAGAAAAAGACAGAACTACCTCAACATGAGGGTAAACAAGGACAGCAAACAAAAAATAGGGTTAAATTAAAAAGAGACAAAACAAGGGTTCAAATATTTATCTACACTGGAAAAGGACAGCGCATTACATGATCTGATCATCAGATAAAGATAGAGCTAGTATCAACGGGGTTCAAATGTTTATCTACAAGTCAAACAAAACTTTAAAACGAGACAATATATACACTATCCCATTCTCCCGACAGAGACAGCAACTGCTACAAGATTTGAGTATTTATCTTGTATGTATCAGTGAAAAAGACAGCCACATTTGATCTTACAAGTGTAGGACAAGGATAAACATTTCAGGTTTCAGACAGAAACGACTAGATGCTTGCAGGAATGCACCCAACAGAGACAGACTTGTGCGAGAAGAAATGGGAGAAAAAGAGACGCAACAATGAAACATGCACTCAATGGAGCGATTTTAAAAGTTAAATTTCGCCCGAGCGACGTGAAATTATAACACAATCAATATTAAAAGTAGCAGAGGGAATAAACAACTATTTACATAGTAACGTCAATATTCTCAAGATGGTTCCATTTATGCAAAATTAAATGCATACATATTTTGAATTATTTATTTATTTTACGGAAAACTGTTTAAATATAAATTATTTTAGATAGATTGCATTTAAAAATAATTATTTGTGGTTTTGATGCCTGATCTAGCATTGAAATCTTCAAGTAAGATATGTAATAAAATGTACTGTATTAATTTATATGTGAAATATTGATTAAGTAAAAATTATTGTCATTAATAAATAAAGAGTTTTAAATAAAAAAAATTATAATATTGTTATTTAATATTATTTTGTTAATAATAATACCTAAATGCCTGTTAAATTAATTTAATAATAGCTATTTCCTACCTATTAATCTCATCTACAATTTAATTAAATTATTAAAATTATGAATTAAAAACGGCTATGATCCAAAAGCCAGGAGAGGGAAATTTAAATATTAAATCATTTTATATGGACCTATGCTCGAATTTCACTAGGTATATAATAACATAAACAATGTACCATTTTATACTTGGCAGTAAATTCTGATAAATGGTTACCAGCAAAATTAAATTAAATGACAACCCTAGAGGTACCAGAATTTCTATTATTAATTTTGGATGGATGATTTGCCTAATAACTAAGCTTTAGTACATTAAATTTTAATTTATTATTATTATCTAAAATAAATGTACCTACCTATAACCAGCTATAAATTAGTTGTAGATAAAATAGAAAAAGTTTTTGTTTTTTTGTCTCATCTAGTATTGAAGTCTCCAAGTAGACATTGGTAGAAAAATTATTCATTTGTATGTAATTCGATTGATACCTACATACATATCTATCATACCCAGCTTGGATGTAGCAACCACACTTATTATGAGTCATCAGTAATCTGCATAGAATATTATACCGTTTGTACCATTTGATAAGGAAGCAAAATCATAAAAAGTAACTAAATTTATAAATTAAATCTGTCATAAATCAGCCATTATAATAATACACATATAATAGTGCTTACCCAATTACCTATAAGAGGTCCGTCTACTATAGTCCGTCCCAAACTTCTTTGCCGTGACGTCATACCTGTAGTTCGTATGAATCAATTTGAAATTATGGCGGGAAAGTTATATTTTGATATAAAATATTTTTAAACTATATTATGTGAATATTTGGAATAACTATATAAATTTAATAATAAATAAATACCTCTAGAACAGCTGACACGGGAATAAGTAATTCTCCTTTTTCTTTTTCAGCAGTAAAATATTGGTACAAATTCAAGACAATCTACATTGTTTGTTTATTATTGCGTTTGCCGGGCATATTTATAAATATCTATATGTAAACAGCTAATATGTATGCATAAAACAACGATATACCTATGTTAAATTAATTAATCACAGTGAAAATAGTTTTTATTTGTTTGACAATTTCAAAATGTATTTCATAAAACAACATGAAAAACAGCCTACTCAAATAACAAGTTATAATTGCTGGTATATCAACGTACGTTTTCTATTTCTTTCTTTTTCTACTTCATAATAAAAACAAAGAACAAAACTTCACGTAACAGTATCAATACTTCGGAAATTTCGAATGACATACGTGTTTCAACTAAATATATGACTGTAATAAGATAGAAAGAGTAAGACAATGTATTCTTTAGTTATTCTTGAAAATAAAATAATGACGTAACGGCAAAGAAGTTTGGGACGGACTTTACCTAAAGTCCAGCATAAAATGTAGGTACTAACGTAGCGAGTGTTTCGTGACCAGTACAAGAATGGTAAAAATTTATTTCAACAAGAATTTAATAGAGAAAATATGGATCTACAGATGTACCTTTTTAAAATTTTGATTAAAAAATTGTACATGAATATAAAAATTCCGAAAAATTCAAAAAAAAATCCTATTTTATGCAAACTTTACACGGTTATATGTCATGATATAAATTAATGTTTAAAATTTTAAAAAGGCACATCTGTATCCATTCTTGCTCTATTAAATGTTTATAAAAACATTATCCTGAAGTCAATATTAATCTGAACGAAAACGAAAATACTTTTAGAGTATTTTTCAACTTCAAAATGACATTGCATAGCTAGGAAGTACAAGTTTCGGGCTGGTTTCAAGCAGAACTAGTAGTGAGGAAAAGAGTGGAATGGAAAAATAAGTAAAATCGAGAGTATTTTAGGAATTCGATAAAAACATAGACGAGCCGCTTAAGGCTGAATTATATTACCTATACTTTTTTCGTCTAGATTCATGCTAGATTTCTAGTTCAATTACCATCCGAGATTCGTTCGAGTTTCATACTTTATTTCAGAACTAGGTATTCATATTCAATCAGAAATCTTCAATTATTTCCGAACCAAAACTTTTAAAGGTTGGTCATGCTGACTGCACACTGAACTGAGCATGCGTAGACAAATCTAGTAAAAATCTCGAATAGATAAATAGAGCCAGGCGCGTATATTTCTATTAGAAAAAATCTGATGTGGCCAACACATAACCTCTAGCTATACTCTACTATTTTTATTTTTCTAATTATAAGTATATATTATGTAGTACTTATACTTACTCACAAATATACCATTGTAGAAGGGAATTCGGGAATTGTAGTTTTTATAATATTTTTTGTTTTCATTGGTAGGCAGATAAATCAAAATTGTTACTTTGTAGAATTTTAACTTCTTGTAATTGGAAAATAGTGCTAGATAGAAACTACTTTTTGAATACAAATTGTAGATATATAGTATTATTTAGTACACATTATTATTTTTAAAATTCCTATTAATTCACAAACTTTGAAGATTTTCCAGAAAAATTATTCAGATCTTCAAGAAACTACCACTTTCCGTTGCACGATTAACTCCAAAATCTAATTAGAACTAATCTAGGGTGTCAGAATATTGTGTACAAAATTTCAAATTTTTTTATTCAGTGGTGTTGGAGTTATCGTACCTCCAACATCCATCCACACATCCACATCACTCACAGACATCATCGCGAAACTATCAAAATCGTGTTCTAGTGATCTCAAAATGTGCTTATCCATTGAAAACTGAATATCGAAATTTTAGCATAATTACAATACTTAAGTATCTCTCTTACAAATATGAGTAGCGAGAGGTAAAAAGTATGGAAATCGAACGAAACTTAGATGGAAATTTCTGATTTACATTATACAGAGTGATCAAAACAATCTGATAGTCACGTGACCCGCAATTTTCCTAAATGACATCAAAATTTGATTTCAAGGAAGAAAAGTTTGATATCCAAGTTCATGGGCGTGCGACTTAGGATAATAATTATTTTATTTTAGTAAGTATTTAAGTACCTCTGATCGAATATATGCTTCGATAATAAACTTATAGTGTTCGCCTGTTAAAACCATTTCAGGTGATAAACTTAATATAAACACATTTACAACTTACAAATAAAATGACATTTTAACATGAAAATACATGCCACTGGATTGACTGCTAATACTAATAATTTTTTCCGTGGACTAAAAATTGAGTACTACCCAGGTCACTTGATTATCACTTGGTTTTGATCACACTGTACTAAAAATGGCTACGAACTTCTCGAATGAATATTGAACTAGAATCTAGACGGAAAAAGTATAATGTACTGCAGCCTGTATACTACTAATTTCAAGTCCACATAATTCATTTTCTATTTTGCAAATGGTAATGAAATTAAATCTAAATATTTTAGCGTTTTAGAATAATCTGCGTTGATGTTCGCTCGTGCGTTGCATCGTGCGTCGCTTGCCGGTCTCGGCCATCCAGTCCACTACAGTATTGTTCATTCACAGCAAGAGCAAAGTCTTGAGCGGTGCCGACACACACCACCCGAGGACTCAAGTCTTGAGCGAGACCTCCAAGTCTGCGCCCGAGCTACGAGGTACAGTAGGATGCTTAGATGAAGGACAAACCAACTAGATGTCACAACTCTCCTCCATCCATAACCCTCTATTCACACGTGGATTCTATAAGGATTATTTCATGCTTCTGGATCTTGAGAAAATAATCCTGGCGAGAACTGCCTGTCAAATAGCTGCGTCGCTAAACTGTACCTTTAATGCATCTTGGAAAATAAGAAGATCGCTTTAAAACAGTGAGTTTCTTTTTTCCAGGTTTCAGCAGCATCAAAGAATCCTCAAAGAATCCAAGTGCATGCACAGGGTGAAGAAACGATACATGCCCTGTTCATAAATTAATACTTTCACGCTTTTGTATTCCGACTATATAAAAAATAATTCTGGTCACAACTGCCTGATAAACAAGGAAGTAAAAATCTGACGTGGACACCACATGACTTCCTTGTACGCCTTGTGTGTTCATACTTTTCTTAATAACTAAAATGTAAAATAATATTAAAAATTCTTTTAACTTATTATACTAATACTCACAAATATATTTTAGTCATTTGATTTAAACTGCAGAAGAAGATATAAAGCATATTTTACTATTGTCACTGTCATGTCATAATCATTTAAATTTTACGTAGTAACAAATGTTAATCGATCATGGACTACAAGATACCGAAATACTATAAATTATAAATATATACTTTAATTATTTTTAAATGATAGCAGATACAAAAATATTTATAAAATACCGATTGTAGGTAATAATCACATAATCTTTCATTTAAAATAAAAAAAATTGTCTAAAATTAAATATTTATCGAAATATTTTTAAAAAGTACTACTTCCGGTTTGTAGACTGAAACCAAAAATAGGAGGTGCACAACTAGATGCTATAACAGTCCTAAATACAAAATTTCAACTTTCTACGTCTAACCGTATTTGAGTTATGCGACACACATACGTCCGTACGTACGTACGTACGTACGTACGTACGTACGTACGTACGTACGTACGTACAGACGTCACGTCGAAACTAGTCATAATGGATTCAGAAAAGGTCAAAACGGATATTTCCGTCAAAATCTGAGAACCGAAATTTTTCGCGATTACAATACTTCCTTACTTCGTACAAGGAAGTAAAAATCCGATGTGGCCAACACCATGACCTCTCACCATATTCTACTATTTTACTAAGTGTGTATGAAGGTACTTACTCACAAATATACCATTGTAGAAGATAATTCGGGAATTGCAGTTTTTACAATATTATTAAAGTTTATTTTGACCTTATAAATAATAAATAACATTTCATATTTTCCATTTGAATTTGTCAAAATGTCAAAAATTTATATGACATTAACACTCAAATATTTTATTTTTTGTTTTCATTGGTAGGCAGATAAATCAAAATTGTAACAAATTTTAACTTCTTGTAATTCGAAAATGGTGCTAGATAGAAACAACGTTTTGAATTCATATTGTATACAGTAACATTTAGTATATAATGTTATTTAAAAAAATCCTATTAATTCATAAATTTTGAGGATATTCCAGAAAAACTCTTCAGATCTTCAAGAAACTACCGCACTTTCAGTTGCACGATTAACACCAAAATCTAATCAGATCTAATCTAGGGTGTCAGAATATTATATACAAAATTTAAATTTTTTTTATTCACTGGTATTTGAGTTATCGTACCTCCAACATCCATCCACACACGCGCGCACACACACACGCACGCACGCACACACACGCACACGCTCCTCCCTAGAGAGGAATAGTACTGACCGGTCAGAAATACCACACTTTCGTCGCTAATAACAGGGACGAAAGGTGGTGTTTTTGGTTCAGGTATTGAAAAAAAACAAGAAACGCTGTAGAATAGCGTGTGAAATCATTGGGCCGAATGCAGCACTCTTCTCTAAGTTAAAGAAGCTTCTCTATAATTAACAAACAAAGAGAAACAGCTGTAAATAAAAAAGATATAGTAATTAGAGAAGCTTCTTTAGTTTAAAGAAGAGTGCTGAAGTTGAATCTCGCGTAGCTATTTTCTTATTCGGTCTCATTTGATTCCTCGTACTATACCCACGTCTCTGTAGGTTAGTGGTATGCTCTCGCGAAGCATTTGGAATATGACATCTTGTGTTCCCAGAGCCTAGACACCACAGTCTGGGACTCGGTGGGCCCCAGTGGTCGTCAAACGACGCCCGCCTGCCCAGGCTTCTGTGTGGGACATGATGGACGACTCCAGCAGCAAAAGAAAAGATTTTATCACAAGAAGATATGAGAATATATGGGCAAATTTAAAGATGTTACCCTAAATTGTACGCATTTTTTATATTTGTCAGATGGAAGAGTTCCAATACTTTTGACAATTTATTCAGGTTGAATCCAGTCAGGTATATATTCCCGTTTAAGGTGATCCTCTACCCATGGCAGAAAACAGTCAAAAATATTGATTCCGCACGCTATTCTAGCGTTTATTGTTTTATCCAACACCTCTTAATAAAAGCATAATAACTATGGTGATTTTAAAGAAAAACTTTGCTTGTTGGAAGTCACAATAGTAACGATGTTTGAAGTTGGAACTTAATATTTTTTAAATATTTAAACAGTTATTAAGAGGTGTTGGATAAAACGTTATATACTTCACACGTGGGCAAAAAGGAATGACCCACTCGAGAAAATTATCTCATTCAGCCTTCCGTACTTTGTATAGACTTGTTAAACATAAAAATAACAAATAATTTATGTTTGAGAGGAAAAAATAATTTTGGCAACTAAACTAACTAACTAAATATGAACATTCATAGTACTTGAACGTAAAAAGTTTGAATGCTCTTAGTTAGTTAGATGAATTTAAACTTTCGTAAACATAAACATAAACCTTAAAACTAAAAGCGTATGATAATGCAGCTACGGTGTCGTAATTTAATTATACTTTTTTTTTCAAATTGCTAGGCAACAAGGTTTCGATACAAACAGAAATTTATCCGGCGAAATAAAAAGCTGATAATTCCACTCCTATATAAAGTAAGCCATAAACAAAACACAATTTTATCGCTTTGACAGCAACCAAACAATAAACAAAACACTAAAATGTCATTTGCTTTATATTTCTAATATTTTTCAGTGAAAATGATTAGATTTTAGGAATATTTGTGAAGAAGAACCAAAGGAGTCGTTAAATTATCTCGTTGAATTACACTCGAGCATTTTATTTTCTCTGAATAAATTTCTGTTTAACATCTCAACCTTGTCACCCGACAGCAATTATTTTTCTTTTCAAATTGCTAAAAAGAGCTCCTGTGTAATTACAGTTGATAATTTACTGAATAAAGTAATTTGAGAAATAAAATTGAGGTGTTTTAGGCGAAAATAAATACTCTTGAGTTTATTTATGTAGATTATGCGACCACCCGCGAATTGACTTTACATTGGGATCGATGCGAACTGAATTGTATTATGTTGTTTAGCCGCAACGACATACACTTCGATTTCAATTCGAACTCTACATATTTTATTCAGAATTAATTTACTCTGTAGCTATTGTTCACTTCCTCATCATTTGTCCAACAGAAACAACTTACATAACAATCAAGTTACGATAAGGTTAAATAAATATATCATGAGGTAATTATTTTATCCTGATTATTTTATTTAAAACAAATATATTATTAAATCGATGAATTTAACACGCTTCTTACTCAACTTGAGTTTAGGATTTTTATACAGGCGTAAAAGAAGGGTATTAGATTCTATATTCAATCATAACTGAGTATGTGAGAATAATGAGATGGTTTTCGTGCGCCACTGTACAGCTTTTATTTATAAGTGAATTAATTTCAAATTTTAATATGTTGTCAACAAAGCTTGGATCTGCGAAATATCTGATCAAATGTTTTAAATTCGTTTTAAAATACAAGATATTTGTGTTCAAAAAATAACAAAAATAAAAACAATAAACGCTGTGGAGTGCCGCTAAATACATGTTGTTGGCTGTTTTCTGGCGCGGTGGACGATCGTCTTAATAATAAACGATATCTACCGAGTTAAATCCAGAATTATTTCCCATCGAAAATAGTCAAACATAGAAACATTTTTATAAAAAATATAATCAATGAGCCATCTCTGCATCTCTACAGCGGTATTTCGAATATGACACTTGACATTGGTTCCCAGACAACAGAGGGGCCTTGTATAAATCAGCGGTTGTCAAACAATAAGCCCTTTGTGCCGGACACAAGGAACTCACATTTTTCCAGAGTTTTTTTTGTTGTAGGTTGACATGCAACGGAATGCAAGCGAGACGAATATTTTGGGCTGAATTATTTGAATTGTTAGAATGGAAATATTTTAATACGTCCCTGGATATGAGCTTTGTTGATCGGGATTGTTAATTAGTGCTATTGCGGGTTTTTAGACTTTTCTAAAACGCATTACTCGCATTGTAGTAACTCAGGCATTTAAATCAAAAAGAATTTATTTCAAACTACGTTACTATTTAGAATTTCACTTTTACTACATAAAAAATCTCCGATGTGGTGTGCTCTCCACTAAACTAAGTTGACTTAGTATGTGAGGCTATCATACCCAAGTTGGGTTTAAAAGATGTGAAAGATATGTCCAAACAAAAAATTCTTAATTGAATAAAAATGCAAATGAAAACCAAACAAAAAATCTTATCCAAATAAAAATATAATTCTTCAAAATTGAAAGATTTTTCAGTACTCGTATTTCAACACTTTGCGAATGTTGTGTCTTATTATGATAAATATAATTTGTTGGCTATCCGGTATGTAACATATGATCATTGTCATGATTTAAAATAACCAATATGTACGAAACGGTACCAACATCGTTTCTTAGAATATTATAGTTTTATTGACATTTCAACGGAAACAGTATTAAATTCCAGACATATAATTCATTATCTTTAATATTCTGTATCAATAAGGTTTAATTTCCAATTAATTTTTGAATAAATAATATAATAATTTATTATTGAAAATAAAATGATCACCAAAATAGAATTACATTAATATAGAATTTGAATTATTGGAAATCATATATATATATATATATATATATATATATATATATATATATATATATATATATATATATATATATATACAGGATGAGTCATCGAAATGCCCGTCGTCGATATCTCCCTTGTCGTTAAAAATACAGCATAAATTTATTAACAGAATTTTTCGTCCACTCAAGGAGCATAACTTAAAATTATTTTCACATATACAGGGTGTTGCATAACGACTTGGCAATAATTGTTCGTCTTTTTTTAAATGAAACACCCTATATATTTTTATATATTTGAATTGTATTTTATTTACCTATACGAACATATAAATTTCATTTTAGTTTTCCGCGGCGTTGCCAAGTTATTCAATTTTTTCTCTAAAAAAAGCCGAATACACGTATTGTTTTATAAAGGCGTACTTATAGTAATTTATTATACAAGACGATAAAGAGATCATTTATCGAAAAGTGAAAGATGTTAGTTCACGAGTGACGAAGGAACGAGTGGGCTATCTTTCACGTGTCGATAAAGACTCTTTATCGTCGTGTACAATATATTATTTTATTTTGTACTTAATGTTAATTTGTGTAAAAATATTCTTATTTTACTTAAATTTTATTTTATCTACTCAAATTTTACTTTATCTACTCAAATTTTACTTTATCTACTCAAATTTTACTTTATCTACTCAAATTTTACTTTATCTACTCAAATTTTATTTTATCTACCCTCGATGTTAAAGTAATACTTTATCTACTGAAAATGAACGTATAAAACCAATTTTTAACATTAAGTACAAAATAAAGTTATTTTAATAGTAAAAATTAAGAAATTTTTTTTCTGTACAACTGTAACTATACTCTTTGTTCTGACATAAGTTTTTTTAAATATTATTATACAGGGTGTTCAGTACAGAGAATCAAATTTACTCAATTTCAAATGGCTATAACTCGTCATTTTCAAATGGAACACCCTATATTTTATTATTCTCTTGTGTGTATTTTTGCATCTTCTTATGTTATAAAAGGTGTCCTGTGCCTAAAAACATTAATTTAATTAATTTCGAAATTAATGTTATTAGGCGGTTTCCAAGATATTAATAGTAACTTTCTTATTTTAAATGGGCGCCATGTTGGATTTTTACATGGTTGAATAACGTTTTTTTTTTCTCTTTTCAACGATATGTTGCAACGTATGTTTAAACAAGATATTATTAAAATATAAGAAATTAAAATATATATATATATATATATTATATTTAATCAAAAATTAAACTAAAATAAAGTGTTCTCTTAATACATTATATATATATATATATATATATATATATATATATATATATATATATATATATATATATATATATATATATATATATATATATATATAATTCGCAAATTTGGTTTCTAGGTTTTTTAATCAAACAGTTTTGGGTCACTGTTTTCAAATAGAATTTTATAAATTAATTCAAATTTCATTTTATTCCAGTCATAGTTAATTTTAATCCATTATACAATCAACAATCTAGTGGTTTCAAAAATGTACTTCTTGCGAAAACTGTCCTTAAATTTACGAATTTAAAAAAATTCTTTTTATTCCGTGATCAGTAAGTTGAGTACTACATACTACATGTCATTAAAATGTATGCACAAGGTTGTGAATCACCCTGTATGTAATAAATTGATGTATGCCCAGTAGACCTCACCGGTACAAAATAATCCAATTCCCTCTCTGCACAATCTACAGCTTCACATAAAGTGCACACATAACATCAGTGGGTCGCTAATATTGTTTTAAATATATTTTTATAGCGCTGGAGCTGATACATGTAATGCCACCTGCAAATTGTTATAAATTGCAGAATTGGCGGCCGCCTGGCCCCCCTGGGGGCTCAGGGCTGTGCCCCCCAAAGCGAGATGCACCGGCGACTGCGCCTCAGTCGTCAACTGTGTGAGATCGACTCCTACTTATAAGGATATTGTGTACTGGAATTTATATTACTCTTTAGATGTTTGAACGAATATCGATATAGCAATCGTATGAAAATACCAGAGATTATACTTCGTTATTTTGATATAGGACAGATAAAAAATTATGCTAAACTAGTCTTTTTAGTAATTTTTACAAATCATTTAACAAAGACAACATGGTTTTTTGAGGCCCGTCTACCTCCTAAAATGCAGCATAAAACCTACTACAAGAATGGTCAAATAGTATTTCAACAAGGATTATATACCTACTTACGATACAGTTGTATCTTTTTAAAATTTTAATAAAAAAATTGTACATGATTATAAAAATACTTCGTAGTGTAAATTTTAATTTGTATTTCAATGGATATCTATGATTTGTAATTTACATCCCAATCCCAAAATTTGGTGAACTATGTGAGTCTGTTATAAGGCAATGTGTAGGCACTTGCGTTCACAACAACAAATTTCAGTGATGTGAAGCCCATTCAAATGAGCAGTTAGATTTAAGAGGCCTGTCTCCCTCCTAAAATCCAGCACAAAACGTACTAAATGTAGCGAGAATTTTGTGGCCAATACAAGAATGCTAAAATTGTATTTCAACAAGTATTAAGAATCAATTAACAGTTGTGTCTAATTACAATTTTAATAAAAATAATTGTACATGATTATAAAAATTCCGAAAAATTCATAAAAATTTCCAATTTATGTAATATTTATATACTCGGTTATATCTCCAGATAGAAATTTATTTTTAAAATTTTAGAAAGGCACATTTGTAGATCCATTATTGTTCTATTAAATGTTTATAAAAACATTACCTTGGAGTCAATAATAAACTAACAGTTTACTCGAACCTAAAACACTTTTATAATATTTTTCAATTTCAAAATGGCATTGAATTACTAGGATGCGGTAAAGTGCGAATTTCGGGCTGGTTTCGGGCAGCCGTAATAGTGGGGAAAAAAGTGGAATAGAAAAAAAGTAAAATCGAGAGTATTCTAGGAATTCGGAAAAAACGTGGACGGGCTGCTTAAGTATATCATCATAGACTTCAAAACCAAAGTCAAAAAATCTGCTGTGGCCACCACACGACCTCTCGCCAAATTCTGCTTATTCTACTAATCTAATAAATAGTTTTACTTACATTTTAATAGTTTATGTTCACGTAATATGTAAACGATAATGTAAACCAAGATACAAGCAAAAGATGTCAACTGTACTGTCACTGTCATAATCATTCAAATTTTATGTAGAAACAAATTTTATATCATGGACAACAAGATACTGGAATTTCAAAAAAATAGAATATTAATTGTACTTTATTTTATTGTTAAATACTACCAGATTCAGCAAATTGTATTTAAAATTAACTGTACCCATAGATAATTATATTTTCATTTATTTTTAATTGCAAAATTTGACATAAATAAATAATGTACCAATATATTTAAGAAAAACTATATAAAGTTTCAAAAAGTACTACTTCCGGTTTGCGGATTTCTACCAAAATCTTATCAGGTGTTAAGATACTTATTAAAACCATAAATATGAAATTTGGTTATTAAAGGCTTGATACTTTTTAAGTTATCGTGGACGAAAAATCGTCACATACGTCCATACGTCCATACATCCATACATACATACGCACACACACACACACACAGACATCATCGTGAAAATATTAAATTCGTATTCTAGAGACCCTAAAACGTGCTTATCCACCAAAAACTCATACTCGAAATTTTTGACCCATTACAATACCTCTCTTATAGAATATGAGGCGAGAGGTAAAAATGACATGTTTTTTTGCTTCGAATTTTATAGCAAGAGATGCACCTTAACTGATAAACTGAGTACAAATCTCCCTTGAGATGTGTACTCTGTAATCAATCACACCATAAAGTTTCCTGAAAATTCTAATTTTTACTGTACAAAAATTAGCTATGATGACATATATTGTAAGTTATGTGTGTTTATAAATAGATGATATATTTTTACCTCCTGCCTCATATTCTATAAGGGAGGTATTGTGATGGGTCAAAATTTTCGAGTGTGAGTTTTTAGTGGATAAGCACGTGTTAGGTTCCATATCCATAGAATACGAATAAAGTATTTTCGATATGATGTCTGTGTGTGTATGTGTGTGGGAATGTATGTTAGGTTGTATGTAATATTTTGTCCGGCTTCTATAACTTAAAAAGTTACAAACATTTAACAACCAAATTTGGTATATAACGTCGTAATACAAATCTTAAGAATCCAGTTATTTTTTGGAGCAATCCCCAAACCGAAAGTAGTACTTTTCAGAAATATTTTGATAAATAATTAATTAATTGCAATATTTTTTATTTTAAATGAAAGATTATATATATTATAATCTACCATTTTTAGCATTTTGTAAATTGTTCTGTCATAGTACTTTAGGAATTAAAGTATTATTTATAATTTAGAGTATGAAACTTCAGTATCTTGTTATCCACGAACCATGATTCTTTAACAATTACTACGAACAATTTAAGTCATAATGGCAGTGTCAGAGTGACAGTGTCAATAGTGATACATCATTATATCATCTTCTACAGTTCAACAGTTGATTAAATGACTAAAATATATTTGTAAGTACATACACTCGTATATTTGTATAGTAGTAAAAAGAGTAGGGTATGGCGGGAGGTCTTGTGCTGGTCACATCAGATTATTTAAATCATGATTATTTTACATGTTTTTACTATAAAGAAAGTGTTGAATACATTTTTAGTAAAATAACATAATTCACTACAGGTGAACATCGACTGTCATTTTGCAGTTGGAATGTAAATCAAATTGACTGATAAACTGTAAATACATATTTTATCTAATACCAATTTTCTGCTAATTATTATAAGCATCAAGATTAGTGCCAAAGAAGAACGCAAACCGCTGACTTATGATTGAAGATATTCATTTCACAATTTCATACATTCTAATGTACAAGGAAGTTTGGAATAATAAAGTACAAATTTTCATGTTACTTTAATATTTACATGTAATAATATGCTCTTTAAGTTTAATTGTATTTAACTGTTAGTATCAGTCAGAGATTTCCCGACAAATTACTAAACACAGATAAAATCTTTACAGAAATAATTTAAACTTAGATTTGAAGATTCCATTTTCCATTACCACGCTCAAAGTTCTCAGTGTGATTGGTTCATTTTCCTAGAACAAAAATTTGGTATAAGTAACAAATATAACATTTTAATTTATTTTGTGGTTAAATTATTACTTTAATTTTGTTAACACGTCATAGTTAACAATAACAGAGCTATAATATTATAAAGAAACAATGTAAGACACTGTGAATCATTTTGTACAAATATAATCTATTGTTCTTTTGATTAATTAAAATTATAGGTTGCATCATCATTGTCTAGTTTGTAAATTTCAAAAGCATTCATTATGTCATGAGAATTAATAAAATAGACTATAATAATTGACGTCGCAGAAGATTAGAAAAAAATTTATGCCATTAAATTTCACTGTAGAAAAATCTCCCTTTAAGGTGTACCTACTCTCCATGAATAACCATGAGTACCCGTGAGTTGACGGCTGTTAATTGCATATGAAAATAAAATTCTAGAATATTTATACACATGATAATGTATGCACAAGAAGATTCAAATCTAGAAAATTAATTAATAATAAAATACCTGCATCAAATATTCAATCACAGGAAAATTCAAATCTAGAATTTTAGATTGAGCATGAATGCAAACACAGGAAGATGCAAATCTAGAAAAGTTATAATCAAAACCGAGTGTGTGGGACTCAAGAATGGTATTGAATTGTTCATTTAGTTCAGTTCAGTTATCTTCTTGTATTGAAGTATTGAAGAGACAAACTAGTTTTCTAAATTTACACCTGTCTGTGATTGTATCTTCCTATGTTTGTATTTTTGCCGAATATAATATTCTAGATTTGCAGTTTCCTATGAATGAATAGGTAGATATATTATTACGTATAAATTTTTTAGATTTGAATCTTTCTTGTGCATGCATTTTCCTGTGTATGAATATTATAGAAATCTATTTTCTAGTGTTGAATGGCCACCCACTGCATATTATGATAATTACCTATATTTATTTTTTTGCTGTTAACCACTCAACAGGGTTGACTCCCAATAATAGAATAGTAGATGTTATTAAATTGGAATCCAATCACTTCGATTAATTCAATCCTTGTGATGACCTTTGAAATTCAAAGCGGCAACGAAGTAATTCTTTTGCACCAGAACTACATTTAAGACGATCAAGTAGTCAGCTTGAAGCGCCCGAGCGCGATATAATGGGGGTTTCCACAATTTTTACCTCTCGCCTCATATTCTATAAGAGAGGTATTGTAATGGGTCAAAATTTTCGAGTATGAGTTTTTGGTGGATAAGCACGTTTCAGGGTCTCTAGAATACGAATTTACTATTTTCACGATGATGTCTGTGTGTGTGTGTGTTTGTGTGTTTGTATGAACCGACGATTTTTCGTCCACGATAACTTAAAAAGTATCAAAACGTTTATAACCAAATTTCATATTTAAGGTCTTAATAAGTATCTTAACACCGGATAAGATTTTGGTAGAAAACCGCAAACCGGAAGTAGTACTTTTAGAAGTTTAGAAAAGTTTTCCTTAAATATATTGGTACATTATTTATTTATGACAATTTTTGCAATTAAAAATAAAAGAAATTGTGATTATCTATGTGTACAGTTAATTATAAATACAAATTGCTGAATCTGGAAGTATTTAACAATAAAATAAAGTACAATTAATATTCCATTTTTTTGAAATTCCAGTATCTTGTTGTCCATGATATGAAATTTGTTTCTACATAAAATTTGAATTATTATGACAGTGACAGTACAGTTGACATCTTTTGCTTGCATATTGGTTTACATTATCGTTTACATATTACATGAACATGTAATGAAATGTAAGTAAAACTATTTATTAGATTAGTAGAATAAGCAGAATTAGGCGAGAGGTCGTGTGGTGGCCACAGCAGATTTTTTTTTTTTAATGTTATACATTAAAATATTAGACCCGTATTTTTTCTTTTTCCCAAAAAGTTGCTAATAAGCCAGAAATTTTTTTTATAAAGTTTAAAAAATAGGTACCGCGAAAAACGATACCGTGGGTAACGGTGTGACATCATCGGCACTGAGAACATACGTTCACCGCGCTGACAAGGACCGGATGCGATACGTAGATCTTACCTTATTTCAGCACAGGTCCGTCGTCCATTCCGTAGTCAAAACGACAAAAACGAACTTACACGAACAAATCTACTCACGGTTTGCTCTCAGTGCCGTTTGCGTCACGCATGGCGCATTTTAATGTAAACGATAAAGACATTTTCTCTAGCGAAAGCGTTATCAAACGCGGCACTTCGTACTCTAAAGACAATGGTCTCCTAATCGCTAATACAAGTTGTCAATCAGAGAGATCTTTGTGCGAATTGGTCGATCTTTGATCGATATGTCGATGGTTTGATCGACTGAATGTACCTACGCTACATTACATCAGCATCGGAGTAGAAAGTGACACTCAGCAGACAGAAATAAATTGATTAGTGTTATTTTGTGTTGTGTTGGACGAGTTTTTACTATGAGAGACTGCGATTATGCGTCAGGAAAGGCAACTAAGGTACAGTGGCGTAGACATGGGTTTCTGCCAAGGAGGGGTTCATTTTATTCTTATTACCTCTCGCCTCATATAATCCGGCGGCTTACTGTAATACAGGATTCGCCAGTCAAATGGAAATATTTGATGTGGGGCTTAGAGCTCGTAGAGAGGTGGTGGTGAGGAAGATAACCGACTCAACATTATCAGCGTGGTCTACCATTTAGTTTATAATAGATTGTTGAACGGGTGAAGAGCGTGGCTACGCATTAAAGCTTACTATCTCAGTGGCGAAAGTTTGGTGCAAACGCGGCGCGATTTCAAAGTACCGCGCAATCAGCCTGTTTCGTCGAATAGGGCTATTCTAACGTGGATAAACAATCTTGATCAAAGTGGATCGACGTGTAAAAAAGGTGGAAGTGCAAAAACGGTTCGAACCTCCTGAAAACATCGCAGCTATTCAACAGGCGATGTTGAAGCTAGATTCGGCATAAAAGCAAACATAGGAAGATGCAATATGCAAACACAGGAAGATGCAAATTAAGGAAATTGATAGCTTTAAAACTGAATTTCTTTTTTCCGGGATTCAGAAGCACAAAAGAATCTTCAAAGAATCCATGTGTGAACAATACATAATAGGATTGGTATTTTATTGTACATTTAAATTTAAATTGATTGTAGTTTAACTTAAGCGGCCCGTCTACGTTTTTTCCGAATTCCTAGAATACTCTCGATTTTACTTTTTTTTTATATTCCACTCTTTTCCCCACTACTACGGCTGCCTGAAACCAGCCCGAAATTCGTACTTTGCCGCATCCTAGCTATGTAATGTCATTTTGAAGTTGAAAAATACTGTAAAAGCGTTTTCGTTACAGGTAAACTGTCAGTTTATTATTGACTTTAGGATAATGTTATTATAAACATTTAATACAGAAACAATGGATCTATAGATGTTTTAAATTTTATCATGAGATATATCCGCGTAAAGTTTGCATAAATTGGATTTTTTTTTAATTTTTCGAAATTTGTATAATTATGTACCATTTTTAAATTAAAATTTTAAAAGGTAGGTACATCTGTAGATCCATTTTTTCTTTGTTAAATCCTAGTTGAAATACAATTTGACCATTCTTGTACTGGCCACAAAACACCCGCTACGTTAGTACATTTTATACTGGATTTTAGGAGGTATACGGGCTCTTAAGTAGGCTGGTTCCTGATTCAGGACCAACTCAACTACAATTTAAATTAATAAATAGTTTGCAGATTTTAAAATCTACTCTATATAATAATAATAATTTGACGAAGGGTTGAAAATTCTTTCTCTTCGCCACTGTGTCTGTTCTTTTGGACCATTGTGCCCAAGCTGCCAGATAAATATCTGCCACAGCGCCAGAGAAAGTTCTATAGAGGCGGATATTAGTATCTGTCGCGCCATACCATGTGTGAGGGTTTCACAGCACAACACAACTATTCAACAAATTACTTCACTTTTCTATATCGGTAACGCTATTGTTACACTTCAGTTCAGTCACTTTGTAGGATCAAATGAAGAACGTTTGCTTTTCAACGCCGTGGATTTATAAGATTTGTTTGCGAAATAAACTGTCACACTATACAAGATTTGTTACAATTTTACTTATTTATGTTGTAGGCAGATTGTAAAATTGGGCAGGCATGTACGCTGTAGGCATATTATAAAACACTATGTCACATCATTTTATTTCGCTCAAAAAGGGTATTAGATTCTATATTTAGTTCAGTCCAAGCAACCAAAAGTGGGTATCTGGGACTCATGAAGAGTCATTGTTTACTTGTTCAATCAGAGTTTGTAGTAAACCGAGTATTTAAGTCTCAAGAAGGGTATTGGGTTTTTACAGATATACATCAAAACCGAGTCTGTGGGATTCAAGTAGGGCTGGGTTCTTTATTTAGTTAATTTCGCAATCAACCAAAACTGAGTAGGTATTTTATTTAATTCAGTGCAATTAGAGTGTCTACCAAAATCGAGTATCTATGTGGGATTCAAGCAGGGTTGGGTTGTTAATTTAGTCGGTTTAATGTTTCCAGTAAAATTCTTGGCATATTGTGTACCTAATAAAATTGTGACATTATATGCCGAGTCATTTTAGAAAACGACTGAGTGTCTGATTTTATAACTAGCGTGCGACATACACAACTTAGATGTAGGTACTTATAATGTGCAGAAACTGGAATGTGTCCTGACTGGATTTGAACCTGAGTTGTCAGAATTACAGTCGGTTGCATAGCGAATTCACCTACCCTAAATGTATTGAATTAAATTAATTTTTTTCAGAAAATTGAAAGCAAAATATATTGTAGTTGTAGAAATATCGATGTAAAATACTTGTTGGAATTTGTTTGCAATCAAAATAGAAGGAGCTACATTTTATAAGTAGTAAGTATGCACTATTAGGAAAATTGTTCTAAACTACTTGATGCTTATTTTGTTTAATAATATCAATTTAATAAATTATTGTAACATTCATAACATTTTATCATTTATTTAACTTTATTTCCTGATGCTCCGGATTAGTAATACAAAAATACTGTGGTCCAAATCAGTTAAACTATCTGTGATGTACTCTCCACTATAACACTCATGAGTGCGTTAACTGCTGGTAACCGCACATGAGATATATTTATACTGATGACTTAAGCCAGATTCAGACCTACTCAATTATAAGTGTAGTGGCTAATTTAACCAACCAGCGCACTAATAATTTGAATTGGAATTTTGTGGAAGTGCTGGTTGTTTTTTTCGAATTCCTAGAATAGGTACTCTCAATTTTACTTTTTTTTCTATTTCACTTTTTTTTCCACTACTACGGCTGCCTGAAACCAGCCCGAAACTCGTACTTTGCCGCATCCTAGCTATGCAATGTCATTTTGAAGTTGAAAAATACTGTACTCGAAAAGTGTTTTCGTTGCGAGTAAACTGTCAGACTATTATTTTATTGACTTCAAGATAATGTTGTTATAAACATTGAATAGAGAAAGAATGGATATACAGATGTACCTTTTTAAAATTTATTATTAATCATGAGATATAACCGTGTAAAGTTTGCATAAATTGGATATTTTTTAGAATTTTTCGGAATTTTTATAATCATCTATTAGTCCGGGCCAGCTAACCAAATTCAAGATTTCGGTATAATTTGGGGTACTAAGTTTCCTTTTAACCATAGTTATATATGAGTATAAGGATCACTATAAACCATGATTGCCATCCTCAAGTGGTAGCTAATAGAAATGGCGGCCAATACAAGATGGCCGGCGTTGCTTTTAAAAAACGGATATATCTATGGAAGTAATGGTCCGATTTCAACAAACTTGTGATCGTATCATTTTTAAAGTACATTAAATTTGCAACAATTTAAGCCCAACCGCAGCTCTGTACGTCCAATAGATATGGCACTTCTAAAATTAGCACTTTTTTCAAAAAAATGAAAGTTGAGAAATTTTAGCTTTTTTCGTAATTTTTTTGTGTTTAATTAACTGTAATTTCCGAATGAAAAAAAATATTGTCTTCCGGTTTCTTTAATTAAATTTTACAAACATAATTTCAATTTTGAAGACACTACAATACTAGACAGTAGACACTGAACACAATCTTCACAAAAGACTAACACTGGAAATGTTACATATTAACAATGATAAAAATAATGTTAATTTGAAAACTGACACATTATACTTAAGCAAAATATACAATAATTTGTTAAAAGTTAAAACCAACTAAACATCACAGAGTACGGTGTAGTTCACATTGGGTTAGTGTTGGATTTGCAGCGGTTTTTGGCGCGATTTCATATGACGACCTTCAATGTTCAAACAAGAATCAACTTTACTTAAATAAGTTTCCTTGATGGGTGAAAACGGTTACATTTCTATGACTTATTTGCTTTATCCTTTTGGTCTAGTAAATATTTTTAATCATTACGACTTCCATATGAGAGCTTCAAACCTACAAGATATTTTTGTATTTATTATATGTAAGATATTATTCCTTTAATCTCATGTAAGTTAAAATGTTTTTTACCGTAAATTGTTCTAATTTAGTTCTGTAAATTATTAGCTCCTGAAGAAGACACATGGGGTGTCGAAACTAGTAGAGAGTGAGATAATAAATAATTTGACTGCATCCCATTCTTTCTGTCTATTAAATCCTTGTTGAAATAAAAAAAAATCGCCAACCGGACGTATTTGATGCAATTGTGTCATTGTTTTTTTGTAAAAAAATGAGGCCATTTGGGGATTGTTTATGATCACTATAGCAAATGAATTTACATCTATTTAAGCGGCTAGCGAAAAAATATTATGTTTCATTCATACAAAAAATGCTTGTTTGAGACTCGTACGATCGCCGAACTCCGCTGCGCGTCGTCCGGCAACCGTCTTACTCGTCGCAAAATCATGCATTTTTTGTAGTAATGAAACAAATAACTATACCATTCTTGTACTGGCCACAAAATACTCGCTACGTTAGTACATTTTATGCCGGATTTTAGGACGTAGACGGGCCTCATAACTTAGCACTTATACTTATAATTGGGTCTGACTCTAGCTTCAGGTTGCCAGATTTTAATTTGAGTAAAAGGCATTACAGATTGTTTTAAAATACCTATCAGTGAATATATTCACACCATATTTAGCCTAGATGTAATCCTAATATACAATCAAATCTAACATCAGATCAAGTTACTACGCATTGGCTACTCTAAGCTCTTGCTGCTCTTACTCTAAAATTGAACCGTATTCAGAAAACAGTTAAATGCAGCCAACTGAAGCCGGGCACTGCCTAATCGAATGATAAGCGTTTTATTATAATCATATTTAGGACACTGCTAACTTAGTATTACACTATCTAAACGGTTCATCTTATTAAACAGTTAGAGAGGTACGCACGCACAATCAAGCCATTTTGACTTAGATCACACAGGCCTGGCTCTAGGGGCAGGGTGGGAAATTATATTATTGCCATACTAGTTATATGTCACTGAAATAAAAAATTTAGAGCCGGCTCTGAAAGGCATACTGTTTGATGTTTTAGTAGTTGCTTTTATTTTTAATAATGTTTCATATTTATTGTTGGATTGTTGCAGTATATAATATAATATATGTCAGATCCATTACTAGCTTTCTACTAGGCATAGATAGCATTGACAATATCTGATAAGTTTAATTTTAATATATACCCCACTGAACTATATAAAATAACTGGAAGGACGATCTCCATAAAAGTGCTTCCACCATGGAGCCCTCCATTTTGGATGTATTGGCATCATTGCTAACCCCATAATTAGTGCCTTTTATTTTTTGTTTTCATTGGTAGGCAGACAAATCAAAATTGTAACAAATTTGTAGAATTTTAACTTCTTTTAATTGGAAAATGGTGCTAGATAGAAACAACGTTTTGAATACAAATTGTAGATAGTAACATTTAGTATACATTTTTATTTAAAAAATTACTATTAATCCATACATTTTGAGGATATTCCAGAAATACTGTACACCCTTAAATTTTGTTACACAGGTTGGGTTACACCCTATACTATACTGTAATTTATTAAATTTAAATTTATTTAGACATTTATTTCAATAATTTTTAACCCATTACTCAGTGCAAACATTCTATAAAACTACATTATTTACAGTAGCAAAATTTTGAGTAATGAGTAATAAGCTGTTAATATAACAAGAATTTTATGCGATTTATAATACCGAGGATGTAAGTGCCGAGGTAAAACCAAGTCTCTTTTTGAACATCCAAGGGGGCTTAAATCGCATATATTCGCGTTATTCAAAGCTTAATCGTATCATAAACGACAGCGAGGTTAAAACAAATAAACAACTTTATCTGTCAATGAGTTGACAGTTTGCATATTATGGAAGATTTTGATGATTTTATAGTGTTGAATTGTGAATTCATATAGATGATTTTATATTACTACAGTTACATATCGTATAAATGAAAGTATTATTCGGTGGTCGTAGATAAAAATTATTACACACCTTTTAGTGCCTTCAATGTTGCTATGCGGTCATTTAAGTTTCTTTCACTTTTATTTATACATTCTGTTGAAATCTACAGTATCAGCTATTATTAAACATAGTTTTAACCCCATAATACTTTCATTTTATAGACGAATATCACATGAAACACGAGTAAAATAGCCAATTTTGCAGGCGAACAAGACAGAACTGAGTTTAGTTAATATAGAAATTAAAATAGAAATTCAGCAAGAATAAACAAATGCAACTTCTAGGCTTGCTATAGAAATATGAGTTCGTGAAAACACGAACATTGCCGAAGAATAAAAGGATATTTAAAAAATACCGCGCGTTTTTTGAAATAAAATAAAAATTAGTATAAATGATTTATTTGTTTGTGCAGGAATTTGCAAACAGTTTTGTATATTTTATTTATATTACCACGTTTCCGAAACGATGTTTTTTCATCATCAGGTAACAAATCTTAATATTATACAGGTGATTCACAACCTCGTACATACAGGTTTCCCAAAAGTCTTGAACGACACGAGTAAAGAAAAAAAATGGAAAATTTGAGGATCACTAAAGAGTCATAAAAACTACATCCTTAGATAGTTTAAAACTTCCAAGCAACGTGGTTTTTTAAATAGCAACCCTTGTCGAGTTTCACCTTATTTTAAAGGTAATGAATAAAGAAACACATCGCCATAAACCAAAACCCGATATTGTAATTCTTTCAAGAATTTAATTTTAATTAAGTTTAATATTTTTTGCACGTTTATTACGATTTTTATAACAAATGTTCAACGTCGACCTTCTTCGGTCTCGCAATGACCCAAGCGCTTTAGTGATTCCCAAATTTTCAATTTTTTCTTCACTCGTTCAAAATTTTTGAGAAACCGTGTATATGCAAATAAATAAACCATTTATTATTATGTGTTCTGAATATTTCTTTGAATCCACAAATATGACTTTATTATTTGAAGAAACTATTTTATTTTTATGATGTTTTTTCTGATTTTCAGTTTGGTTTATTACCCTATCCTGCTTCTTTCTTTCGGTCATTGAGTCCATAAAATGCACCCTTAACAGGCCACTAGAATTCAGTAGCCATAAAAAAGACATTTCGTTGAAAATGGTCACTAAAACACAAAAAAACTTGTGTTAAGTAGCTTTGACTTAGAGATCTATTCAAAATTCTCACAGTTAAAATTTTAACTCTCGGCATAAACTTTAATTTCTTGTTCTTAGAATCAGAACAGAAATAAATATTTGTGCAAGAAAAATAAAGTAGTATTAAATTATTTATTTTATAAGAGAAATTCCAAGTAATATATTAGGATACGTTTCGATCCTTTGATTCCTTATTTTATTTTTAATATTATATGCTCGTTTTTAGCAAAGGATTATAATGTTAAACAGTATAGCGTAAATTTTATTTTTTGGTCAACAGACAAGTTGAATAATCGATTATTAGGTACCTACTTACTTATGAGTAGGTAGTTACAGCATTACTAAAGTGCAATAAAAAATATTTCAATAAGTAATTTCAAGTTAAGATATAAACGAACCTCATAAAAATGAATTAATTTAAGGGTATCGACTCCACGTATAGCTAAACACCGCGTTTATCCTATGTTAGTGCATAGACACACTCGCTAAAAATACGTAAAAGCAGTCTAGCAATTTTTAAAATGCTCACGAAGTTTTATAGATAAAGCTAAATTTCGTAAATTTTTTTACAGACGAAGAATGCAACTAGGTTTATGCCGAATTAAATAAATCTCTTAATAATAAAGCATGTAAAAAATTGCTAAAAACACTTTTTCATAATTTTTTATATGGATTCCAAATAATTTTTCAAACATCTAACCTGCTTCTCCTTTAAATTTTTAATATGCATAATGAGTAAAGCAGAAACTGCTACACCTCTAAACACGCAATATTTTGTTACGGAGACGAGACCCTAAAGTAATCTAATAACAAGAACTTATTTGTTGAATCGTTATTCAGTATAAATTAAACACACAATTTATTTTGTTGCGTGATGTAGCATTGATGTTTCTTACACATTATCAATATTTCAAAAATTGCTTACGAAATTAAAGTGACATTTAACATTTATCTTTTACGTTGGTTATTAGAAAAAAGAAAAACATTTTATGAGATGTACACTGGAGACCTCACTGTTTTATTCATTAATAATTTAAAATGTTTCAAAAATAAAATAATGAGAATATGAAAATATAAATTTTTTATTTATAATTATTACTTTTTTCTACTCCTGGTATTAAAACATCATTTAACGAACTGGTTTCCATGGCGCTAAATAACATTTGAAACACACCTCGACAAACCGTGGCTTTGCTCATTTTTAGTCACAGGCTGAACATAGCAACTGACATATTAAGCATTAAATGGTCAAATTATTTTAAATGAAATTTTACATATTTATAATGTTTAATTTGTGGTCGTAGAAAAAGTATAGTAGGTATGTAACTCGTTATTTATAAACTCACTAGATGCACGTTCCTAAAAAACTCGTGGCTAAAATGACGTTTATGATAGGTATATGATACATAATATTATTATTAAGTGACTGTAAATATGCTCAAAATTAAAGTTCTCATGACCTATTCACGGCAAAATTTCCAAAAATTCAACCCCAAATCTGAAAATTCCGGCAGATAGCTTGAATTTTCGGTAGCCATAAAGTTGTTGAGCGTCTTCTAACATTTGTGTCGGGCTGTCGCATGTCGAAACATGCTGTAACAGGAATCATTTACCTGGCTTGAGGAATTTGCAGGTATCCGACGACCGAACTGCCATAGGCGCCGATACCAAGATTCAAGATAGTGCAACGTGTTTTTTCTTAAATATATTACAAATATGACCTGCGTTTATGCTCAAAAATGCACGCTAAACTATATCGAAAAATTAGCAAGGCTCGCTGGACCTTTCCAGCAAAATATTTAGTTTTAAACATAATTTCATTGCTTGTTTATTACGTAGTTTATTTTAAAAATTATACTAAATTTGCTTCTTATTAATACGTATTTATCTATTACGCCTTTTACCAAATTTGGATGTAGTAGCTTCATTTATCACATATGGTCAGTCATAGCTGGATCATACGTATAGATAAAATATTTTTTGGCCTCCTGAACTGTAAACATAACAATCACACATCGTCGACGTCTATTATTTATTATTTAATTAATTGTTTATATATTTTGTATTATAAAGTCGTCTTGCTATGCTAAAATAGTATATTATGTATCAAGTTTTATAAACGTCATTTTAGTCACGAGTTTTTTTAGGAACGAGCGCAGCGATTGTATAAAAAACGAGTAGGTATCTAGAGTGTTTATAAACGAGTCACATACTATACTTTTTCTACGACCACAAATTAAACAACATAAATTCATAAATATGTAAAATTACATTTATAATAATTTTAGGTTAAATCATAATGATATTATACATATACATAGCTACAAAATTCTACTTAGGCAAATGTATTTAATTTTTTATATGGGCAAAAAATTGAAAGAAATCATTGATTTCCTTCAGTTTTTCACAATAATCAAATGTCAAATATATATGTTGCCATGTTCAGCCCGTGAGTAAAAACGGCCAAAGCCACGTCTTGTCGAGATGTGTTTAAAATGTTATTTAGCGCGGTGGAAACCAGTTCGTTAAATGATGTTTTAATACCAGGAAGAGAAAAAACATATTTTGTAGCAGTTAAAAGTATAAAATAAAATCAAACACAAATGAAATAAGCACGAATAATGTAACAATGACAGATGGTAGTTACATTCTCTGCCGCATCATGTCTCTTCTTTTCATGTTCTCATTGCACGAAAATTTTTACGGCCAATATCAACGTACCATATGAAACAAACCACGCCCTATACTATTTACGTCATGGAATCTTAAATAATTTATATCTTTTAAATGAAACTATTAGTCATAACTGGACATATAATTTATGTTTTTATCGTTAATATTTCTAATTTCGATTATGGAGTAGATGCCTATTTAATCTTCAATGAGTCTTGGAAAAAAGAATTTCTAATTCATTGATAGCTTCAATACAGTGAATTTATTTTTTTCCAGAAGTCAGAAACATTGTGTGATCAAGACTGAAACTGAAATTAAAATTTTACGAAAAAAACTAAAGCACATTTCTTTAGCTATCACATTAATTTTAATAAACACTAACTAGATAATCTCTTTCACAAAAGTATAGATTACAGTAAAAGTTCACAAAATCTCTGTCCCTTCTGGTAAACCTTTTCCGCCGCCTATGGCTAGACTAGTGATACAAAGTCACAAACCATAAATCATCGTCAGTTGCATAGGGCTCTCGCTCTCATTAGCTCATTGAGAGACTTGGAATTTGTGTCATTATTGAATTAGGGATGATTGTTGGTTATAACTATCATTATCATTAGGGTGTTACGTGTTACCAATGGGGTGTAATTGAGTGATGAGAAGATTGGACAATTTATAAATCGGTAACCACAATACTTAAAAGTTTGAGGTTTGGTTTTGTTTAATGTGTTTTTCGTATAATTCCAACTATAGTACGTGTTAGGGGTGTATAATGTGGTTTAATACAATTTTAAATAAATAGCAGTTAAGCCTCATTCACATAGCATATAGTTTTAAGGTTTAGATTTATATTTACGTTTAAGCGGCCCGTCCTAGAATACTCTCGATTTTACTTTTTTTACTATTCCACTCTACGACTGCCTAAAACCAACCCGAAACTCGTATTTTACCGCATCCTAGCTATGCAATGTCATTTTGAAGTTGAAAAATACTGTAAAAGTGATTTCGTTGTTTTTTATAAACATTTAATAGATAAAGAATAGATCTACAGATGTGCCTTTTTAAAATTAAAAAAAAAAACAGGGGATATAATTGTGTAAAGTTTGCATAAATTGGAATTTTTTATGAATTTTTCGGAATTTGTATAATCATGTACAATTGTTTAATTAAAATTTTTTAAAAAGTACTGTTAATTGATCCTTTAAGTATTATAATCCTAGTTGAAATACAATTTTGCCATGTATTATTGATCACAAAACTCTTAGTTAGTACGTTTTACGCTGGATTTTAGGAGGTATAGACGGTCCTTAGGAAAATTTAAATTCATGTAAATTAGAGCATTCACGGGTCCCACTTTCAAGCACTATATGAATGCTCATATTTAGCTACATGTATTCAAACTGTCTTAAACGTAAACAAAAATATAAACTTTAAAATAAATGCTTACGTGAATGAGGCTTTAGCGCGGCACAGTTTTATGTATAAAGCTAGATTTAAGCTGCATTCAGACCGACCCACTTATAAGTGAAATATTTACAATTATAAGTGTAAATCAAATGGACCATACATACCTACCAAATTAGTGGATGAACACCAATTGGAAAAAATTAGAACTTATGAAAATATTTAAATTTAAATACATAATAATTGTTTATTAAGTACAATTTGTTGTGTAATTTTTACAATTTGCATATTAAAATATTTTTTTATCTTATAATATCCGCTATGCTCGTTAAATTAGGTTAGAAACGGCCTATGGTTTGAAATCTGTGGTTTGTGTTTGTTATTTCATATTTGTTTTCTTGATTCTTTTTTACACTGTAATATTGTTCTGGGATTATCAAGTTGTATTGCAGTATAAATAAATTATTATTATTAAAAGAAAATGGATTTCCATACACATGTAAATTAAAAAGTAGAATTTATATGCTTTTAAATATGTTTACATATTCAGTAATAATATTTTACAACACAAGCATACGATATTTTCGTTAATTACTATTTATAATAATTTAATTAAATGAATATCTATTTTGTATGTCATTAATAAAACGCAACTTGCAAGTGACAGTTCGATGATAAAGATGACATGATATACCTATCGCACTATTCACTAGTGGACTGATTGGAAAAGATAGAACTTTGGGAGGTCTTCAGTTTACACTTATAAGTGAAATTGGAATTTTGACGAAGCGAACGCTGAGCGCTGGTTGGTCAATTAGGCACTTCTACTTATAAGTGGGTCGGTCTGAATGCAGCTTAAGACTTATCTAATTATAAGTGTAAGTGGCTAATTTAACCAACCAGCGCTCAACGTTCGCACTTATAATTAAAATTTGAATTTTGTGGAAGCGCTGGTTGGATAATTTAGCACTTATATTTATAATTGAATAGGTCTGATTTATAAATCTAGCTTTACAGTTTGGTTCTTGCGCTCAGCAACTCGCAGTTAAAAATAAGTTGGGTGACTTCAATGCAAGATGAGGTCAGAAAAAAATTACGTTTTCCTGAAATAGCTGTACCTATATTGTTCACAAAACGTTGGTTTTGAATAAATTAATGAAAAATATTAACTACAGTATTGATTGATTTAATTATTTTGGAAATGGCTCTTAATTTGAATAAGTACCAATATATTTTTACATACCTATATACTTTAATTTTTTTAAAGATTGGAATACTATGGAACCCAATACCAATAGTAATTATTTTAATGAGTAATTTGCCATGTTAAAAGCACGTAAAAAACTACAACTTTTATTTAATTATTTATTTTGTATTTACTTTAAATTTGTGTTGATGTGAAATAAATGTGTTATGCATGTTCACACATGGATCCTATGAGGATTCCTTCATGCTTATGTATCCTGGAAACGAAATTCACTGTTTTGAAGTTATCTTTTTACCTCTCGCCTCATGTCTGTAAGAGAGGTGTCAAATGTGTCAAAATTTTCGAGTACGAGTTTTTGGTGGATAAGCACGTTTCCAGGGTGTGTGGGGGTGTGTGTGTGATTTTAATTTTTGGATTTTAATAAGGAACTTAACATCGGATAAGATTTTGGTAGTAATCCACAAACCAGATGTAGTACTTTTGAAGCTTGATATAATTTTCCTTAAATAAATTGGTACATTATTTGCAATTAAAAATAAAAGAAAATATAGCTATCTATGGGTACAAACAATTTTAAATACAATATGCTGAATTTGTTAGTATTTAACAAAACTAATATTCTACTCTTTGAAATTCCAGTATCTTGTTGTTCATGATCATATGAAATTTGTTCCTACACAAAATTTGAATTATTATGACAGTGACAGTACAGTTTACATCTTAGTTTAAATTATCTATTGAACATGAAACTATTAAAATTTAAGTAATAATTATATATTATAGATTAGTAAAATGAGCAGAATTAGGCTTAAGGTCATGTGCTGGCCACATCCGATTTATTTAATAATGCGTTTGTGTCTCTCCGAAATATTTAAAATCAGTTCTCATTCACCCTGAAATACCTCATCTCATCCAATCAATCAGACCAAAAACCCTCCGATTTAGTACAACAATAATTTCAACCAAATCATTTCATACAGCATCACTCGCACCCATCTCTGTCTACCTGACAGAAGCTGCGCATGGGTCTATCCTTGTCTCCGGAGGTATTCAACGCATGCAGCCCCCACTATGGGGCCCCCCGCCGCCCTTCGGCCCCCGGGCCCCACGGCAGCCGCCTTATTGTTAAACCACAACGAAAATATCAGTCAGTCTGCATCGAAGAACGAAGAACTCTACAACACGGTAGGATACTTTATCAGTGAAGTGAACATGCCTTAACTTTAAGTGTAGTGCAAACAGATTCAGTGATCAAATGTTAATTACCATCAGAACGCCCAAGTAATTTAAAACTAATTTATAATTATGGGCGGCGATATCCCTCTCTGGACATCTGACAATCAAAAAAAAATCCGAAACTACCGAAACATTTGCATCATTATGCTGATAGCTTTTGTTATTGGTATCCTGGTTGGAATACTCATCCCTACGATAATGTCTCAACAATCAAACCCTCAACAATCAAATCCGCAACGATTACAACAAGCATTTGAAACAAACAACAGTGAAACAATCGACGATGCTGTTTTTGCAGCTGTCAAGTTTGTAGAAAACGATGGTATCATCGAAGAAGGCGTGTTTTGGGGGAAAAAAGTTGAAAGCTCCCTTCCGAACGGATATACAATGACAGATAATGATCTGTGGATCAAATACGTAGAGAAATCTACGGCTGTCAGACTTGAATCCGGCTGTGGAAGGATGCAAAATCGTTTAGTTGTTTTTCAAGACGGCACTAAAGGCTGTGTGCGGTATCGGCAGAACCTGGACCAAATACAAGGAGAACTTTTTAGTTTTTACTTAGCCCAATTGCTTCAGTTGTCTAATTTAGCACCTTCCACTGTTAGTCTAGTTGATTTACAATCGTCAACTTGGAAAAATCTACCCTCAGAAATAGCTTCAGCTCAGTGGAGCTCAAATCGACCGATTGTAATAACCCAATTCATCCCAGATTTGGGTACTGCGAATATTCCAAAGGGGTTTCGTCCGCCGGAAGTTCATCTCACCCAAAAATACGTCCTAGAACGGAATTCAACTACACAAGAACAGTTGACAGAATTTACCGAACTAGCCCAATGGTCCGATTTGGTTATCTTCGACTACTTAACTGCGAATTTGGACCGCGTTGTAAACAACCTTTATAACAAACAATGGAACGTGAATATAATGGACGCCCCTGCGCACAATCTAGCGAAAAATAGTGACAGTCTACTAGTGTTTTTGGACAACGAATCAGGGTTGCTCCATGGTTATAGACTCCTTCATAAGTACGAGCCGTACCATTCGTTGCTGTTGGACAATTTGTGTGTTTTTCGCAGACGGACCGTGGCGGCTATAGAAAAACTACGACGCGAAAAAAACGTCGGAAAACTCTTAGTAACAATGTTCGAAAGTAAAACTAATGAAAAAATTAGGGACTTTTTGCCGTCGCTGCCCGAAAAAAGTGTGAAAATTCTCAACGAAAGACTGGATAGGGTGTACGGACAGATCTCGAGGTGTAGGAGAAATGTTGAAAGAGGTTTGTGATAGTGAAGGACTATTATTTTATTAATCAGGCGAAATTGGAGTAAAATTGTACCTATTTATTTATTTTTTCGTCAAAATTTTGTATGGCTCTTGGCTCTAGTTTTGCCTGTTTGTGTATTATATAAGAAATTCTGTGATCATGTTATTAGGTCCAAACAAACCAAATAATTGTCAATAATTTGTACAAATGTGTAAATATTTATATAAATAATATAATAATAAATAAGATTTTATTTTATATTAAGGCTGTTCTTCCTTTCAAATTTAATATTTGCATAACTAGGTATTTTCGAATAAGATTTTATTGCATTCCACAAATTTTAGAATACGTTTTAAAATCAGATTTTATCTTCTTTGCTACTATGTTTTTCTAATCAGTGATCAAACAAGTTTTGAATTTAGTCTTGCAAAAATTTAAAACTAATTATTTAAAGGCACAGAAGACACAAAGGTAAGTAATATTTTTTTTACTTGAAACTAACATAAAACAAGTTTAATATACAGAATAATTCACAATTACATACCAATGGACTACTTGGATGAATCTTTTTATTAAACATTTTTAAAGAAAAAATAAAAACTTGGACCCGTATTTTTTATTTTCACATCAAAGTCCAAAAATAATTAATGAAAATTAAATCATATGTGATATGACGTAGAATGCTGCCATATCTCCTATACAAAATAGTGACATCACAGCAAAATTTCTTTCTCAATTTACTAAAAAAAATAATTTTATAAAATAAAATTTGTATTATTTTTGTTTTATACCTAACATTAGGTTCGTAATGATAAAAATATCACTTTAGTAACATGCAAGTAGCTCATTGTGGAATAAAAATAATTGTCTAAAAATTCGTTAATTTAAGGGCAGTTTTCACAAGAAGCAAATTTTTAAAACCACTGAATTGTTGATTGTATAATGAATATATGTTTAATTAATTGTGCAATGGCTAGAATAGTAATGAAATTGGACGTAAGTACTGATCATGACTCAAAAAGAATTTTGTTGAAATTCGTAAAATTAACAATAGTTTGCAAAACAATTTCATTTCGGGTAGGGGTACCACTGGTACCACTGGTCACAATTAAATACAAAAAAAGTTAAATAATAATTATGCAGTATTTATTAGCGTAATTATACATTCATGTATTAATAATTTTACAAAAATTTGTAAGTGCCTACCTACTTACAGAATGTCTCATTTGCTTGGGCCATTTGTTAATTTGCGAATTTCAATCAAATTCTTTTTTATTCATGATCAGTGCGTCCAATACTATTCTCTCTTAAATTTTGTTATTTTGTACTAAGTACTTATTTTTATTTTGGTAGCATATTTATTATTTTAATAATAAAGTTGAGTGCCCTACACGTTAAAGTTTAACTGCACAAAAATCTTCCTTGTGGTGTACTCTCCACTAACAACTATGAGTGAGTTGACGGCTGGTAACCGATGGTGCACAAATATGTGATGTTTCCACATCTAAGATATGTATGTATATTTTGATTTTACGTTTGCATAGGTAAGTTTTTTGAGTAGCTTAACTTTTAAAGTGTCAAAGGTTTGGAAGATATCAAGTTACAAACCTAACAGTCAATTATCTTTCTGTTTATCGACATTTTATGACACGGGCTTCTTACAAACATCCAGAAGTTATTCATGATCGATAGGATGAACAGATTAACATTAAAAGAATGGAAATATAATTTTGTATTAGTTTTGTTATTTAATAAAATTGCAACCTAATAAAACCATTAATCTATTTTATATTTATGTGCCTTTTTAGAACTGAGAAAATTATCGACTTAATCATATTTATCTAATGTTATGTATATTGCATAATTCAATGAATAAAACATAATTCACAATAATTAATAATTCATAACCTAATTTATTAACTACTATTTACAGATATAATTATTATTAATATACGTGTGGGAAAATTATTCTTATAGTAAAAATAAATATTTCAATAATTACACACAATAATTGATTAAAGTCAATCTGAATATGCAGCGTAGATATTAAAATATTTTTAAACACCAACCAAATATCAAATAACATCTTCAATATTCTGGTATTGTATTCACATTATCCACAAGGCACAACTAGTTTCTTGTTGAGTAGGTATGTGCGTCTTCGTCCCGTGCCTATTTGGCCTAAACTCTTAAAAAGATTTTCTAATAGAATTTTATACTTATTTAAGATTATAATCGTTTCAATAATTATTATGACCCATTGCCAAAATATATCTACATTTCTTTTAATCGCATCGAGTGTACTTGAAATCCTTTAAAAAATTGGAGTTTTTGGAAGGAGAAATGAACATGCATTTACTCGTAGGTGTCAAAAATAAAGTTTGTTATAATTTTTTTCAAAGATTGGTGATAGGAAGTTAAAAGTCTATGTAAGGGTATAAATTTTTCAGAATTGCCTAAAATGATGTATAAAGAAATACAATTTTTTATATTTAAATACAGGCATGCAACTTGAAAAAGTTCTGTGTTAAGTAATTGAAATAGTAAATCAAGGGACTCTGAAACGTGTTTTCTACCAAAATACCTCATTCTAAAATTAGAGAATTAAAAATATGAGGACAGAATAAATTAATATGGAAGAACAAGTATTAAATTTTAGATTTTTTAAAAGATCATTGTAAATCTTTTTCCTCATGACTGTTTCTGTATACATTTAATTATTAAGGCATTAAAGGTACAAACTTGCTTTGTAATAATAGTAGGTATATTATTTAACGAGTAAATAATGTAGGCTATAATGCAAGAGTATGAAAGGTTATGCACGAGCTGAAGGCGATAATAAGTTTTTACAACAAAGTTTCTTGAAAGTAAAACAAGTGCTAGTTAGGATCTGTCATAAAAAAATCTTTCAGTACCGTTCAAACTAATTATTTCTTTAAAATATATTAAAGCTAGTGATCTTAAATATATTTAATAAAAATAAGTACATTCCCCGTATGAACGGTATTGACAGTTTTTTTATGACAGCTCCTAGCACTTATTTTACTTTCAAGAAACTTTTTAGTGAAAACTTTCCTCGTGTGAACAGGCGGGCATTACGTGCGAGACAAATAAATCGTTTTATCTACAAATTTTTAGATAAAACATTTCCTTATAAATTTTTATTCATTTAAATAATCTAACTTCACACTTTGATAATGGACACATAATATAATAATGTTGAATTATGAATTCATAATACAATAGTGTGTCTTATGGAGGAGTTTATCTTACACTACAATAATTACCTTCATAGTGAATGTATTCAATGATCGTAGATAAAGATTGCTATTTATTATAAATTTAGTTTGTTAGATATTATTCAAGAAACAAACAAATCCAACTAGATACAAGGAAAGGAGGATGAAATACATGAATGTGACACGTTATGCCAGTCAATCCTGCTTTATTTTCTTGGTGATTGATTATGGCTCAGGGTTCACCCGTATTTTAATTTCTATTCTCTTAATGAAGAACGAGTGAATGATCTTTGTGTCGAACCAGCACAGTACAACTCCAGTAACATTCCCACAGTACAGTGGTACACACAGTTGGGGCCTATGATACATGGCGCACGTCTGGGCGGCGCGGCGCTGCGCCCCCGAAGACCCGGGGGGCCGACACCAGCTCACACGACACGACACAATGTGTTCTATCTGCAGCCTCAGGAGGATGCAGGACGCGGTAGCCCAGAGAGTTGTGTGTGACCGACTTTAAGACGATCCTACTGCGCCAAAAAACAGACAAAAACATGGATTTCGTGCGCTACTCCATAGCGTTTATTGTTTTGTTAAATATAATAATCTAAAGATATTGTTCAAGATAAAACTCTACAAAATGCAAGATGCACAATTTTAAAATTTTGCTTTTAAATCGAAATATGTTAATTTGAATTTTGACAATTTTGGTTATTTTTTTAACACAAATATCTTCTATTTAAAAACGTATTAAAAAAATTTGATCGGTTATTTCGCAGATCCAAGCTTTGTTGACAAGATATTAAAATATATGAAGTTAAAAGAGTTTTAAAAATAAGTTATTTTTTAGTAAAAACAGCTCATGAATTGCACCTTCTGTTCAGGAAATTGCGTCAACTTAAGGAAAAGTATCGGTATGCAAACACGGAAAGATGCAAACACCAGGAAGATGCAAATCTAAAAAACTAGTTTGTCTCTTCAATACAAGGGAGATATCTACACAAGTTAGGTTGAATTGCGAACAAAATGAACAACCCAATACTATTTTTCATCAGTCCCACATAGGTACTCGGTTTTGACTATAACTGTTCTAGATTTGCATATTCTTGTGTTTGCATCATTCTGTGTTTGCATTTATGCTCAATCTAAAATTCTAGATTTGCATTTTTCTGTGAATGAATCATGTGATGTAGAGATTTTGTTACTAATAATTTTTTTAGATTTGTATGTTCTGGTGTTACATTTTCTTGTGTATGAATTTTATTTTCCGGCGTTGAATCCATTCCCAACTATTTGAATAAAGTTTTGTGCTCTGGTGCATATATCAGAAACTGCACAACAACCTACTTTTCAGTAACTATACTATAAAGGTGTTGATGGCTGGTAATCGCACTCACCATAAAAAATATTATCTCATCTATACTGATTACTGACTCACAGTCACAATATCTCGAGCTTAATTTCTTCCGAACTACTTATATTATTAACAATTAAGAACATACAAAGAAATTTAACATGAATATTCAGGAATTATTAGTGAACCAATTAACAAAAACCATTTAGTAATTACAGCAATTAGCAATAATTGGAATAAATTTTATCTTTATTATAAAAGTTCCAAATTACATACATTTATATAAAGTAATTTTGAAAACTAGTGTTATCTTATGAAGTTTTATTCAAACTGTGTAAAATGGACGAGTAAATAGATATATTTACAAATGGAACAACATGAAGTTACATTTTTAATAGCTTAGCTACCTACTAGCCAATAAGTATATTATCAAACTTTATTATTAAAAAATAGTAAAATCCTAAAATTTATACATAAGTCTATCCTCTTTGTATAAAAATCTGAGTACACATCATATTTGTATGACTGGATGAAAGACTGCAGAATTGGGCGAGAGGTTGTTTTATTTAACAAACCGCGAATCTTTTGGAAAACAATCGTGAATGAGTGAACTAGTTGACCGAATCCCAGATCAGAGAGCATAAAGCAAGGCTGACTGTGTTCTCAGTTCTCACCGACACTACACGATGTTCCACACAGATATAGTCGGAATATCTTAACAGCTACATTTACATAACATCAATCCTTTCTGAATACACATTCGCCATATGAGATGTGAATGAGAAGGAGTCTAAACTTTAAATGTAATTTAAAACCCATCGAAGATTGGAAAAGTATTTCAAGTTAACAAGTATAAAATAATGTAGTTTGTGAAGTAATCTAACTATACATTTGTAGTGGAGCGCATCTTGGCGGCGCTAACAGGAAACCGATCAAGCGGTAATTAATCGACGGATAATGAACACAACTGTGTCTCATCATGCAACGCTAAACGTTTGCCTTCACTACTACCTGACAGTCAACTTAAGAAGACCTTCTACTTTTAGTACATCAGTTACCTAATTCTATATTTATTAATTGATCAATCAAATTTTAATACGTTTTACATCATTGACAATATTTCGGTCATGGTTATGAAGAGCTGAATTACATTATACTTTTTCGTCTAGATTCTAGTTAGAGATTCATCCGAGAAGTTCCTAGTCATTTCTAGTATAATGTAAATCAGAAATTTCCATCTGAGTTCAGTTCGATTTTCTAACTTTTTACGTCTCGCCACTCAGTCCTGTAAGAGAGGTATTGTAATCATGCTAAAATTACGACAGTGAGTTTTGAATGGATAAGCACGTATTGAGGTCCCTAGAACACGATTTTGATAGCGCACGCGCGCTATCAAATAATATTCTTCTTATATTAATAGCTCTAAATTAATTAAAGATACCGGATTTTGGTTTATGGAGATGTGATTTTTTTTCATTACCTTTAAGGCGATACACTTGTGACAAAAATATAGTGAAAAAGTGACCTCGCTATATTTCAAATTGTGCCCCTGCTAACACCTATACACTGTTCATATTTTATATATGGTTAGTTAAAATATGACTCTAGAGTGCTATGAAGCTATATTTTTTAAATACTTAACAGTTTTTTGGTAATAAATTAATAAAAACAGTCTATTTTGCCAATTTTTCACAATTTTTACCTCTCGCCTCATATTCTATAAGAGAGGTATTGTAATGGGTCAAAATTTTCGAGTATGAGTTTTTGGTGGATAAGCACGTTTCAGGGTCTCTAGAATACGAATTTACTATTTTCACGATGATGTCTGTGTGTGTGTGTGTGCGTGTGTGTGTGTGTGCGTTTGTATGAACCGACGATTTTTCGTCCACGATAACTTAAAAAGTATTAAACCGTTTATAACCAAATTTCATATTCAAGGTTTTAATAAGTATCTTAACACCGGATAAGATTTTGGTAGAAATCCGCAAACCGGAAGTAGTACTTTTAGAAGTTTGGAAAAGTTTTCCTTAAATATATTGGTACATTATTTATTTATGACAATTTTTGCAATTAAAAATAAAAGAAATTGTGATTATCTATGTGTACAGTTAATTATAAATACAAATTGCCGAATCTGGAAGTATTTAATAATAAAATAAAGTACAATTAATATTCTATTTTTTTGAAATTCCAGTATCTTGTTGTCCATGATATAAAATTTGTTTTTACATAAAATTTGAATGATTATGACAGTGACAGTACAGTTGACATCTTTTGCTTGCATATTGGTTTACATTATCGTTTACATATTACATGAACATGAAACTATTAAAATGTAAGTAAAACTATTTATTAGATTAGTAGAATAAGCAGAATTAGGCGAGAGGTCGTGTGGTGGCCACAGCAGATTTTTTTAACTAGTTGTGTAAATTTTTTGACAAAAAAAACTTTCCATACCACTTTTACGATCAATGCAAGGAATCGATTATTTCGAACAAAACTAATTAAGATGTATTAATAAAGCCACGATTTGAAATATTAAAAAGCAAAAATTAATTCTTATTTTCTCTAATTGTTGTCGCAACAATGTATTATACAAGTTTTTCGGACAAATAATGTTTCGTAATTACTCATGATAAATTTCAGATTTTTATTTTGAGCAATATAGCCATAATCGTAAATTCTGATTCTATTGCAGCAATATTGCAGTCAATAAGTGTAGCGCCTTAAAATAAGGTAAAACTCGACAAGAGTTGCTATTTAAAAATGTTGGGGTGGTCATCCTCTAAAAAAACTCCACGTTGCTTGAAAGTTCTAAACTATCTAAGAATGTAGTTTTTATGACTCTTTAGTGCTCCCGAAATTATCAATTTTTTTCTTTACTCGTTCAAAATTTATAGCTCTATCCCGGGACTTTTGAAAACCCTGTATAATGTATGTAATATTGGTTTGGTAATATACGTACTTGTAACCTGAAGGACTATATGGTGGCATCATTTTAAGAAAAGGCGTACTGTGTAAGATTGATATTAAATTCGGTGATGACCAACAGCGATCGCCGATCGTGCCCAAGTGTGAGTTCAGGCAAATAGAATTACTTGAAACTTGAACGATTTGATATTTAGCAGTAACAATGCACAGTGTACAGTGTGAAGAAAAAGGAATGTGTGCGTTTGAAGCGTTTCGTTCGTTGAAGAGGTTCATATGTTGAGAAGACTCAGTCGCCTTAGTATTGCGTCGAGTCACGATTCGCTCTCGACACCATCTTCAGACCGCCGAATTCGTATTTTCAACAGCTGAACAAATATGTTTATTTCCAAGCAATCAAGCCACTTCACTTTCATAAATGTACAAGAGAAAACTTAGTGTGGGTGCGGAATCCAGGACCGGCACGAGAATCTTTACCCTTTTTAAGGTGCTACACTATACCTAATGTTCATATTTTATATATAGATAGTTAAAAGATGACTGTAGAGTGCTAAGAAATTATATTTTTGAAATACTTTAGTAATAAATTATTTAAAATATTACTTTTTAGTAATAAATATTAGTCAATTTGGCCGATTTTTAACAATTTTTTTCGTCACTATGTAATTTTCTTGACAAAAAATATTTTCTTAGCACTCTCACGAACAACGCAAGGAATCGACTATTTAAAACAAAATTAATGAATATGCAATAAAGGCCATAATTTGTAATATGTATTAAAATGCATAAATTAATTTTCTCTAATTGTTGTCGCATTGTATTGTATATTGTATGAATTTTTCGATCAAATAATGCTTCGTAATTACTTATGGTAAATTTCAGAATGTTATTTTGATATTTATTTTGATATTGCCAGAATCGTGAATTCTGATTCTATTGCAACAATATTGCGTTCAACAAGTGTAGAACCTTAAAGGATAATCACTACATAATCACCGACTGTAGTTCTGACAACCCAGGTTTAAATTCATCAGGTATAACAAAAATCTCCCTTATGGCCTTATGTCCTGTTCACACACACACGCAACAGTAAAAAATACTGTGTGTGTGTTGCTCGTGAATTAGAGGAGCCGCTATTTTGTGGTTTCTATGTAAGTAAAGAAAAATCAATTTTGAAGCTACAAACTTTCCACACGTTCTTCATTTTGCTTTTATCCATATGTGAACAGGGCTAGGGCTTTACGCTGCTCGCTGCTCTCCACGTCTGCACGAATAACCATGAGTAAAGCCACGGTGCCACGGTTAAAGAATAATTAGGTTTGCCAACATGAGCTTTCCTAGCGGTCAGAATGTGTAATGTATCTAGGTGTCTCTGGCTGTATCAGGTGATACTATATTGACACGGATTTAAATGTAAAAATACACTTTAATACTATAAGTAGTACCTAACTAAAATTGTATATATGTATTTAAGCGGCTATGTTCCATAATTTACCTACAAATCGAAAATATGACAAAACGTGTTTGAAAATCCTACAATTTCTACGAGGGAGATCGTCGTTATAAATAAATAATTTCACTATATATGAAAACAGTCTTGTAGTGCATCTATTCATCTTCATTACTCAATTTAGAAAACATGTCGATTTTTACTCAGTTCTCCTAAAATTAAAATAACCTATATCTACATTGACAGTTTTTCATTATTTCACAAGATAAGATATAAACGATACATATTGTAAGACATTGACATCCTATAGTTGGGTAAAAAACATCTAAAACATATATTAAGCCCCGTTCACATAGGCTTCTTTCATGCTCCTTAATTTTAAGAAAATAATCCTGGTGAAAATTGTCACTTATAATATCACATGTGCATAAATTATTTCCGGATTTTTTTTTGAGTGCTTTCGAACAACGTCTTTAGCTAGAGTGATACACGAGAGCTAATTATGTTGTTGGAATGCACGATAAAAAATTTCCTGGACATGAATTAATGCACGAGTGCATATTCGGTTAGAAATTCGCAATGACATCTCCGCGCTTTTATTGAACTTGAAATATTTACTAAATTTGTATTTAATATTAATAAATATGTATTACACCTTATTAATGGTTTATTTACACTCAAAATAACAATTTAACCAATTTTTAATTTAATGTCAAATTGACATGACGGTAAAGTTTCCGCTTATTAATTTCAGTTAAGTTCCTCAAGATAAATTTTTATATAACCATGATTACTATTATTGTAATCAATTCTTCCATTGGTTGTTATTTGTGTCATGCGATTTTCTGTCAAATAGCAGTGTCAATTGAATCTTAATAATTAATTATGTAAGATTGTCACCATAATTTAATTAATTTTAAAAATAATTTTCTATCAAATTTGTTTTTTAAATTTAAAATTGAGAATGGCTGAAGTATAAAACAAAATCTTTTATAATTCTTTAAGTAATATTATAGTATACCTACTATCTAATACTGCAACGTCACAAAGTGTACGCTAGTTTCTCATACATCCGGGGCATTAAAGATTCTAAGAAAAGTACTTAACCGCAGAGAATAAGCCTTGCGCAAGCCGCAAACCCAAAAATGATAATTTCAGTGCTTTTACGAGGGCGGATAACAACACAAGAAATAAAATCGCATTCTTCAACTCATTTCATAATTAACTCAATGATTTAATGACATTCGTTAATTAACCAAAATTATATCCACTGGCAAAAAACATACATTGTTTCCTAGATTTCTTGCTAAGCACAAAAAATTATGATAATTACTTTTTCGGAAGCAATTTTTATTAATTAAAACTAAATATTAATATTACTTTAAAATACATGCGGTGAATTTATAATCCATATTGTTCGGTTTGTATAAAACTTTTGTGTCTGTGTGTACCTGTCAACTTTTCCAAATATAATCGTTATTTCATTTTATTCGAAAACTTCATATTTACACATTTTATACATGACAAATATTTCGTGTGTCATTTTTTTATAATGTGATTTTTATGATTTTGTGCGTCATACCAACCAAAATTTTATTGGTTACTTTTTTCGTGGTTGGTACCTGCTCGGACCCATATTAATAATATCTGTCATAATGGACCGTACCTGCTGTACTATAGAACTGAATTGTTTATTTTTTCAAATTTATTGAATTATGTTTTTACCTCCCGCCTCATATCTATAAGGGAGATATTGTGATAGGACAAAATTTTCGACTGTGAGTTTTCAGTGGATAAGCACGTTCTAGGATCCATAGAATACGAATAAAGTATTTTCGAGATGATATCTGTGTGTGTGCGTGCGTGTGTGTATGTGCGTTAGGTTTTATGTAACATTTTTTCGGGTTCTATAACTCAAAAATTTACAAACATTTAACAACCAAATTTTATATATAACGTCTTAATACAAATCTTAAGAACCCAGTTATTTTTTAAAAGTAATCCCCAAACCGGAACTTTTCTTAAATAGGTATTTTAATAAATAATTAATTCAAATGAAAGATTATTATTTTTACCTAAAAATTTTAGCATTTCATAAATTGTTGTGCTATAGTATGTACTTTAGAAATTAAAGTATTATTTATAATTTAGAGATACTGCAGTATCTTGTTGTCCCATGATTGTTAAACAATTGTTATTACAAAAAATTTAATTGATTATTACAGTGACAGAGTGACAGTGCCAAAAGTGAGTGACACATTATTTATATTTTCTTCTACAATTCTAGTTGACTCAATGACTGAAATATAGTTTTTGCTCTTCCGGGACTAAAACTCTTCCTTAGTCTTTACTTTTAGGGACTAAGGTTTTTAATTTGATCCCAAGGGATTATTTTTCATATTTCATCCTGTTGTCAAGGAATTGAATTAATTAATCTCGTTGTCAAGTAAATACGTGCTATATTTGTTACAAAGTTTCTATGGCAACAATATCAATATTTGTCATAAAGTTTACTGTCAAAATTACAAAATGTGTATTCTGTTAAACTTTTTTGCATTCGTTTGAGGATCAAGTGCAAAAAATAGCGTATACCACAGGACTTTTAATCCGTTAATAATATACTATTTTGTAAGTAGGTATACCTTATTATATTTGTATGAGTAAAAAGAGTAGAGTATGGCGGGAGGTCTTGTGCTGGCCACATCAGTTTTTTTACAATATTTTCTACTCCTTTGTTTCAGTTATTTGAAACAATTTATGAATGTTTTGAAATTATGACGAAACCAGTATAAAATGTATGAATTATAATTAATAGATTTGCATAAAACATGAAATTTTGATGGCACCTATAACTTGTTTTTATTAATAACTGCGAATAAAAATAGATGCGGATAAAAAGTTGTTTCCAGCTTATTTCAATTCGATTAATGTCGCAGTGGACATAACTTCACGCTAGTTTCCTATAAGCTTCACTCACAAACTTCATTACGAATGCCAAGAGTCTTCCAGGGGACATTAAATTACTTTAAGTCGACATTTATTATCGAAGATCACTATTGGTAAATAAGCGTGACAAATATATGACAATGGATATATAGATCTTAAAACTATATAAATAATAGTATTAGCAGACAAGCATCTTATAAAGTCCGAGGAAAAATTCAATAAAACTCGCAAAACTATCATCAACACAAATAAAACAAGATAAATACTTGATACAACATTCTATGGATTTTTACAAGTAGACTTTTTTATTAAATGTCAAATATGCTACTGCATTGCTGAATTTGTAGAAAGAAATATTACCCATTCAAGAAATACACGATTGAATACAAATTCAAAATTACGGAAAATATAAAAGGTATTATCGTTTCTTGTAAAAATACTATAATTATATTATACAAAACTGTTTAACAAATTTTACCGGAAAGTAGGTTAGCTACATACAATAGTTATTTACTTTACAAGTGGACAAAGTAAAGAATTACCCACGAGGACGAAGGCTGAGTGAGATAATTTTCTCGAGTGGGTTATAACGTTTTTTCCAACATCTCTTAATAACAGCTTAAATATTTAAACAATAATAAGTTCCAACCTTCAACAAGCAAAATAACAATTTACCCACAAGTGGGTATAATTTTGATCAAAGCCACTAGTGGGCAATCTTTTACTTTGATTGTTTAAAATCACCATAGTTATGATGTTTTTATTAAGAGGTGTTGGATTATAGATATTAATATAACAAGAATATTATGTGATTTATAATACCGAGGTTGTTGCTAAGCGACGAGGTGAAACCAAGTCTCTTTGAACATCCAAGGGGGCTTAAATCGCATATATTCGCGTTATAGTCAAAGCTTAATCGCGTATCATCAACGACAGCGATGTTAAAACAAATCAACAATTTTATCTGTCAATTAGTTGACAGTTTGCATATTATGGAAGGTTATGATGTTATTATGGTTATGTCTATAACGTTCGTAACTAATGAATTATAAATGTCTAAGGTATTATAAGCACAGATAAACGTTTATCTGTGTTATAAATAAGTAATGTATTATGTTCTCAATTAATGTTGCATATTAGAAAGTAAGAACAGTTGATGATACGATTAAATAAATAATATAGGTATCTATACTGATGAGTATAGGCTGCCACATCGAAATTAAGCAAAAATGCGGAAATAAAGGAGAGAATAACAGCAACGAATAGAGCATTTTATGCTAATAAAAAATTACTGAAGAGTAAAGACATAACAAGAAACACCAAACCAAAATGAGAATATATAAAACACTAATTAGACCAGTAACGTTATACGCGGCAGAAACAATAACAATGACCAAAAAGAATGAGGAGTTAAGAATAATGGAAAGAAAAATATTAAGAGAAATATTAGGACCAATAAAGACAGATAGCAACGAGTACAGAGCAAGAATGAATCACGAAATAGAGCAAGAAATAGAAGGAGAAGATATAGTGAGAAAAATTAAACAGCAAAGAGTTAAATGGCTGGGTCACGTGCAAAGAGAAAAAGAACAAGATCCTATAAAATCGATTCTAGAATGAGGAAGACCAAGACTAACATGGATAAAAGAGGTAGAAGAGGACTTAAAAAAAGCTGGAATCGGAAATTGGAAAAAAGAGGCAAAGGAGAGAAAAAAATGGAGCAACGTAATAAAGAAGATATAAAAAAGAGAAAGAAAATGAGAAGAAGAGTGTGGAGACTGATCCCCTCCGATTAAAGGATCTAGAAAGCTTCACGAAATAGAAGCGGCGCTACTTCCGTAGGGAGTGTTAAGCCACTATATATATATATATATATATATATATATATATATATATATATATATATATATATATATATATATTAGAAAGTAAGAACAGTTGATGATACGATTAAGATGAGTATAGGCTGCCACATCGAAATTAAGCAAAAATGTGATTGATATGTATAATATGAAACTATAATGATAAGAATATTTAATTAGATTGTATATATTTTAATAGTATTATTAATATTATGTTGAACATGCTACGGTGACTTCAATGCTAGATCAAGACAGAAAATAATATAGGTATAAGCATTTGAAAAAGCTATATCGCACACGATAAAATAGATATTATATCTATGTATATTATATGACTTATATTATGAGAAAGGTACTAAAAGGTTGTATAAAGTTGACGGCTGGTAACCGCACACACACGGTAAAAACTTACTCAAATTAGGTAAGTAGTTAAATGTAAAAGGCGTGTATACTATCAAGTAGCTTGAAATTACTTGATATCAAAACAAGTATTGTAACGATAGAAAATCAAGTCAAGTCAATTAATGCATTTTTAAAAAGCTTGATTATCGGGTAATTCACAAAAACGTCAAGCTTCTTGACTTGATAAATCTACTATATTTATTTATTTATTTTATTTGGTGAGAGATGCCAGTGAAATAGCGGCACCGCTAAATTGAATCTTCTACAAGTTTTGGAAAAGAAGCTTGAAAACAGAGAATTTCTTTCTTCCAGGTTTCAGCAGCAAGGGAGAATCCTTGTGTGAACAGGGCGCTTCGAAACCATCAATTACGTATTCATAATTAAAAAGCAATGAATCACGTTAATTATCCCCATATTAAGTTGTTTGTTAAGACAGTAATTTGAATCAGATAAAGTGTGCAGTCAAATTACAGTTTTAACAGAGTACAAATTGTATGTAAATGTAATTAACATATGCATGGCGCAGTGCATCTTGTTTGATTTGTCACCTTGGCAGAGAACAAGACTACACAAGAGTGCGGCTTCACCGCAGCCAGGACAGGCTTCAGGGGGGTGGAACGGAAATGGCTTCAACACCAGGAAAAACTTTCATACACAAAGAATAAGTACAATAGGATACTTGCATGAAACTATATAGTTTTAATGGCATATAGTATTCAATTTTATTATGAAACAAAAAGAATGTTTTTAAAATTCGTAAAAGCTAATTTTGCAAGAAGCTTATTTTGTTGATTGTATAATGGATATTTGATTAAATATAATGAAATACAATTTAGGAAATTCCATTTGAAAACAGTGACACAAATTGTTTTATTAAAAAACTTGGAAATATTCTTTCAGTTCCGTGATAAGTGAGTTGAGCATTACATGCTATTAAAATATAAAATTGTGAATCACAAGCGCAGCCAAAAATATACTTTCAGTCAGAAGCTTAGAACATAGACAATTATAGAGGTACCTATAATAGCATATATTCTGATTTTTTGGGTGAGGGATTGGGGTGTGTGCTACTAGAGCATACCAATATGGCGGATATATTTATATTTATTCTGAAAGTTTTATAAATAGTAAACATACCACGGAAAGAACAGAATGCAGAAAATGTTATTACTGACCTTATATTTGAAATCAAACATACTTTAAGTTTCATTTGTCAAATTCTGAGAAATGTTAATGTCAAAATAACCTTACTTAACTGTTATTTTCCCTTATATTTATTTATAGGTGTCATTCTGTATAGCACGGCGAAATATTATCGTAAAAATTTGTATCACGGAACTAATATTTAAAAAATACTTCGAAAACTAATACATAACTTGTTTACTTTGACATTACAGGATAGATTGTCCTAGTTATCGGCAAAAAGTTCTTGTTATTTACTTAGGAAAAAGATCAACTATCGTGTAATGTAAATGATTTGATTAGTCTATAAATTGTAATTAATTAATTATTATTATAGCGAAAATAGTAAGCGGAAGGCTTTATAAATTTTAAGCAACGAGCCGATTAGTACAAACACATAATCAATGTAATTTATAAGAGTTTTTTTCCTCAAAACAAGTCACATTTGAATTACAAATACTAATATTAGTTAATAAATCGTTTTTAAAACCGTAAACAACTCGAAAAATTTTATTTGCATAAATAATTACGCACAAAAGAAATGATTTATACTAAGAAGTTTATCGTAGAGATACCATATCAGTGATATTAAAAAGTGTTCCACTTTTCAAATTGCTTTCTTCGGTCACTGATTTTATTTACCAACTGCGATTAACAGACATCGTAAATTTGAAATTACAAATTCTTAAGTTTAAGTGTTTAGTGTTTGTGATTGTTTTCCTTATTAGATAGGAAACTTTCGTAAATTAGCGGATATAAAGCCTAATTCACAGCCCGAAATTTTGTGAATTTGGCGAAATTTGTAAAGTCTGTTACTTGGCAATCAGAGCTTTGCATTACTTAAGCATTTAGGTACTTAAGTACCAATTTTTAATAACAAGTTGTAGTTAATTCTTGTACTTAAGTATAAATATTTTTGGTACTTTATTACTTTAAAATTTTAAGTAGGTATTAAGATAAAAACTTGTATACGACTTATTTTTATTTCATACTTGTAAATAATACTGAAGTATATTTTAAATACTTAAGTATTTCAATAGTACTTAAGGTCGCGCTCGGAATCGTTTTCCGACAGTCATTTTTGTGCACATTATCTGCATAAATTTCTGCAAATAGGAAAAAGCAATAGGCATACATAATATATCAATAGAATTATTAGAGTTTCTAGTTTGTCTTATGCTAAATAAAAATACCAGAAAATAAACATATGCAGTAGAAATGAAAGCAGAGGGAGCAAAATTCATCAAATTGCAATGAATTTTATGCTAAATAAGCAATTATTACAGACATAATTTGTTGAATAAAGCAAATAGGAATATATATTTGCAGTAAGAAACATAATTTTCATTGTAGGTTACATCGTTTATTCAAAATTTATGCAGAAAGCATGTACAAAATGAGCCATGTAAAAGTGTCGCTGACGTGGCACTAGTAGTTACAGAAAAAAAGAACTTTAAAAAAAAATCAAATTATGACGTATAATATGATTTTGACTATTATCGGGTTAAAAGCATTACCATTACAGACTTCGTGTTACGGTTTTTTCACTTTTAAGCACGCCCATAAGTTTTTTCAAAAAAAGTAATAATCGAAGGTAATAATTAGGTTTTATATGCAATTAATATAACTATTAATTTTGAAAAATACTGGTACTTGAAAAATACTTATTTTAAGTACTTTAGACAATACTTTACCTAAGTACTGTGAAGCTTAACTTGAAAATGTACTTGGTAACAAGTACTGACCATAGGTAGCCCACGTGACATGAATCGTCCATGGGATGTTTAAAAATATCTTATTCTTGTACCTAAATCTATCCTAGCCACACCCTGAGTACGATCCAAAATTACATACTCAATACAAACATCGCAGAGAATTACATGGGATACATAATTGGGATATTATTATACCAAATTACTAACATTGGGATGTTCCATAGATATTGTTACTAAGGACGGACATTAGCAATCGCTAGGATATTAATAAAATGTTAATGGGCAAAGCAAGTAACAATCCGCGGGATGTTCACATTCTTGCAATGTTCTGGGAATTTTATTTTGTCAAGTGGGAGTACCTACTGGTACTAATAATTAAGTATTTTGGTTTCAATACTTGCCCAGCTCTGGTGAAATTTGTACTTGCGTTCATATTACTGAAATTTGGTTGACCAAAATATCAAAATCGGTCCCTCGTGCTCTAAGATATGAAACATTTATAGTGACCTTGGCGCAATTCCGAATCACTTATGTATGTGTGTGAGTGTGTCGATGATTCCTGTATTCAAATGATGTCAGTGCGTGTGTGTGTGTGTGTGTGTGTGTGTGTGTGTGTGTAGGTAGGTATGTGTGCGACAGAGACAGGTATATAAAGCGGCGTGTCCCTGTGAGCTCCTGCTGGCTCCTGACGCGATAGGACTTGCAGTGGCGGCGGGAGTGGGGATAATTATAGTTAATTCATTAAAAAAATATAAATCATTGTAAGTTGACGTTTGGGTAGTTATGCCGCAGATACGAGAAATTTCTCGTCCTCGTCTCATTCTCATCTCCAAAAAATTTCTCGTCACGGATTTTCGAGATAAGACAAGAAATCAAAATTACGAGACGAGAAATTGTTCTCGGGAACTCGAGAATTTTCGAAACTAAAACTTTGAAAAAAAAAGTGATAGGTATATACCTATCACTATTTTGACATTTTAGAAGAGAATAATATTATTCTCTTCTAAAATGTCAAAATATTTTTTATTTTCTTTGTTCAAAACATTTTTTTGTTTCGGTATAAATATTTCTATTTCTAAAATAAGAATTTTTAATATTTATTTTATTATTATATTATTATTTTAATGGAATGCAAAAGTAACAGAGTTCTCAGTCTTTAAAGTTAAATTTATTTATTAACAGATGATAATCATCACCTTCCTCAGGGTTAATTATCAAAATCTTAAAATTTTGCAACTTGTCGTTTGTCGTCATAATTTAAAACATACACCATACAAAATTATTTAAATATTTGTATACCAAGCAAAGTTACTACCAAGAATCAACTGTAACAGTTGATTTGTACACCTGTAACATAAAAAATATAAATTACTAATACAATCATTAAGAAATTTTTTAACAGCGATCTTATAATAGAAGTCAAAATTTATTTTTATATAAAATTATCGAAACGTCCAAGTTTTAAAAAAGATAAATATGTGTGTACTAAAATATTTAATATTATATTGAAGAACAAGTTTTATAAGACACATTTTTTTCGCATCATGCGTCCTAATTTAGTCAAACGAGCCCTCGGACAAGTTTACTAAAGGACAAGTGCGAAAAAAAGTTTTATGTTCTTATTTTAATTTGGTAACTGTTTCATATTAAAATTTAAATTAAACTGTTATACTTAGTATACACCAAGTTGATCTAGTGAAATTTTTGTTTGTAACGTTTTGGTTGGTGACATTAATATTGTCATTTATTTAACTGTCACTGTACAAGTATATAATTACTGAACTATTCTGGTTGATAAGTGAAGATATTATAGAAAATATTGAGCTTCAACCATTAATTTTATTGAATAAAAACTAATTAATAAAACAAAACAGATTTGCAGGTCATACTGAATAGGGCACTTGCAAGAGGCGTGGCCAATGTGGCGGGAATCAGATTGTGGACAACGTCGCTTCATATTACCATTGCGTCTTATGGGAGATTTTTACATTACTGCATATTTTTTTACTTTACCGTGATTGTATTGTGTTTTAGACAAATATCATGATTATGTACAAGAAAGGTCAGTTAATATTATGTACCTATACCAGATTAATGTAGGTATCTATGTATAGGCAGCATAATTTAAATTAAATGAATTTTAGTAACACACATAACTGGGTTAGATGATAATTGAATCTTGAACACTTTCCTTATTGTTTTGTATATTTTATATACTAAAGTGTTAAATATTAATGAAAATTGTTTAATTAAATGCAAGTAAAACATTAATTTCCTGAAATATTTTAAAATAACCTAACATCTTAAAGGGTATGAAATATATTTGGAATTAATTTCATTCATAAATATGTGTATATTATAGTTAAAAACATTCTTAATCTGCAAAAAATAACCCAAATTTTATCCTTTTTTTGATATTTTATGATAGAAAATTATGATAGTTTACTTTAGCCTCTAATAAGTATTTTAAAGCTGCTAAACATTTATAATCATTTCATGTTACCAGCGTAAAGTATGAACTTTATTTAATCTATTCCAGACGTTTACTTTCTCTTAAAAACGTAAAACGCAAATAATACACGTTTTTAAAAAAGTTGTCACGAATTCTCCATAAGACTCCATGTTAAATTTCTGACAGTCGGTCCACAATAAGCTGATCGACCGCCATCTTGGTGACCTACTTGCAAGTGCCCTATTGTGTACGGTGCCAGATTTGACGTTTGACAATTGAAATAAATGTCATCATCTGATACTACCAATACCAACCTTCTAAAATAATATGTTACGTGTCACAAAGTGAACTCTAGCGACATTCAGTTGCGTTTCACAAAGTTAACTTTGCGAACGCCAAACAGAAAAAATATCTTCATACGCCACTGGCGCTGGATGATGAACCCGCCGCACCGGACATTTAGTGTGATTTTTTATGCAGCAGTTTTTTGCGTTTGTTAAGTCACAGTTAGTTCTTATTTATATAAAATATGATAGATATATCAACCGAAACCCGTATTAATTCATATTTGACATTTTAGCGATGCCGCAAAACCACCAGTCACCATCACATATTTTTCAAATTTTTCACTATTATTTTTAGAATGAAGGAGGACATTTTCAAAAACTAAATTAAAATCAGTAATGCTTCATTCACATAAGCATTTAGTTTTAAGGTTTACATTTATGTTTACGTTTAAGAAAGTTTAATTCATCTAACTACTCGTAAATATGAGCCTTCACAGTGATAATTCAGGTAATATCTATTTAAATTTTAAACTGACAGCTCGCCACTAACTTCACTGCGATACCTCTCCTCTTTATTGTTATAAAAATTGCAGATCCAACTATGTAACGGATCCATTTCTGATAGTTATAAGAAAGGTTATGTCGTCAAGTTAGCAGATAACTGAAATGATTATGAACACACTTCTCATCACACATCTTACAGAATACAGAAGAATGAACCGATTACATCCATTATAAACCAGCCCGAAGTTGTCTGATCATCATATATATGACAAGGCCAGATATTTCTTTATTTTTTATTTTCATGAGTTCTCTACAACATAATTTTAATTTATCATAATAACTTTGAACGTAAATTTATAAGCTTAACAGAAATATAATAATAATAAATACCTACTGAATAAATAATGCAATTTCGTTTTAATTTTAGCGTGTAATGACTTTTTATGGTTGTCTTTCATCTGTTGATCTGTGCCATTATAAAATGTATGACTGTGTTCGATGTGAACCAAATAATTCATATTTATTTTACAAGAAATATTACTAGTAGGTATTTTATATTGCTTTTGTAATTTGTATTACAAGTGTGAAAAATTAAATGTAAATATATAACTCTGATATAGCAGCAGTAAAATTCAAAGATGTAGACTAAAGCTGCATTCAGACCGACCCACTTATAAGTGAAATATTTACAATTATAAGTATAAATCAAATGGGCCATACATACCTACCAAATTAGTGGATGAACACCAATTGGAAAAATTTAGAACTTATGAAAATATTTAAATTTAAATACATAATAATTGTTTATTAAGTACAATTTGTTGTGTGATTTTTACAATTTGCATATTAAAATATTTTTTATCCTATAATATCCGCTATGCTCGTTAAATTAGGTTAGAAACGGCCTACGGTTTGGAATCAGTGGTTTGTGTTTGTTATTTGATATTTCATATTTGTTTTCTTGATTCTTTTTACTTCCTTGTACGGAGTAATAAGGAAGTATTGTAATCGCGAAAAATTTCGGTTTTCAGATTTTGATGGAAATATCCGTTTTGACCTTTTCTGAATCCATTATGACTAGTTTCGTCGTGACGTCTGTACGTACGTGCGTACGTGCGTACGTGCGTACGTGCGTACGGACGTATGTGTGTCGCATAACTCAAATACGGTTAGACGTAGAAAGTTGAAATTTTGTATTTAGGACTGTTATAGCATCTAGTTGTGCACCTCCTATTTTTGGTTTCAATCTACAAACCGGAAGTAGTAAATTTAAAAAAAATTTCGATAAATATTTAATTTAAGACAAATTTTTTGATTTTAAATGAAAGATTATGTGATTATTACCTACAATCGGTATTTTATAAATATTTTTGTATCTGGTATCATTTAGGAATAATTAAAGTATATATTTTTAATTTAGTATTTCTTTATCTTGTAGTCCATGATCGATTAACATTTGTTACTACGTAAAATTTAAATGTTTATGACATGACAGTGACAATAGTAAAATATGCTTTATATCTTCTTCTGCAGTTTAAATAAAATGACTAAAATATATTTGTGAGTATACTAGTATAATAAGTTAAAAGAATTTTTAATATTATTCTACATTTTAGTTATTAAGAAAAGTATGAACACACAAGGCGTACAAGGAAGTCATGTGGTGTCCACGTCAGATTTTTTACAATGTAATATTGTTCTGGGATTATCCTGTTGTATTGCAGTATACATAAATTATTATTATTATTAAAAGAAAATGGATTTCCATACACATGTAAATTAAAAAGTAGAATTTATATGCTTTTAAATATGTTTACATATTCAGTAATAATATTTTACAACACAAGCATACGATATTTTCATTAATTACTATTTATAATAATTTAAATAAATTTATATCTATTTTGTATGTCATTAATAAAACGCAGCTTGCAAATGACAGTTCGATGATAAAGATGACATGATATACCTATCGCACTTCACTTAGTGGACTGATTGGAAAAGATAGAACTTTGGGAGGTTTTCAGATTACACTTATAAGTGAAATTGGAATTTTTACGAAGCGAACGCTGAGCGCTGGTTGGTCAATTAGGCACTTATACTTATAAGTGGGTCGGTCTGAATGCAGCTTAAAGCTTCATATCCAATTATAAGTATAAGTGCTAAATTAACCAACCAGCGCTTCCACAAAATACCAATTTCAATTATATAAGTGCGAACGTTGAGCGCTGGTTGGTTAAAATAGCCACTTTTATAATTGGGTAGATCTGAATTTAGCCTAAGAATACTCGAAGGAGTACATATACAGGGTGTTAAAAAGTGCCAAAAACAACCTCGGCTTATTGTGTAATAAAATGATATGACATTATATGCCGTTATTTCGAACACGACTAGGCGTTTATAAAACGACTGATTTTATAACTAACCTGCGACATATATAATTAGTTATTTATGTTATAAGAAACGTAACGTCGTGTTATCTAACTCGGCTTCGCCTCGTCTTATAATCTTCACGACTATACTTGCTTTAAAAACTAGGAAGAGCAATCTGAAGTTGGAGTGCTAAAAGTGATTGTTTTTGATTGGTTGATGTCACATCAATTTTACACCAAACAAACTTTGTATAAAGTATTGTATTGTATTAGAATTTCGGGATTTGAACCTCACGGGTTTGTAGCCCTAGGGTGACTTGATGGCACACACACAGTTTTTTAATGGGGGCTTACAGGCCAAACTATTCCAGATGGCAGCCGTGATCCATTCCCAAAAAATGTGATATATGAACGCACACACATTGTGTCATATCACGCGTGTATTTGAAATGTCAAATATTGTAAACAAGTAATTTAAACAGTGCGGTGTATGGTAGTAAATAGAAATTAATAATGGAATTATTACAATTACAATTTCAAAATACAAACATCTGATATCTGATATTTAAAACGTCAAATATATGGAGGGGGTAAAAATTTTAGTTCTTGGGTCTGGAACACTAGCGCCACTTTAAGCCCCCATTGTTTTACTTATACTTTGCCACGGCGTTTTTTACTTTACTACCATGTGTGTTGCCAGTCAACCCGGCGCAAGCCCTTGTTACAGCCTTTAGCCGGTGCCCGATAGCTAGAGGTTGCCAAGTTAATTAGCAACTTGGAATGTTGGAATGGTAACGGGAGTAGATACCGATCCAAATCAGGCCGTGCAAATTTCCTGACCTGACCGGGATTCGAACCCACGACCTCTGTAACAAGAGCCTAGCATTCTACCACTATTCTATCCCGCCGTGTTACTTTGTATAAAGTAAACAAACGATTGTTCTGCATCTTGTCTCGTCAGCTGTTGTCATTGTCAGTGACAGTAGTTTTTGTAATAGATTATATAATAAATTAATCTGTATTGTTAGTATAATATTATTTGTGCGGTTAATTAACAGACAATAGCAATAGAATAAAAGTGAAGAAGATCTTCACGCTGAAATTTCAAAATTAATTTTGCCGCAAAAAAATCTAGTGTAAATATGGCTCAGCGAGACAACTTCAAATCGCTCCTTTTTAAATCAAGAGTATAGTACCAGTACCATAATTATTGGTCATGATCCGTATTGCATACAATATTTTATCTGATAGCGTAAATTAGTCAAAAAGTAAAATAAATTATTTGGTATTGAACAAAATAATTTAAATCTAAAAAATTAGATATGCTAATTTTGAATAAACTTCCATACTCCTACCTTAGTAACCAATTGTTTGTTATTTCATTATGGTACTGAGTACCATATTGGATTCTTTATGAACGCTATTATGGTCCTCAAATTGAGCTTTTAATGTTGCCGTTGTGGCACGGCATCAGATAAATGGATTGAATGTTACACGTATTTACCATACGTTGATAATTAAAGTGAAAAAGTAATTGCGGTCCCAATTACAATAAAAAATATATCAGAAGCAATTAAGTAAACTTCCTAAAATCCTATTACAAAATTCTGAGAAACAATAAGAAAATAAACATTAAGAAGACATTTTACAAATTGACCTCAGTAAAAAATAAAGCACAAACATACGGACATACATGAGGACTGTGAGTCTAAAAAAGACAACATCACATAGGTACAATACACACATACAGGGTGATTCAAATCAAATCAATATAGCAGATTTTGTAATGTGATCAGTAAGTTCAGATCAGCGCCGGATTATCTACAGGCGCTGGTGTTCCATGCACTTTTGGAACTACAACTACCCCCTCCTTTACCTACATTGATTTGAAATATAGAATGTCAGATTTCTAACCTCCTAAAATGTACGATTGAAAATCATGGCGAAGTATTGTGTTTTAAGATGCCAAAATACAACAGGACATATTTCCTAAAAAGAAAAGTGTGAAATATGCAATAGGTCGAAAGGATCTAGTATCTAGTAATAAAAGATCGAACAGTTATAATTATGTTCTAAACATTTTTCTAACGATAATTATATGTATTTACAATATAATAAGTAATAAGGTCTAAAGCAAGAAATCTTTGTATGATTTATATTTATAATAAAAGTATAGTCACTTTGCAGCCAATCATAGTACATAATATTGAACATGTACCATTTCGACAGCTGTAAGTTTCAATCTGACTGATTTTTAAAGTTTAGGAATACGCTGTAAATCTGCTTTTATTTTTTTATTTTATAGGTTGCCGTTCTTCCTCTAGAGATTTTTTTTTAAATTTTTCTTGACAACAGGAATATCTCGATGAATTAAACATATAGGGTTTTGCCCCTATTAATAATATATTCCATAACTGATTAGCGAATAACCGCGATTTTGGTAATAGTGGATAGTTACTAGTTCCACGTCAGCGGCGCTTTAAAACTTTTACATGTCTCATTTTGTACATGCTTTCTGCATAAATTTCGGATAAACGATGTAAACTACAATGAAAATTATGTTGCACAATGAAAATATGTACATTCCTAATTGCCTTATTATAAAAATTATGTCTGTAATAATAGTCCATTTTGCATAAAATTCATTGCAATTTGATGAATTTTGCTCTCTCTTCTTTCATTTCTACTGCAAATTATATTTATTTTCAGGTATTCTGATTTAGCATAAGGCAATCTAAAAACTCTAATTATTCTATTAATATATTATTTATGCCTATTGCTTGTTCCTATTTGCAGAAATATATGAAGATAAAGTGCTAAAAATGACTTTCTGGAAACGGTTTCAAACGCGAGCTTAAATTAGTCATTGCAGATGAAATATTTTTATGGTTATGGGGGTGGGAGGGTTCTAGAAAATGTTTGCCAAGGGGCGCATTCAAAGTTAATCCGACACTGAGTAAGTTGAGTACCTACTATATGCACGAAGTTGTGAATCACCCTGTATAGCAAGTACGACAGTTGTACGAAGGCAGTGAGTACACACAAAACAAAATAAAACAAGCACGAATGTCTTATGCCGAAATGAAGAAAAGAAAATGCAGAACGCTGGGCCATGTAAAACGCTTCGGCATCCAGCTACACCAACATGGCGGCGAGCGACGGAGACAATATGGCGGCCACTCACTCACAGCCGACATAATTAAATAAACATGGTGTAAGACGGGCCAAAAACCGCAATCAAATATTTTAAATGGTAATAGTTGGCTGAGAAAAACAAGTTTGTTTAAATACGCATGCGCGCGCAGCCAGTTGGCCATGCTGCGCTCTGTGCTGTGACAATCGACGATCGAGGATCGGCGAAGAATTTCACAAGAAAAAACACGTAATTATTACATAATAGATCGTAAATCATGAGCGCAGTGCTTCTTTGTCAATTCTACCAAACTTTACTCATCGTCATGTTCTGTTCAAAACGAATTCATTCCTCGTTCGCTACAATTATTATACACACTGAAACATTAGAAATTACATCCATACAGGGTGTTTCACAACTTCAGGATAAAAATTAAATGTAAGATACCTACTAGTCATACTCGTCCCGAATCAAAAATATTTTTTTCAAAATTAGCAAAATAAATACTTCCTCTAATAGACCGGGACCTCATGACATGACAGGTCTCCGATTTCATACAGCATGCCTTTTGGAGGATAGAATATTGACCCTATGACGACAAAGAAAAGCGGGTATTAAACCCTTGCACGCTTTCCGGTAATAATGGAAAATTGCTTTTTTTCACTTTTCACAAATTTTTTGTCTTTTTCTCTGATTTAATAATGAATGGCCTTTTATCAAAAGAAACTTAAACACATTTAAAGTTTTATAAATTTTAGGCATGCGATTCTCAGGATCCCCCAAAGGACTCAAACGGTCACGTGATCTTGTACTAAAAAATATTATTTTCCGCGTTTTTATACAGCATGCCGATGAAAAGAATTAATATTTGTGTCATAAAACACCTATAACCAAATTGGCATGCAGTACTCGTTGACCCAAGGGTGGATAACTTTGTGCAAGTGGAAAAATGCAATTTTCCATATGACCGGAAAGCGTGCACAGGTTTCATACCCGTTTTTCTATGTTGTCATAGGGTCAATATGCTATCCTCCAAAAGGCATGCTGTATGAAATCGGAAACCATCACCTGTCATGAGCTCCCGGTCTATAAATTACATATAAGAATTTAGTTATAGGGTTTAGTTTTAGAAGTATCACTTATCACTTAAGCGGCTCGTCTAGGTTTTTTCCGAATTTGTAGAATACACTCGTTTTTACTTTTTCTATTCTAGTCTTTTCCCCACAACTACGGCTACCCGAAACCAGGCCGAAACTCGTACTTTGCCGCATCCTAGCAATGCAATGTCATTTTGAAGTTGAAAATACTGTAAAATAGTTTTCGTTGCGAGTAAACTTAGTTTATTATTGACTTCAAAATAATGCTTTTTAAACATTTAACAGAGAAAGAATGGATCTACAGAGGAGCATTTTTAAAATTTTAAAAATAAATTTCTATCATGAGATATAACCGTGTAAATTTTGCATAAATTGGAAATTTATCCTCTAAGTATATCCTTGTTGAAATAAAATTTTAGCAAACACTCGCTACGTTAGTACATTTTATGCCGGATTTTAAAAGGTACACTTTTTATTCGTTTTGCAAAAAAGTCGGGCATACTCCCCACTAATCGCGACAAACGGCATCACTGTTTTTCGCTCAGTGCAGTAATATAATACCCTCAATTTTTTCCTCAAGTATAGTCACACTCTGTATACATTAAAATTATTAATTGATATGTATAATATGTATTGATGTATATATAATATGTGAGACTACCACATCCAAAAGTAGGGTAAAAATTTAATATTAAGAAAAATGGAAACAGAATTTGTAAATTGCAATGAGTAAAAAATATATGATAAAATTCGCTAATTAAGCTTACCAATTATTGAATTTGGCTCGTGGAATATTAATCACAATGGCCGGAATCGAACGTGTTTGAAAGAATATAAAGAACACCCCAAATAATGAGCGCAACCCTGGTTAATGTGCAAGATGCGTATCTGTTCTCAGAACGCTAATTAATTATTTATAACGTGTAATTAAGAAATGTGGAGGGGGTAAGCGATGCAACGTGCAGTTAGTTTTTTCGCGCGCAGTTGGCTGCCCTGCATTTATGAAATATTATAAATGTATTCCTTGTGCTAGCTGCGACTTTGTTTTTGAATTTTTGGAATTTTCAGACCTTCTACGGCGTAATTAAAAGATTTCATTTGGAGAATTATTTCGTCTGCTTTTATAAATTTAATTATTTTCAGTTTACTCCGTTTTTTCTGTAGATACTATATTAATAATTACGTTAAATATTATAATAGTATGCAGGCTGTTCCACAACTTAGGACAAAAAATTAAAGGGTATATACTGTACGACGTGCTGATCAAAACAAATAGAATTATTTTTAAATTCGCAATAAAATTGGATCGTATTTCATACAAACAATTTTTTTAAACAGATCGGTAGTTATTTTTAATATATTTTTTCAAATCTTCTACAATGAAAGGAATTGTTTACATAATATCTAATACTAATAAATGTCAAATTATCAAATATACCATCAAAACAGTGATACTTAAAATGTACACACTTCAAGTAAACTACCCTTAACTGTTTGTTTCATGATCAGCACGTCGTACAGTATATCTATACTTTTTATTTTTTGTCTTAAGTTGTGGCGAGTATCGCAACTCATACGAGAGTATTAATAACCATTGTACACGAGTTGCATATAAGTACTATTATTTTTACTCCCATGTTTACATTTAAAAAAATCTGTTGTGGTCAGTACACAGCCTCCCGCCGTATCTTGAAAACTGACGTATAATCAGAAGATTTATTCAATTTTAGATACGGTATATATGCAAGATGTAAACGCAGGAAGGTATACATATAGGAATAGGAAGGTGCAAAATAAGGTCGAATGAATTAAATGAACAATCCAGAATCATTCTTGACTCGACTCTCACATACTCGGCGAATGAATCTTTTGATATGCTTTTAATGCAGGTTTTTCATTACTAATTATTTTTCTAGATTTGCATCTTCTAGTGTTTTATTTTCCTGTTTGAATAGTCTAGATTTTTACTACTACTACTACTCACAAATATATTTTAGGCATTTTATTTAAACTTTTATAAAAATCAGATAAAACGTTTAAATCTTGTAATTCATAATCGGTTTATTTTTGTTTCTGCGTAAAAAATATTCGTATCTTATAAAAATGGATGTATTTACAATTTGAATGAATTAAAATTTCCACGTATAAAATTCTGAACGATTTAAAATTTGAATGAATTAAATTTTATACGTATAATATATATATATATATATATATATATATATATATATATATATATATATATATATTTAATCAAAAATTAAACTTAAATAAAGTGTTCTCCTAATACATTATGTTGAGTTTGAAACGGAGATCTCAATGCTAGAGCAAGATAGAAAATAATTGTTACTTCTAATAAATTCAGTGAGTCATGTGTGAAATGAAATGCAATTGATTATTGATAATGATAATGTACATGAGTAGATTGCGAGTCACACATAGTAAACGGTGTAAGTAAAGTAAGAAATGTATAGTAAGATATTGGCGCTTCCATGTTGAAGTAGTAAAGGGTGATATGTTGTGCACAGGGCGAGTAAGTACCGTACGACGTATGGTGTGCTACATCCTAATTGTCAATTCGCATTTCAGACCAGGCCAATTCCACTACAGGTAGCTATAATCGTGCATTTTAACGATCTTAAGATTTTGATGAATCTTCACGTTAAACACTACTAAACCTGAATTACATTTGAAAAAGCTCTGTCTGAAGGCTGAACTTTTGATAACCTAAAAACGCGTTATAATTTTGTTGTAAGAAGCTTTTCAGTTTAATAATGAGTAGAGCCCTGTTCACACATGAATTCTTGAGTATTATTGAATCTTCAATGAGTCTTAAAAAAGAAGAATTTCTGATTCATTATTAGCTTCAAAATGAAAACACTGAATTTATTTTTTTCAGGATTCAAGAAGCATAAACGAAATCTTAATGAATCCATCAGTGAACATGGCATTTAAAGTTGTGTTTATTAATAAATGTCTTAAAGTAAAAATTGTTTCTAATAAAATTTGAAACAACTTTTTGTTAAGGGAGGTTGGTGATCCTATATTAAAATGATGATGAGAGGCTTAAATTTACACAGTGCCTGTTACACTAGGTATTGAGATTTTTTAAATTTTCATCTGTCCGGTTTTTGAATAATTGAATGTTGAAATTACGCTCGTATTACATGGACTCTTATGGCATTTCACTAAACTTTTGTTTCGCATGCTTTAAACTATATGATAAAATGATGAAAAATTCATAGAACCTGTATTCATATTTCCTATAAACCTATAAAAATTAATTCGTAAAGATTTTGTGTATTTTTTCTAAACCATTTGCACGTTATTTTAAAAAAAATATTATGTGGCCAGCAGAAGTCCCCCTCGCCATACTTATACTTTATTCTTTTTACTTATACAAATATATTAATATACTATAGGTACTACTACTCCTACTCAGAAATATATTTTAGTGATTTTATTTAAATTGCAGAAGAAGATATAAACGATATTTTACTATTGTCATAATCATTTAAATTTTACGTAGTAACAAAAAATGTTAAACGATCATGGACTGCACTACAAGATACCGAAATACTAAATTATATTTATATATTTTAATTATTCTTAAATCATACCAGATACAGAAAAACTTATAAAATACCGATTGTAGGTAATAATCACATAATCTTTCATTTAAAATAAAAAAAATTAGTCTTAAATTAATTATTTATCGAAATATTGTAAAAAAATATTACTTCCGGTTTGTAGATTGGTACCAAAATTTAATGGGTTATTAAGATTCGTATTAAAACCTTAAATACAAAATTTGAAATTTTAATGTTTGATATTTTTTGAGTTATCGAATGCACACACAAACACACACACACACACACACACACACACACACACACACACACAGAGACATCATCTCGATAATGTTAAATTCTTACTCACACTTGAAAATTATGACCCATCACAATACCTTCCTTATAAAATATTAGGCGGGCGATAAAAAAGTAAGCACGCAAAGCATTTTTTGATTAGTAAATTAGTAATTATTGTGAAAATATATCACCGCAACTGAACGAATTGCAATAATATCATCAAACGCGCGTTGAGCGAATTTTGTTTTACATTGTCAATTTGTTTATTTTCATATTCGCCCCCAAGGCTAATGTCTTGGTACGCCACTGCAGGAGTCCTCAACCTCCTTATGCCTAGTATCACATATGTAAGTTTTAAGGGGAAAATGTACATGAATACGTGTTAAAAATAACATTAAAACGATTGTCAATTGTTTTTTCCAAAAACTTTTTAAATCCCGTCGAATATGGAGTTTAATTTTAAATTTCTGTAATGACAATTTAGCAGAACTAATGAAAATTAGCATTAAGGAAATACAATGTTATTTAAATATATTATCTATTTAGGTAACTTTGAAAATAAAAATATATGTAATATATAAAGGAGTAGAAAGGAATATATAAATAAATAAAATATCCTTGTGTCTTTATCACACTGTTCTTTAAAGACACAAGGATATTTTATTTATTTATATATTCCTTTCTACTCCTTTATTAATATCATCACACTTTGGGTATAGGTACCCACTTTTGAAAAAAAAATATATGTGTTGATCGCACAGGAATACATGACTAACTGATACATTAAAATTAGAACAGTTTAAAATAGTGAAGCTTGAAAAATAGTCCATCCCGCGAATCAATAAATTCCATCACAATGAAGTAATATGGTTGTGCATTGTGGCGGAATTGGTTGGTTCGCTGGATGGAAGTTGTGATGTTGTCAGAATAAGAGAGGGTGAACTGTGATCGCATCAGTATTGATTAGTATTCAGCAGGGAGTGTCATTTAGCGGTACGAGATAAAAACTAGTCCTGTGTCCCGAGTCCAGGCGACGCACTGTGTGTCACGGGATTCCTCATCATGTCTGACGAAGACTCTAATATGTTGTATTGTTCAACACACTGTACCAACATCATTTGAGTCAGATTAGCCACATGGGAAATGGGAATCATTCGTTAAAAAAACTCTTGTTATGGCTCGTACCTGCTTCTATTATTTATTTATTTATTTAGAGTCTCATCTTAAATATAATCCCATTTTCGAACATCAATTTCCCAAAAATTTTCGTCGACGATAACTCAAAAAGTATCAAACCTTTAACAACCAAATTTCATATTTAAGATTTTAACAAGGATCTTAACATCGGATAAGATTTTAGCAGAAATCTGCTTTTCTTTATGACAATTTTTTAATTAAAAATAATAGAAAATATAATTATCTATGGGTATTTTAAATACAGTTTGCTGAATCTGGTAGTATTTAACAATAAAATAAAGTACAATAAATATTCTACTCTTTTGAAATTCCAGTATCTTGTTGTCCATGATCATATGAAATTTGTTTCTACACAAAATTTGAATGATTATGACAGTGACAGTACAGTTGACATCTTTTGCTTACATCTTGGGTTACATTATCGTTTACATATTACATGAACATGAAACTATTTAATTTGATACGTAGGTAATTATTTATTAGATTAGTAGAATGAACAGAATTAGGCGAAAGGTCGTGTGCTGGCACCACAAAAAAAATTTAAACTGATTCTGAATAAGCAACAAAAATATTGGAGGACAAAACATATACTTTTACTTGTTTATGGAATTATGCATATTTCGTCACTTCCCGTGTTTTGAGAAACAGTTCTGAATGTGTGAGTTGTTTGATTTTTTGTGAAGTTTGACGGAAAGCAACAAAGTTGAAATCATTGGTCGTTCGTGAGTAGTAAACATTTAAGAGTGCAACATATGGTAAAGAAATACTGCGTTACAAAGCAAGCAGCGTGCACACAGGTAATGTGCACATGGTCATTTATGCAGTCAAGACAAAGCAACATACAAACAAACAGAAACAGTTCCAGTTCGGTATATACCGGAGTAGCGTAGCGTAACGTTCAACATTCACATACTACAGTCAACAGAGAACTAAAAAATATCACCAAAACGTCGCAGGATCTTCTATCGCACCAGAAAACAGCCAAAAACATGGATTTCGCGCGCCACTCCACAACGTTTAGTGTTATGTTAAGGGGGATCGATACCTAAATGCTGGATTTCACTGTGCAGCATGTTACACATGAATAAACAAAGGATAAAAGTATTAATTTAAGTAAATAAATTCTCTGTATTATTTAATGTTATTTAATTTAATTAAGAAAATTACATTGCAAATGGTTCAATACAAACCGTCAAAATGACGAAAAACGATATTCAGTTTTTCCATTAAAATTGGAAGACATTTTTAAATAGCTAGAGATTGTCCTCAAGCGCGTCTAATGCCCAATTTTTAAATTTTTTGTTTTTATGTGATAAAATACCTATAAAAATCTGATATGGCCAGCACACGACCTCTCGCCTAATTATGCTTATTCTACTAATCTAATAGTTTTACTTACATTTTAATCGTTTCATGCTCATGTGATATGTAAACTAAACATACTTTTCACCATTTTTACGCCGGTAGTGACCCCTCTTACATATAATAATAATCAGATATTGTTGGTCTTCAAGTACAATCTACAAAATGCAATATGAATTTTAAAATTGTGCTTTAAAAATCTTATCCGGTGTTAAGATCCTTATTAAAACCTTAAATATGAAATTTGGTTATTACAGTATTTTTTCCCGACTACTACGATTACCTAAAATCAGCCCGAAACTCGTACTCACATCCTAGCAATGCAATGTCATTTTGAAGTTAAAAATACTGCAAAAGTGTTTTCGTTGCGAGTAGTTTACTTTTGACTTCAACGTAATGTTTTTATTATTATTATTATTATTTTTAAAATAAATTTCTATTAAGAGATATAACCGTGTAAAGTTTGCATAAATTGAAATTTTTTATGAATATTTCGTACTTTTATAATCATGTACAATCTTTTTTTACAATTTTAAAAAGGCACAACTGTGAATTGATCCTTGATCCACAAAACACTCGCTACGTTTTTGTACGTTTTCTGTTGGAGGTAGACGGGCCACTTGTATGCACATAAAGTTCGCTTCGTATAAATGAACGGAAAATGCATCGAGAATTAGAATTAGAACAATAACGGAAGACAGAATGGATAGTATTTGATCCAGGGATGGAATGGAACATGCAGATCTTGCGTCATGTTAGTGTAGGTCGACTGTACATTTTCTCTGGCCGGTGAGTGCGAATTCGGGTGGCTTGGGTGATGGTACACACGTTTTACGACTTGCGTTCCACGTACTTGTAACAATACGCCTTACAGCGCGCTATTCCTGCTAAGCTACCTGGAATATTCATGAGCAGCCGAAACTAAACTATTTAGCGTTGCAGCGCACCAGGGAAATCTACACGATTTCTTTATATTTACGTTTGTTATGCTTCTATGCATGGCCGGAGATTTTCTTCAACTATTACAGGAAGCTTCATTGGTCAAAAGCGAGAATGGATTCAACACCAGAAAATTCAATTCTAGAATATTTATACACACAAAAATGCAACACCAAAAGATGCATTTATTACATTACAAGTAACAATCAAGTACCTGTATCAAAAGATTCATTCATAGGAAAGTTCAAATCAAGAACTTTAGATTTGGCATAGGTAAATACAAACACAGGAGACAGTGGCGTACGCGTAACTAGATATAAAAGGCTCCAATGCAAAATTTAATTTGAGGCCCCCTACCGCCCTTCAAAAATTCAAATCATTATTTTTTTCGAGAATGTTTCTTTTATATCTTAAGAAAGTATGTGTGGCCAAAATAGTAAGTTAATTAAAGAACAAGTTTTATAAGACATGATTTTTTCGGACGCGTCCAAATTTAGTAAAACGAGCCCTCGGGCGAGTTTACTAAAGAACAAGTACGAAAAAAAGTCTTATAAAATGAGTACTTTAAACTATTTTCTCTATTTGGTGTCTTTTTAATACCTATTTAAATTTATATTATAGGCGGTTTGCACATATCGAGCATGAGCGCCTCTAGTGGGAGATTCGGCAAAAGTATTAAGTATACAACACGTTTGAATGTTTAATTCATTTCCGATTTTTCATTTCCAATAAAATGAGCACTGGTTCCCAGCGCTTTTCGTCAATTCTCAAAATACAATTAATAAATAGATTATAAAACGTGATAAAATATATTTACAGTTATGTAGGTACCTATCTACTTACGAAATTCGTTTTACTCTGTGAATCCAAATTTTACATCTCTCGTCCTCATACCATCTTATTACAGAACCTTAGAACAGAACTGGTTGAATTGAAACAGTACAACTGTCGAACTGTCAAAGGGTTTACCATAATATTAATGCATTTTTTCCCGACAGGGCGGCGCTGACTACACATGTGCAAACCGCCTATACTGCAACAATATACAAAGTCGATTTAGGGAAATTTATGTATGTAACTCTATAGTTGGTGACATTGTCATTTATTTAACTGTCACTGTAAAAGTATATAATTGCTGAACTATTCTAGCTGATAAGTGCAGACATTATTTTTTATACAATATGTTTTCTATTATACTACTATCGGAGTAAAAAGTATAGTCACTCGGATGTAAAGTTGAATAACTTGTTTAAAAATAATCCAAAAAATTTAAATAAAACTTTATACTAAAGTATGCACATTTCTACGTTATTGTATAGAATTTCAAATTTTTAAATGTATATGTGTAGAAATAACAAAAATTTATCGCAAAAATGAGCTATGATTTTGACACTTTTTAGAAACTGTTAACTTTAATGACGTCTACTGTCAATATACATCATGCAAAAAAAATCAAATTTTGGTATAGTATAAGTTATAAGCTTAGTTAAGTTATTTGCTACTGTAAATTTTTTTTTAATTTATATTTTGTTCATAATAATAAAATAAGTGAACATGTAATATCTTTGTTACTGGTAATCTTATAAGATTCAAATTCAGGTTACCGATGCCTTATATAATTATAAAAAATCTGACGTGGACACCACATGACTTCCTTGTACGCCTTGTGTGTTCATACTTTTCTTAATAACTAAAATGTAAAATAATATTAAAAATTCTTTGCCCTTATTATACTAGTATACTCACAAATATATTTTAGTCATTTTATTTAAACTGCAGAAGAAGATATAAAGCATATTTTACTATTGTCACTGTCATGTCATAATCATTTAAATTTTACGTAGTAACAAATGTTAATCGATCATGGACTACAAGATACCGAAATACTATAAATTATAAATATATACTTTAATTATTTTTAAATGATAGCAGATACAAAAATATTTATAAAATACCGATTGTAGGTAATAATCACATAATCTTTCATTTAAAATAAAAAAAATTGTCTAACATTAAATATTTATCGAAATATTTTTAAAAAGTACTACTTCCGGTTTGTAGACTGAAACCAAAAATAGGAGGTGCACAACTAGATGCTATAACAGTCCTAAATACAAAATTTCAACTTTCTACGTCTAACCGTATTTGAGTTATGCGACACACATACGTCCGTCCGTCCGTACGTACGTACGTACGTACGTACGTACGTACGTACGTACGTACAGACGTCACGTCGAAACTAGTCATAATGGATTCAGAAAAGGTCAAAACGGATATTTCCGTCAAAATCTGAGAACCGAAATTTTTCGCGATTACAATACTTCCTTACTTCGTACAAGGAAGTAAAAAGAAGTGTTAATCATTTTTATTTTAAACTTATTATATGAATTATAATAATTGTAATTAGGTAGAAAATTACTCGAAATGCAGTCAATTATATACTTTAATCACGAATCCGACGTTTCGGCACACACTTATGCCTTCATCAAGGGCTGCAACAACATTATATTATAATAATGTAACCATAAATAAAAAACTAAATCTAAGAGAACTTGTTTTGTTACTTACATGGTGAAAAATTTTAAGCAATATAAATAAACATGGTAAAATCAGTTTCAATGTATTTTATGTTTATTTATATTGCTTAAAATTTTTCACCATGTAAGTAACAAAACAAGTTCTCTTAGATTTAGTTTTTTATTTATGGTTACATTATTATAATATAATGTTGTTGCAGCCCTTGATGAAGGCATAAGTGTGTGCCGAAACGTCGGATTCGTGATTAAAGTATATAATTGACTGCATTTCGAGTAATTTTCTACCTAATTATCATTATCCAGTCGAGTAATTATCCTCATTCATATAATAATTGTTTTCTGAAAAAGTGATACCTCAGGATTCATAAATTTCAGAAAAAAAATTATTTAAATTGAAGTAATCATTTTTAAATAAAAATTATAAACAAATCCTTTTTATAATTATATAAGCAGTGACCTCTAATAATTATGGACGGGAAAGCCGTACCTATACTTTCAACACATAAGGGGCTGGCTCCTGCGAACTGTCATGGGAGAGAGTTCTTCCTTGTCTTTTTAACATGCCATCTTTTTCTATTGTAACGCATTGTGCATACTCTAAAATTTCGTAATTGCAATACTGTCGTTGGTTAGAAAGAGACAACCTCTCTGCATTGTTGCTGGTTGCATACGATTTTTTTGGAGCCACGGGCAGATGTTTTCTTTCCGGTTCATAATTAATAGAGGTCACTGTATATAAGGCATCGCTAACCTAAATTTGAATCTTAAAATATTACCAGTAACAAAGATATTACATGTTCACTTATTTTATTATTATAAACAAAATATAAATATTTTTTAAAAATTACAGTAGCAAATAATATACTAAGCTTTTAACTATACTATACCAAAATTTGATTTTTTTTGCATGATTTATATTGACAGTAGACGTCATTAAAGTTAACGGAAGATGGATGTTGATCGAAATGCAGTCCAAAATTATAGTGTTTATTTACAAATCCGACGTTTCGGCACACAACTGTACCATCATCAGGGAAAAGTAAAATTAATGGTGATTAGAGTTAATATTTAACATTTTAAATTTCAAAGACCAAGAACAGAGCAAACTCTGTTCTTGGTCCAATGAGTTGGTGCTGGATGAACTTTTGTGAACTAAAAAAAAAAAAAATCCATCTTCCATTATCCTACAACAGTCGATAAATTGAATTTTCTCATTAAAGTTAACAGTTTCTAAAATGTGAAATGTGTCAAAATCATAGCTCATTTTTGCTATAAATTTTTGTTATTTCTACACATAAACATTTAAAAATTTGAAATTCTATACAATAACGTAGAAATGTGCATACTTTATAAAGTTTTATTTAAATTTTTTGGATTATTTTTAAACAAGTTATTCAACTTTACATCCGAGTGACTATACTTTACTCCGATAGTAGATTCATTAATTTTATGAATTAAAAACTAATTAATTAAATAAATTAGATTTAGAGGTTATACTGAAATTTGTCCGTTCTGAGGTTTGACGTTTGACAATAGAGAAATCCAGAATCATCCAGAATGATGGCATAGCCAGGAGGCAACACTATTCCAACCTTACTATTGCATATTTTTAATTAAATTTTGAACAGTTTCTGTTAAAACGTAATTTAAATAATATTTTCATGATACAAAACACCTATTAAAATGCATATAAAATTGTATTTTATTTACAGTTAGCTTTAAAGTTAATATATAACACCAGTTTGACAGCTGTTCCCTGACAAATTCATTTGTTGTGGATTCGTCTATTCACCGTCTATTGAAGTAAATGTCATCTGATGTGATACTACTAATACCAACCTTCAAAAAAATATGTTACGTGTCACAAAGTGAGCCCTAGCGACATTCAGTTGCGTTTCACAAAGTTAACTTTGTGAACGCCAAATGCAAAAAGTCATCAAAACATGTTTTATACAGTGTAATTGTAAAAATGTAATCTCTTGAAGATATAATTGTAATTTTGGGAGGAATTGAACGATTTGGGCGCATCCAGGATTTCTCGTATTACCGTCAGTGCAACATCCGCACAGCAACAATGCGTAGTCATAACAACGAGTAGCGTTTGAACAATTAGTAATTAGTAGCTAGCTACTATATATAATTAGCCCGCGATTAGCCTTGTTAATTACAGGCCTCGTAAAATTTTTCTTCGATAAAAATGTCATAAAACTATGTCGTTCTTTAATTGTTTAACCGACATTGTATACCAGATGTCCAAGGAATACTTTTTGTCAAACCAAAAAATAATAGTATATTATAAAACGACGGTAATGGTTGCTATTATTCCCAAAGATGAAGTTTATAAAGCCCTGTTCGCACGAGGTTTCTACCAAGATTCTGAATCCTGGAAAAGAAGAAGTTTCCTTCTTTCTAGTGAGAATTACCTGTTAAATTGCAGTGCCGCTAAATTGAATCTTCAATGAGTCTTGGATAAGAAAACCATTACCACTAGAAAGAAGAAAACTTCTTTTTTCCAGGATTCAGAATCTTGGTAGAATCTTGAAGAATCCTCGTGCGAACAGGGCTTTATTGACTATTTTGAGTTTTCTTCTTTCTAGTGAGAATTACCTGCCTATTGCGGCGCCGCTTAATTAAATCATCAATGAGCCTTGGAAAAAAAGAATTTATAATTTGATTGCTTTAAAACCATGAATTTTTTTCCAGGATTCAGAATCTTCAAAGAATCCTCGTGCGAACAAGGCTTTTCATGAGCGAGCAAAGCGAGCGAGAGGGTTTTAATAATCGGAGGAAATAATAGCCATTATAGCGCGTTGTACTGAACTTGCACTTTATCTACGACTAATTTATTACGTACAAGATTTTAATAAAATAAATACCAATACGCAAAAATTTTGACATTTCCATGTTTCCAAATGTCAATTTTCTATCACCTTAGTACATCATTACACATTGCAATGTTTTCTAAAAATAATTTACACAGAAGAATAGATAGGCAATAGTTATTTGTCCAACTGGAGAGGAAAGCGCTTATTTTTCCCACTCGAGCTCGAAGTTTGTGTCACGAGCGAAGCGAGTGAGGCAATCGAGCAAGAGTGGAAAAAGAGCTTTCCTCTCGCGTTAGACACAACATTTTTTTCACGACATATTTAAAAACATTGTAAATGTAGAAGAAACACATAACTAGAAGTTAGGTTATAACTACCTACCATCTGTCAGAATGACATTTGAAAACAACGAAATGCAGCCAATATGCCAAATTAAATTTAAGTTGTAAAATCGTGAAATAGTAGAAAAAGAAAGTATAAAACATAATAATAGTTTACAGTATATCACTACAAAATCATAATTTTTAATAAAATAATAAATTTACTTACAATTTTTAAAATATTTCATCGTAAAATTACACTGGTGGTAACACTGCTTACTTTCCTCTCTAGAGAGGGAAAACCTACTTTCCTCACTATTTCGCGAGAAGAAAATTATGTTTTCTCCGCATGTCGTGAAAAAAGTAATTTTCTGATTAGTGCAGAGGAGGGAATACTGACTAATATTATTCCCTGCGGGATTAATATATAGCATTATGTAGCAAACATCACACATTTAATGTTCATGTCATACATTAGTCGTAGATAAAATAAATTAAATTCTTTGTTTTCTAAGGGATGGATAGCCGAGTGCGTTATTTGACCAATTTTTAAAATTTGTTTCTACTTTTTCATAAGTATTACCGAGATACTTAGTATACATTAACAATTCATTGAAGCGACCAAAGACACAAGTTAATGTATTTCAAGTTCTTTGTATTTGTATTGTTAGCGGCATTTAAATCACAGAATGAACTAATTAAAAATGTCTTCAAATTACAATTTTACGTTCTGACAAATTAAATAGTTCTGCTTTGTAGGTGCACATTCATACGAATTATTATAAAAAATAATTACACGTATAAAGTCGATTGTAGATTCAGCACTAGAATACAAATTTTCTTTCTTTTTAAAATTTATTGATGGAGATTGAAAAATGAAAAGTTCGCATAGCATAAAATGAAAAGCAAAGCTAAAGTTAAAGTTAGTGATTGTTGTTTTTTATTACACGAATTCCGAGAGTTAAAACAAAATGCAATATACCATATTCACGCTTATATAGCATACAAGTTGTTTACATTTGTTAATGGCCTTTTAGCTTTACAGCTATAATCGTTTCTTACGAACGAAATTTTATTTTCGTGTTTTTATTTCTCAGCTTGTTCGCAAACACAGCCTGCGTTCGCAATTTATTCTTATTTAGGTTTGAAGAATTTTAAATAGTGATATTGAGATTATAGCTATTATTTCATTTTTACTTCCTTGTACGAAGTAAGGAAGTATTGTAATCGCGAAAAATTTCGGTTCTCAGATTTTGACGGAAATATCCGTTTTGACCTTTTCTGAATCCATTATGACTAGTTTCGACGTGACGTCTGTACGTACGTACGTACGTACGTACGGACGTATGTGTGTCGCATAACTCAAATACGGTTAGACGTAGAAAGTTGAAATTTTGTATTTAGGACTGTTATAGCATCTAGTTGTGCACCTCCTATTTTTGGTTTCAGTCTACAAACCGGAAGTAGTACTTTTTAAAAATATTTCGATAAATATTTAATTTTAGACAATTTTTTTTATTTTAAATGAAAGATTATGTGATTATTACCTACAATCGGTATTTTATAAATATTTTTGTATCTGCTATAATTTAAAAATAATTAAAGTATATATTTATAATTTATAGTATTTCGGTATCTTGTAGTCCATGATCGATTAACATTTGTTACTACGTAAAATTTAAATGATTATGACATGACAGTGACAATAGTAAAATATGCTTTATATCTTCTTCTGCAGTTTAAATCAAATGACTAAAATATATTTGTGAGTATACTAGTATAATAAGTTAAAAGAATTTTTAATATTATTTTACATTTTAGTTATTAAGAAAAGTATGAACACACAAGGCGTACAAGGAAGTCATGTGGTGTCCACGTCAGATTTTTTATTAGGTAAAGACTAATATGTTTTAATTTTTTATCAATATTTAGTAGCTAATGCCTTCTTACTTTGCGAACTGTTTGAGTTCGCAATAGTATATTATATATTAAAGAACTAAATTGCATGATTAATTTAATCCTGAGGTTGAAGTTTATTTCATATGCCGAAGGTGAGGGAAATAAACACCTGAGGGATTAAAGGTACTTTAGTCCTGTGATATATACGCAATTTTTTTCACTTCGTCCTCAAACGAATACAAAATAGTTTAAAAGAATACACATTCTGCAATTTTGCCAGTAAACATTATGAAAAATATATACTTATAGTTACCATAGATACTGTAACATAGCACGTATTTACTTGACAACGGAATTAATTAATTCAATGCCTTGACAACGGGATTAAGAGGAACGGTTACTGCACTACCAAAATTTATCGGTGCGGGTCGCTTATTATCAAAAGAGTCAATTTCTTAGAATTTTAATAAGTGTACCCAATACGACTCTAGTTTGGAGGTGGAACTAAATTGAAATTTGAATATTTATTCGAATATTTACACTGCCTGACCTTATTTTTGTGTCAAAAAGGGGTTTAGTTTTCACCGTAAAATTTAGTCTAAATATTTAAAAAATTTAACAATTTTTTTTTTAATTTGTAGAAGAAAGTTGGTTCTGTGACATTTCTGTGTTGAAATTTTAAAATTCAAAACTTAATACACTTTAAAATGAATTACAAAATTGCCAATGTTTATAACGCCTATAATAACAAATCAAGCAAAAATTTCAAATTGTAATACACAAATGTCATACAAACAACCTTCCTCTACAAATTAAAAAAATAAATATTTAAAAATGTTTATATTTAGATTAGATATGATGGTGAAAACGAAACCTTGTTTTCACTTGTAAATTGCACCAGTATCCGTTCCTCTTAAATATAAAAAATAATCCCATGCGATCAAATTAAGAACCTAAAAATGAAGACTAAAGAAGAGTTTTAGTCCCGGAAGTGCAAAAAATAATCTTAGTCATTCAAAATAACGTAACCTAGGCAATGAGCTGTTATTTACATTTTATAGGATTATTGTCACTGATTTTCATTGTTTCGTCGGGTAGGTCTACAACACTCGAAAGTACTGACGTTGCCTTGTACTTTCGTTGCTTTGTACATGCGCGGTTTTGTATGAACACTGGAAAGTATTTGCGGCGTATTTTATTTACACCTCCTTGTGCAAACACCGAAATAATGTATGTTTCTCGCCTCGATATTATTTATGACAGTGACAGTACAGTTGACATCTTTTGCGGATAAACTTTACTTGGCGGCCAAACCTATATATATATATATATATATATATATATATATATATATATATATATATATATATATATATATATATATATATATATATATATATATATATATATATATATATATATATATATATATATATATATATATATATATGGGCATATTGCCCACATTGGGATCAACTTGATTTTTTTAATGGGAACCCCACTTTTTTATTTTGGCAACGTGTTCTACGCAAAAAAAGAAGAAACTTTTGTACGAAACTTTTTCCCCCCACCCCTATATTTCGAGTTATCAGCGCGGGAAAGTGAAAAAATTTGAATTTCGAAATGTGTTTTTTCAGAAACCGTGGAACCCAGCCAAAAATGCTGAAACACGGGTTCAATGAATTTGAAGGGACAGAATTATCATATTTTTTTTTTGACCCGGGTCATTTTTTCAATTCATTTTCAAATGGAACACCCTATATTTTATTATTCTGTTGTGTGTATTTTTGCATCTTCTTATGTTATAAAGAGTGTCCTATGCCTAAAAATATTAATTTAATTAATTTCCAAATTAATGTTTTTAGACATACGACAGCCTTTATAACATAAGAAGATGCAAAAATACACACAACAGAATAATAAAATATAGGGTGTTTCATTTGAAAATGACGAGTTATAGCCATTTGAAATTGAGTAAATTTGATTCTCTGTATTGAACACGCTGTATAATATCATTTAAAAAAAGTTATGTCACAGCAAAGAGTATAGTTACAGCTATACAGAAAAAAAAATTCATAAATTTTACTATTAAAATAACTTCAGTACGCCTTTATAAAACAATACGTGTATTCGGCATTTTTTAGAGAAAAAATTGAATAACTTGGCAACGCCGCGGAAAACTAAAATGAATCTTATATTTTCGTATAGGTAAATAAAATACAATTCGAAATATATAAAAATATATAGGGTGTTTCATTTAAAAAAAGACGAACAATTATTGCCAAGTCGTTATGCAACACCCTGTATATGTGAAAATAATTTTAAGTTATGCTCCTTGAGTAGACGAAAAATTCTGTTAATAAATTTAAGCTGTATTTTTAACGACAAGAGAGATATCGATGACGGGCATTTCGATGACTCACCCTGTATAGGGTGTTTCATTTAAAAAAGACGAACAATTATTGCCAAGTCGTTATGCAACACCCTGTATATGTGAAAATAATTTTAAGATATGCTCCTTGAGTAGACGAAAAATTCTGTTAATAAATTTATGCTGTATTTTTAACGACAAGGAAGATATCGAAGACGAGCATTTCGGTGACTCACCCTGTATATATATATAAAATATAAAATAATGACGTCACAAACAAATTTCTTTCATAATTTTTTTAAATACTTTTTTAATGGTCCGTCTACGTTTTTTCTGAATTCCTAGAATACTCTTGACTATACTAATTTTTCTATTCCACTCTTTTCCCCACTACTACAACTGTTAATAATTGATCCTAAGTATATAATCCTTGTTGGAATGAAATTTAACCATTCTTGCAGTAGCCGCAAAACACTCGCTATGTTAGTACCTACTGCTGCTGAAATTAAAAAGGAGGTAGACGGACCTCTTAAATAAAGTTTATATCTTTGACTATGTTTTATACTTCCACCTCATTTTCAGTACCATGCAAGTAGCCTACTATTAGTTATTCAAAATTCAAATAATAATTAAAAGACTCGCCTTCGGCTTATGTAACAAACATTGTTATTTCTCACTGGACTATCGTATAAAAATATGCTATAGTGGGCATTTTAAATGTATGAAAATAAAAATAATTTGATGAGAAATAGCATTGTCCCATTTAAGTTGTACATTTCACAACATTCACGCAATAACGAACGCCTAAGTGGCAGGCGCAGTAATTCATCGCCGTGCCTACTTAGTATTCCGCAAGTATCGTGTTAGAAACACATTTCCAGTAACTGCTCTTGAATCAAAGCTTAGTTTAAGATCACACCGTGCTTTGTGTATACACTTTGCGATTTTATTTTGCATTCTAGACATGAATTACCATTTTTAACATTATTTTAAAAACAACAGTCTTTGAGAAAGAGACTTGTGTAAACTAAGTAGATTTATTGCCGATAAAATTTTGAAATATAGTTTGATATGATATAAATATTTATTATTTTGAAATGATTTACGTATGTTTACAAAAAACGAACGTGATATTTGACAGCCAGAAGTCACGTGTTATTGTTTTGTGTTTTGTACTTTCATTGTTTTATTTTATTTGCCGTCTACTGATTTTTTATGTCTGATTGCGGTTTATTTTCTTTTTCTTTCAATTCTTAGCCTTAATAAACATTTTTTCCATAGCTGAAAGTGCTACTTTATTGACTATTTTGAGGCGATAAAGTAATACTTTAACCACAAGAATAGATAAATTAAAATTTGAGTAGATAAAGTAAAAAAATATATGTTTTCACACATTTCTGCACCCACTTTTTGAACAAACAGGATGAAAATATTACGAATAAACTTGTAGACTGCAATATTGCTGCAATAGAATCAGATTTTACGATTCTGGCTAATATTGCTCAAATTAAAAATCTGAAATTGTACATGAGTAATGACAAAGCATTGTTTAATTGAAAAATCCATACAATATATTGTTGCGACAACAATTAGAGAAAATAAGAAATAATTTTTGCGTTTTAATATTACAAATCCTAGCATTATTAATAGTACGGGAGCCGGGCGCACGTAGTGTCCCTGATATTCCCGCTTGTAAGCCTTTGTCACGTTTGGTGAGAATACCCAGCAGAGTGCAAAATTCGCACATTTTGGGCATTCTTAAATTTGGTCGAATTATCAAGGGGGATGCGAAAACCCCTCTGAAATTTGTTTAAGACGGTTTAGAATGACCTAGGCCCGTTAAGACAGCCTCAAAATGTAAAAAATTTGGCACAACCGACCCATCTGAAGTGGTCTTAAACTTAGTCCTGTAATTAAGGGAGTGTAAGTGTAAATAAAAAAGATATTCAGAATAAAAAACAGCATCGAATAAGCTTGAATTTTTTGTTCAAATCGATTTCTTTCACGAAATAAACATGAAATAAAAATTAACAATTTAGGCTAGTTTCAGACTGCCATGTAAAATTAAACAAAACAAAAATATTTATTCCGTCACTCTGACAGTTGACAGATTTGTCGACCATTTTTTTGACCTCTTTGTTTCAAGCAGAATCAGAATTTTTTCTTCATTAAGGAATGGCCTCTTCTCGATAAACACAAATGCAAAATAATGTGAACATAATCCAAACTATCTATTTCAACCCCACGCTTACGGACTATTTTTTTTGCAACTTTGAGGACCCGTTTTCCGGGCCCGGCACACAATAATCGTCTTAAACTGATGTCGAGAGGGTCTTTGCATAGCCATTGATCATTTGGCCAAGTTTAAGACGGCCCAAAATATGCGAATTTTGCGATTTTTTCATTCTCCCCCTGGGGGGGAATGGCACATGGTTACCTGGAAGTCGTGCCTCTTTTGCACTCTGCTGGGTATTCTCACCAAACGTGACAAAGGCTTACAAGCGGGAATATCAGGGACACTACGTGCGCCCGGCTCCCGTACTATAATGCATATTAATTAGTTTTGTTTTAACGATTTTTGAAAAAATAAGCTACACCTACACAGGTGGCTAAAATAATACCTAATTTAAAACTAACCAAATTGTATATTTTTACAAATTTTTTACCAATAAACTATTGAGTACCTATTTAAATATAGTTTCATAGATCATAGCACTCTAGAGTCATCTTTTAACCATGCATTAGGTAAATAGGGCTGTCAAAATCCGAAAAAAATTGAATCCGGATATATGTCTATCCGGAATCCGAAAAATCCGGTAACCGGATATACCCGAAATCCGGTATCCGAAATCCGAATATATCCGGAATCCGAAATCCGGATTTATCCGGATACCGGATTTCTGATTTATCCGGATACCGAGCTGATTCCGGTTTATCCGGATTGAAAAATTTCGGATTCCGGATAATTTAAAATCCAGGTATCCGAGATCCGTTGACAGCCCTACTGTTTACGTTAGTTCAATTATTATGTTTCTATCAGTGGCGGTGCGTCAGATGAGGCAGGTGAGGCTGAGCCTCACCGCGTAAAATCGTAATATTAAATTTTTTTTTATTATTATAATTTTATTTATCTAATTTATTTTTTATTATAAATCGACTACATATTTATTTAAAAATAATTATTGTTGCACAATAATGCAAAAAAAGTATTTAAATAGTGTTATTTTCGCGCGAATCATAAATAATGTGTACAGTGAGGCTGCTGCTGCAACGGTTGGTTTCATTCATCGTTAGCGCGACCGAGCGACGGAGTGACGTGTGTGTATTTTCGTATGTTAATGCGGTGGAGTGGCCTTGAGAGAGGCTAGGGAAATATCGTCTGTCTTCGCGCAAGGCACACACATACACAGCGCACAGCCCCGCATAGCCTAGCGCGCACAACTAAATACACGTGAAGAAACAAAGTTTATTTTTACTTTGTTGATTGTTGTTGATTGCTTGTCTTATTTATTGTTGTGAATGCTATTTTATAATTAGTTATGTTTTGAAACTAATAGTTTCTAATAAAAATTATGAATAACCAATAAGAATAAATGTAAAACCTAACAAATAGAACTTGTAAGAGTTTTATCAATATTTAAATAATAAACAATGACATCATTCAACTACTAGTCAACATTTCTATATTATGAACAAATAAATAAAATTATATCAATTAAATATTTATTATAAATATTTAATATATGGACAATAAGAATCATAATAATCAAGAACAGATAAAATTTGTTCGCCTCACGCTTGAATGTTGTTTTGCCGAGAGCCGCAGAACGCTAGTCGCGTGTTGTTGAATGTTTTTTTCTATTCTATTTTCTATTCTGTTACCTACTTTATTTAAATATGTATGTACTTTTTGTGGACGTACTAAATATACTCTTGTGCGTTAGAGAAAACAAAATTTAAAAAATTATTATCTGCTGTTTTTACGATTATAGCGTTTTATCTTGACTCACAAAAAAATTATTTATTTAAGTAATGAAATAAAGTTCTATTGTTTTATTGATTTTATGTGTAAAAAATTGATTTTAGAACGTTTCATTGAAATTATGATACAAAGTATTTAAAGGCGTTTAAAGCATTTGACCTTGAATCAAAAAAAAAATTCGCCTGCGGCGCATTTTTTTTTAGCCTCACCTCACTTAGGAGTCACGCACCGCCACTGGTTTCTATACTTGTTTGATATCTGCCTCCAAATTCCTTTGTATGCGGCGTGCGGTAGCATGATAAACATGTCTAGTCTAAATCTTTAAATTGAAGACCACACCGCATTGGGACATTTTCATCCATGCGAAAACTGTTACTGTTAGTTTTTTTAAAGTTTTAATTTTAAATTAATATAGTTGTATCCGGATATCGGATTCATCCAGATACAGAATTCGGTTTCATCCGGATATCGGATTTATCCGGATTTCGAATTTATCCGGATACCGGATTTCGGATTTATCCGGATACCTAACGGATCCCGGTTTATCCGGATTGAAAAATTTCGGCTTCCGGATAAATTAAAATCCGGATATCGGATATCCGGAATCCGTTGACAGCCCTAGTATATACTATTAGTTCAGTAACCTAGTACATCGTAAGTTTCATCAAGTGGTGGTAGTAGGTTTCTATTTTTTTTCTTGTATAGGATGTGACTGAGATGCAAAATCCAAGTTTTCGACCTCGGCAACCCTCCGGAACACTTTTGAATATCTCAAAAACTGCTAAATTTTTGCACTTTTTTCGGTTTCTTACCATTTTGACTATGAAGGAGCACGATTTCGACAAAGACCAATATATGCATTTTTAAACTAGATTAAATTGTCTACAATTTGAGACCAGAATGGGCTCGGTAGACATAATAGTTTCCGAGATACAGCTTTTCAAAGTTTGGTAAATTTTCCAAACTTGAAAATTTGAAGCTAGTTTTCGTGATACACAAAAAACGGCTGTAACTTTCCAACGGATAAAAGTATCGCCGTCCGGTTTCAAGCATTCGATTTCACAGATTTTTATCTATTTACGATATAATTTTTATTATTTTCTAAACCCTAGTTTAGCTACAATCTTAAAATAGAATATTTTTTAAATTTTGTGTTCATAACATAATAATAACATAATTTCTGAACGAATAATGATATTGACTTTCGGTTTGCAGCACTGAATTGCTCGTACTTTTTTCTATAAGATACATTCTGTCAAAAACTTTCAATGGTCTTGCTTGAGCTGAAATTTAAAGTTTTTTCCCGAAAAAATATAGTAAAATTTTTGTTTATTCTTTTGTTTATTGTGTATAATCAACTATAATATCTGAACGAATAATGATAGTGATTTCCGGTTTGCAGTATTAAATTCCTCAGACTTTTTTCTATAAGATACATTGTGTCAAAAACTTTCAGTGGCCTTGGATGAGCTGAAATTTAAAGTTTTTCCCTGAGAGAATATAGTAAAATTTTTGTTTATTCTTTTGTTTATTGTGTTTAATTAACTATAATATCTAAACGAATAATGATATTGACTTCCCGTTTGCAGCACTGAATTCCTCGTACTTTTTTCTATATGATACATTCTGTCAAAAATTTTCAATGGTCTTGCTTGAGCTGAAATTTAAAGTTTTTCCCCGAGAGAATATAGTAAAATTTTTGTTTATTCTTTTGTTTATTGTGTTTAATCAACTATAATTTCTGAACGAATAATAATAGTGACTTCCGGTTTGCAGCACTGAATTCCTCGTACTTTTTTCTATAAGATACATTCTGTCAAAAACTTGCAATGGTCTTGCTTGAGCTGAAATTTAAATTTGTAGATTTTGCCAAACTTTGAAAAGCTGTATATCGGAAACTATTAGGGCTACCGAGCCCATTCTGGTCTCAGATTGTAGACAATTTAATCTAGTTTAAAAATGCATATAATGGTCTTTGTCGAAATCGTGCTCCTTCATAGACAAAATGGTAAGAAACCGAAAAAAGTGCAAAAATCTAGCAGTTTTTGAGATATTCAAAAGTGTTCCGGAGGGTTGCCGAGGTCGAAAACTTGGATTTTGCATCTCAGGCATATCCCATACAAGAAAAAAAAAATAGAAACCTACTACCACCACTTGATGCAACTTAGGCCCATTATAACCATGACAAGGTTACTGGACTATACAGGTTGGTGGAGGTGAAATGCGAACATAGGGAACATATATGACAATCGAATTTTCATGCCAGGTATCGTGATATATTTTGATGTCGTGTCACAAAACGAAGTAATGTGAATTTGTCTGACAAAAGAGCAATGACTGGCCTAGTTTACACCGGGAGACCTGACTTAGGCCAGACCCATATCTGACCTATTCTAGGTCCAGACCCGGGTTGTTTACACCGCATATCAAAAGAGCCTACACAGGTCAGATATAGGTGGGATATAGGTACTTGTTCACGCCATCTAGAAGTTAAAGTTTAAGATAAAAAACAAGAATACTGTTTATTACCCAGTTTTTAAATTTGATTAATTTCAAGTGTCAAACTCTTCAAACGTCATTTTTATTTGGACTGTTAAGATATTTAAAATGGATATTTAATTTTTTTTATTTAAACTATAAAAAAATTAATCAAACGAATAAAAAATATCTACTTAAAACACTCAATCCCAGAATAAGTGCACTCAACGGCTTAACCTCAAAACTTCCAGTCAAAAGTCAAACTCGTATGAAAACAAGTGCTGACGTCACACCGCCATTGTGTTGCCGTTGCCATAGCAATACTTTCCAAACAAACATTTAGAACCATTTGGTTAGCATAGACGATTGGAAGAATATATTGTTATTTTATCTATACAGTTAGCATTTAACTTTAAATCTACGGTACGTTATACCTTATGTATTAATGAAACTATTTTACCAATTTATTTTATTTAAATACAACTAGTATGATTACTATATTGATTTAAAACATCATATTTTGAGGTTATAATATTTTCAACCATTCAAAGTGTATTATTTTGTTTTGTGGTATTGTTTGTTATTAATAATTTAATTTTTATAATAAAAATTTGTATTTTAGACCATGGTTATGTGTTTCGCACCTGACTGTAATGAATGAATACAGACCAACTACATCGTCAACGCCTGATTTAAAATACGATGATTTTAGACCTTCTATTTCTTCAATAAATTATATAGAACATGGTGAATCAGGATCTTCTACTTCCACCAGCTTATCAGACACATATTTCTCAAAAAATAAAAATAAATATTAGGTACTAAATGATAGAACATGGTGAATCAAGACCTTCTACTTCCACCAGCTTGTCAAACACATCTTTCTCAATAAATAATTAAATAAATATTAGTTCAATTTACAAGGAAAAAATCTGCTGTGGCCAGCACAGTACTTCCCCGACTATAACTTTTAATAACTTACTTTCGTAACGCCTTTAATTTTATGTTTCATACTCTGAATTATTAACAATAATTTATTTTCTAAATAGTATCATGTACAGAAAAAATTTTGAATACGATTTGTAGATGACAAAAATATAATCCATCATTTGAAATAGAAAATATTGTGATAAATTAATTATTTATCGAAATATTTACGCAAAGTACTACGTCCGGTTTGGGGGTTGCTACAAAAATAACTGGATTCTTAAGATTTGTATTAAAATTTGGTTGTTAAATGTTTGATATTATTTGAGTTATCGTCCACAGACTTCATCTGGAAAATACTTTATTCCTATTATGGATTGTAAAACGTATACTTATTCACTAAAAACTCACACTCGAAAAACTCCTCACTAAACTTCCCCTTATATAAAATATAATGCGGGAGGTAAAAAAAACTGACCACAGTTTAAATGTTGTTATTAATTCTCCGACTAAATTTTTTCTTCAGAGAACTTTTGATAATACACTTGAAGAAATTTGAATAATTGTTTGAGAAAAAATTGAATATCGCATAAATGTCATTTTTTACATTTTTACTAAACTTATCTCCCCTACATAGAGCTTTAAATTGACACCAAACTCGGTATAAATTGAATGATGTATAATATAAAAATTGACGATCGGTTAAATGTTATTTTTATTTTTGTACTAGAATTATTTTCCCGAAAGCTTTAATTTGATATCACACACGATAGTATTTTAATAAAAATAAAATAAGTTATGTTTATAAAGTTGGTACCACTGGTCGAATAAAAAAAATTGAATAATTGTTTGAGAAACAATTGAAAATCACATAAATGTCATTTTTACTAAACTTATCTCCCCGAGCGCTTTAAATTGACACCAAACTCGGCGGTATAATTTGAATAATTTATAAAAAAAAAACAATTGATGATCGGTTAAATGTTATTTTTATTTTTCTACTAGAATTATTTTCCCGATAGCTTTAATTTGATACCACACACGATAGTATTTTGATAAAAATTAAAAAAGTTATGTTTATAAAGTTGGTAGGTACCACTGGTTAAATAAAAAAAATTTAATAATTTTTTGAGAAACAATTGAAAATCACATAAATATCATTTTTTACATTTTTACTAAACTTATCTCCCCGAGCGCTTTAAATTGACACCAAACTCGGTATAATTTGAATAATTTATTTTTTAAAAAAATTGACGATCGTTTATATGTTATTTTTGTTTTTCTACTAGAATTCTTTTCTCGAGAGCTTTAATTTGATACCACACACGATAGTATTTTGATAAAATTAAAAAAAGGTATGTTTATAAAGTTGGTACCACTGGTTGAATAAAGCTCATTAACGAACTTGAAGTCAGAATTTGGGTCAAGATCTTAAATATAAAATTTCAGTCCAAAATTCCAACGCGTTTTTAAGTTATGCAACATCCAGACCGACAGACCCACAGACCGACAGACCGACTTTTTTTAAAATTATGTTTGTTGGGTTCAGTAGGGTCTAAAACGTGAAGATTCACCAAAATCTCGAACTGTCAAAAAATCACGATTACAATACTTCCCTCTATTACATAGATCGGGGAAGTAAAAAGTGTTAAATGTTGATCTGATTATAAGATATTAATACAAATATGAAACCATAACCTCAAAATATGATTTGTTTTAAATCAGTATAGTAATCATACTAGTTGTATTTAAATTAAATAAATTGGTAAAATAGGTTCATTAATACATAACGTATAACGTACCGTAGATTTAAAGTTAAATGCTAACTGTATAGATAAAATAACAATATATTCTTCCAATCGTCTATGCTAACCAAATGGTTCTAAATGTTTGTTTGGAAAGTGTTGCTATGGCAACACAAGGCGGTGTGACGTCACACTTTCCTAGTCTATTTGTAAACTATTTTGAGTCTATCTGTTTACACCGCAATTAATACGTTTGGGCCGCGGCCTAGTATAGGTCAGGCCACATGTAAAAGTGGCCTGACCTATGCCAGGCCGCTTCATATTTTAAGTGTTTACACCAGGTGGCCTAGCAACATTTGGGTCGAATTTGGGGTATAGGTCGAATATAGGTCTACGGTGTAAACTATGGTCTGTTCCAAATAAGAATATACGATTTGAGCGTTCTGATTGGTCTAGCCGAAAACCAAGTTTACATCAGCGAAAAATTTGTAATATGCGCGCATCATTTAGCTGTCGAACGCCGTAGTAGTAACAGCTGGTATTGTTGGAAAAGTGAGTCGTTGATTAGGGTCAGTAGGGCGTGACGCGCGGAACATAACACTATTTCAAAAATACCGCGCTACGTTTAAATTTCTATTTAATGTGTGTAAAACGGGCTGGCTCCGCAGCGCCATCTACTATACTCTTATTTGGAACCGGGTATAGGCCAATAACAGAAAAAATAATAAAATCTAAAAGTGCACGTTGAATGTTAATATAGTAAAAGTAATAATTATGAACAGAAGGCAGGAACATATTTTAATTTTTAAATAAATTATAAATTTAGAATTTACAATAAATATTCAAACAAATTTCCTCCTTTTGCCTAAACGATTGTAAAATTAAGTTCTATCATTATTTAACATTTGTGGCGCAATTGTTGCAAATGCATCTAAAATTTTAATTTGCAGTTCATCCAGGGTTGTTGCTCTTTCTTCTTGGCAACTATAAATTTTACATTTAATATAACACCACAAGAAAAAACTTGGGGAGCTAGGACCGCAGACCTATCTGGCCAAGAAATTATTCCACGGGTAAAATAAAAATTTCAATAATATGACAGCTACTTTGACATTGACAGTATTCCACGTATATCAAGATGCCTAGCATGATAACTCAATTGTCATTATATTTCCCTATGTTCGCATTTCACCTCCACCAACCTGTATATAAAATATAAATAGTGTGGGTGTTAGGGGCACAATTTGTAATACAGCGAGGTCACCCGTACCGCTTTAATAATAATTTAATTTAAAATTGGTTTTCTTGTATTTTTTCCTTCACATCAACTATAGAAAAATAAAGTTTTATACACGACGATAAAATTATCGAGTCAAGAAAAATAATTCACTCGTTTGTGAATTAACACTTTTCTTTCGTCGATAAAATATAACTTTATCGTCTTGTATAAAAAATAACTATTAGCTATTTACCATTATCTAGAAATATTATGAATTCTAGATTGTCCAGTGGAGTACGACAAAAATAATTGTATTCAAATTTGTACAGTACAAATACATGTTTTGCAATAATAATTCATACAAAGCATTAAGTATTGTAATAAATTAAATGAGTTTAAGCAGAAAACCTGCATTTTCATTTTCAATTCTTTACCCTTAATAAACAAATTTATTTACCATAATCTAGAAATTTCTAGATAAAAAATATCATTAATTCTAGTTTTTCCAGTGGAGTGCGACAAAAATTTTAATCAAATTTATACACTACACCTATAAGTTTTGTAATAATATTTCATACAAAGCATGTAGTATTGTAATAAATTAATTAAGATTAGGCAGATAAGCTGCATTTTTAAGTAATTATTATGGGTTTTCCTGATTAAACAGAAATTACGTAATGCCACGCCTATGCATTGTACTCTACTTTGGCACATGTGCTGCCACCTAACGAGAAAACACTGAACAAAACATTGGCTGATGCAACACAAAAACCTTAATATTTTAAAAATAACGATTCATATTAGAATAATAGCAATGAGTTCATCATCAGAATGATGAACGGAATTGAAACAAATATTTAATGACGTCATAACATTAAACCAATGACCGTTTCCTCGTAAACATCTGTGTCACTCACATTCTCAATTCTCATTCTTATTCAAAATGGCGAAGTGAGAAAATGAAATCAGTTAACAGTGTTCAAAATATGTCTGAAATAATGGAGAAATCAGTGAATAATAGTGAATTGTCTTATAATAATGATGTTATGTTGTGTAAAAATCTTGTTGGCAAAGTGAAGAAGTGCACCCAGTGTTTGAAAAGTGGTGAAAATATTGATATTTGTAGAGGTTGGTTTTGGCAACACATAAAAGGACCTTGCCACACAAATCGCACTAGAAGAGTGTCTTCTAAGCTTCATAGCAGAAGATCTATTTATTAATTAGTGTAATTAATTGTAATTTTATCATATTTTGGACAGTTGAATATTTTAAACATGAATTTTAACTTCAACAATCAGCGAACTAAATTCCATTTAGCACCGCCTATTATGCGACATTTTAGCACAATTGGTTTAGTGGCGGCTAAACCGGAGCAAACTGAAGGCTTATTAAAACCGGATTGCTTATTTAAAAATGTGCAGAGCAATTTCTTTAACGTTTTGCCAAACAAAACATTTAGCAACCCAAATTTTGTCAACAAACAAAATCCGAATATTTTGATTCCAAGTGTCGCTGGTGCTTTTAAATTGTCAAACTGTCATGAAAATATAAAACCAAATTCTCACACTCAACCAAAACATGATAATTATACCAAGATACCTAGCGAAGTTTACCAGCCATTACCTGATAAATTATCTAGTCAAAATACACCCGAAATGCCTGCTCCATCTGAGACTCTTCCCCCGAAATCGGCCAAGAAAACCCGAAGCCGGAACCGTAGAAGTAAGAAAAACGCCAAGCGACAGAAAGAAGACTTCGAACAAAAATCTAACATGACGAAAAATAAAATCCACTGTTCGTCGCCGAAGAAGTTTAAAAAGGAACCCAAGTCCAGAAAATCCAAAAAATCTAAACCGTGGCACAAGATTTCGTTCGAGAACGAAATCATGGAGTTCGATGAGCCCGAGAGCGCCCCGAAGGAGGGGTTCTGCCTTCAAATTAAATCAGCCCCTATAGAAATTTCCCCTAAATGCAGCGGAATCATCTCCGAAGCCCTATCATTTTCTATTTCACCCTGTACGGAATTTTTGAAGAATCTAAGCACTTCTAATTCCTCGAGTGATGTCATCTCCTGCAGCCCATCTTCGCCAGCGATCAGAAGACTTCGAATGCCCTCTGAATGCGACAGTGAAGACAGTTTCATTATTTTTTGCGATGACGGCAACGAATGTCTAAGCGAAGAAATCTCTTCCGATGATGACTCAGAAGATGATACTGAAGATTCTGATTTTGATGTCGTGGATTTTAGAGAAAAGACTGATTTGAACAGGGGGACCAAGAAAAAGGTGCGCATTATAGGATTAGCGCTAGCATAAATGTTTTTGTCTGGTGTTGTGTCATAATAACAACATTATAGGCCTCAATTTGAGGACCGTAATGGTACCATAATGAAATAACAAACAACTCGTTACTAAGGAAGTTTCCATAATAGCATGATTTAAATTTTTTGTTCAATACCAAATAATTTATTTTAGTTTTTGACTAATTTACACCAGCAGAAAAAACTTTCAATGCAATACGGATCGTAACCAATCATGGTACACGTCATGTTATCAAACTCGGCTTTGTCTCGTCTGATAATCTTACGACCAATACCATAATGATTGACGTTACGATCCTTATAATATAAATAACTAATACGAGTATATTTTTATAAATCAGTATAACTGCACATAAAAACGTCTTGTAGTGTACTCTCCATTATCAGCCATGATTTGATGGCTGGTAACCGCACAGACAATATATAATTTATATACCGGGAGTTTTTACTTCCTTGTACGGAGTAATAAGGAAGTATTGTAATCGCGAAAAATTTCGGTTTTCAGATTTTGATGGAAATATCCGTTTTGACCTTTTCTGAATCCATTATGACTAGTTTCGTCGTGACGTCTGTACGTACGTGCGTACGTACGTACGGACGTATGTGTGTCGCATAACTCAAATACGGTTAGACGTAGAAAGTTGAAATTTTGTATTTAGGACTGTTATAGCATCTAGTTGTGCACCTCCTATTTTTGGTTTCAATCTACAAACCGGAAGTAGTACTTTTTAAAAATATTTTGATAAATAATTAATTTTAGGCAATTTTTTAAATTTTAAATGAAAGATTATGTGATTATTACCTAAAATCGGTATTTTATAAATATTTTTGTATCTGGTATCATTTAGGAATAATTAAAGTATATATTTTTAATTTAGTATTTCTTTATCTTGTAGTCCATGATCGATTAACATTTTTTTGTTACTACGTAAAATTTAAATGATTATGACATGACAGTGACAATAGTAAAATATGCTTTATATCTTCTTCTGCAGTTTAAATAAAATGACTAAAATATATTTGTGAGTATACTAGTATAATAAGTTAAAAGAATTTTTTATATTATTCTACATTTTAGTTATTAAGAAAAGTATGAACACACAAGGCGTACAAGGAAGTCATGTGGTGTCCACGTCAGATTTTTTTTTATTAGTAAACATAGGGCAGGTCATTACCATAGTTACAGTGTTACAGAATGACAGCAATGTATTGGAGCGTCTTTTTACTTCCTTGTACACGGAGTAAAGGAAGTATTGTAATCGCGAAAAATTTCGGTTCTCAGATTTTGACGGAAATATCCGTTTTGACCTTTTCTGAATCCATTATGACTAGTTTCGTCGTGACGTCTGTACGTACGGACGGACGTATGTACGTATGTGTGTCGCATAACTCAAATACGGTTAGACGTAGAAAGTTGAAATTTTGTATTTAGGACTGTTATAGCATCTAGTTGTGCACCTCCTATTTTTTGTTTCAATCTACAAACCGGAAGTAGTACTTTTTTAAAAAATTTCGATAAATATTTAATTTAAGACAAATTTTTTTATTTTAAATGAAAGATTATGTGATTATTACCTACAATCGTTATTTTATAAATATTTTTGTATCTGCTATCATTTAAGAATAATTAAAGTATATATTTATAATTTATATTTCGGTATCTTGTAGTCCATGATCGATTAACATTTGTTACTACGTAAAATTTAAATGATTATGACATGACAGTGACAATAGTAAAATATGCTTTATATCTTCTTCTGCAGTTTAAATAAAATGACTAAAATATATTTGTGAGTATAGTAGCAGTAGTAGTAGTAGTAATACTAGTATAATAAGTTAAAAGAATTTTTTATATTATTCTACATTTTAATTTCGAAATTAATTAAATTAATGTTTTTAGGCATAGGACACCTTTTATAACATAAGAAGATGCAAAAATATACACAACAGAATAATAAAATATAGGGTGTTCCATTTGAAAATGACGAGTTATAGCCATTTGAAATTGAGTAAATTTGATTCTCTGTATTGAACACCCTGTATAATAACATTCAAAAAAAGTTATGTCAGAACAAAGGGTATAGTTACAGTTGTACAGAAAAAAAAATTTGGAATTTTTACTGTTAAAATAACTTCAGTACGCTTTTATAAAACAATACGTGTATTCGGCTTTTTTTAGAGAAAAAATTGAATAACTTGGCAACGCCGCGGAAAACTAAAATGAAACTTATATGTTCGTATAGGTAAATAAAATACAATTCAAAATATATAAAAATATATAGGGTGTTTCATTTAAAAAAAGACGAACAATTATTGCCAAGTCGTTCTGCAACACCCTGTATATGTGAAAATAATTTTAAGTTATGCTCCTTGAGTAGACGAAAAATTCTGTTAATAAATTTATGCTGTATTTTTAACGACAAGGGAGATATCGACGACGGGCATTTCGATGACTCACCCTGTATATATATATATATATATATATTTCCGATATATTTTTATACCGATGACTTATAATATGTTTTCTGTTACATAAATAGCTGGCATAAATATTTTCTTTCCTCGGTTTTTTAATCATCGATGTGTATGTACGCTTTTAGTAAAATTTAAAGTTGGCAACCCTAGATAAAAGACGCAACAGATAATAATTGATATTATTAGTTTATTCAATCTAAAACCGGGGAATCACCTATTTTAGATAACAAAAATACACACAAGTAATCATATTTGAAATAACGTTACAGGAAATTCCAACCAAATTATGTTGCATTTTCAGATTCAGATATTTTTCCTGGCTTTTTTGTTGTCAAATAATTTTTCCTACGAATTTTTCTGTAATTCTCAAAAATGTTGCACGCCTTTTACCAAACTTGGGTGGCAGCTTCTCATATTGTGAGACATTAGTATAGATATTAAAAATCTGACGTGGCCATCACACAACCTTCCGCCATATCTAGACTTTAAATAAAAATGTATACGTACAATCCGGTGCCCATTTAAAATATACAAATAAAAATCTAAAATATTCAAACAGAAATTAGTATCACCTGAATCAAAAGATTCATTCACACGAAAACCTCTTCTGTGTTAAAGAAATCCTCCGTTCAGTTACTACATTTAATAGCTTACTTATGACTTATAATGTATAGCGCTAGTATGCCAACTTGTCACCCGTCTCATCTGTCAATATTTTTTATGCAGAAACAAAAATCAACCGAACATGGATTACAAGATTTCAATGTTTTATTTGATAAATTTATTTTTAAAATTTTACTGCAGTTCTTTAATGCTACCAGATAAAGACAATTTTTTTATAACGTAGATTGCAAATAACTTTTCTTCTTATTCTTATTACAAATAAATACTATATTTATCCAAATTTATAGAAATTTTTGACACTTAATCTTTTCAATCTTCAAAAAATATCACTTCCGGTGAAGATATTTGTACCAAAATCTAATGAGCTCTTCCTATTCGTATACAATTGTAAAATACCAAATATCAAAATTTTTGGGTAATTCGTATTTGAGTTATCCAACAGACGGCATCGGCCCGGACCACACACACACACATACATACAGACATCATCGGGAAACTATCAAAAATGAGTTGTAAGGACTCTAATTCGTGCTCATCCACTAAAAACTCACTACCCGATTTTTTGCATGATTCCAATACCTTCCTTTACAGGTAAGCGGAAGGTAAAAATACCGTGTGTGCGGTTACCAGCCGCCCATTCACAGGTACTCAAAGTTGTTACGTGACAATCGAGTCTTTTGGTGCGCGTCTTGATTAAAATTCGAAATACGTGCAAAATAACTTTAAGTAGGGCAAGATCATTAAATTTAACTACTTTAATAACGAAAACTAGTTATGTTCATAATATTAAAACTCGATTAAAAAATATTGTATATTGATAATGCTGTTGACAATGGAAAATCCCAACGTACTGTACTCTCAACCTTGTACTTCTGGCCAAAGGTTATTTGGACTAGAGTTTTGCATTTATTATTGAAGTTTTGTTTAAACTATGCGCTTGATACTCGAGTTATTTATGTATTGTGATTCAGTTTTGCTACATTTCCAACAACTTTTTTAAACCTTGCCCCTGAAGATTCAAAATAAACATTCGCGCCAAAAATAAAAATAGAATCATGAGATACTTTAAAAATTATCTTGATGGTGATTTTAATTTAAAGCAATGTTATAATGACTTTACAAAAAATATTATCATTATTCCCGAAATTAATTATTTGTTATTATCTAAATTGATAAAAATATTTCTATTGGCTTTATAATAATGAGTTTTACAAAATACAGGGTGATTCACAACTTCGTACATACATTTTAATGGCATATACCTAGTATTCAACTTACTTATGGCTCTTAACGATTTTCTTGAAAATTCGCAATTTTAGTTTCCCAGGTTTTTTAATCAAACAGTTTTGGGTGTGCGCAAAGTGAGGGACGTCATGGTGAAAAAATTAAACGCCACATGATGTTTTCCGATATTATGTGCACTTCGAATCACTTGAAAGCTTCTGGCAGACATGTTTCTGGCGTGGTGCTTAATAATTTCTTTGAATGCCCTTTATTATGTACATCAAGTACCAAGAAGTCTCGCAAGAAGTAGTAAAATAAGTCACTTAGCACATGTTAAAACACTTGTTTACAATAGGGCCCTATTTGAAATAAACTGGATGCAAATTTTATATTTACATTTTCTCAAATGCACGACTTGAATTAATACAAAAAGTCATTTATATTACGAATTTTTTTTTAAATATTTTTGTTCCATGATCAGTAAAATCATTAAAATATAATTAATTATGTACGAGTACGAATACAAAGTTGTGAATCATCCTGTATATTATTAAAATAAGCTGTGTTATAGATGTTTTAATATTTAAAAAAAATGTATATCTTATCGCTGTATGGGTTTACCTAACACAACCAAGATATTAATTTCGAAAACAACTACTTTTCGATAACATTTTAAGGTGAAACACGAAAATAAAATTTATTTACAAAATATTATACAGGCAGTTTTGTAAACAAATAATTTTGACTTCAAAATAAAAACATACACATTCAACTTGGGTGTGCAGCCTCAGACACTGTGGATCATCAGATTAAATGCATTTACCAGTAGTCAACTCAAGGGTCAAAATAATAAAATTTTAGCTCATTACTCAAATTTCATATAATAATTTTAAATTCAAGTGAAAGAATAACATTTCAAGTCTTTGTTGTAGGTTAATGCTCTACTTGTAATATGAAAGCAACTGTTCACATTTTTCCCATAACTTGTTTCTTAGAATAATATTGCAATGAAGTAATTTTATGAAACATTTTGCAATAAATAAAATAATATATTTTATTTCATCAATACAGTATTAACAGGAGTAAAATCCATCAATAAAAATCGCGATAACATTGTTCAATTTTATAGAATATTTTTCCTTTGTCTTAACTTCATAACGGATAGGTTTACTGTTTTACTTTCACTTTTTAAACGACTTGCCGTGTTGCACGTATTTCTTACGTGAATAAAGCACATGGTTAGCACGTGGAATAATCAATTTACATATAATAAAAACAAGGACGTTTATGTTTTGTCTGAGTTCGGACATCATGCGTAAACTGCATTATATAGAATTTAATTCCAATGCTTCAAAGGTCACTTGTTCAATGGCGGAAGTGTGAACAATTTGTTAAAATAACTAAAACTCTACCTTATTTCACGTAAAAAAAAGCACTTCGAATGCAGTCCGTTCTACGCTCATACATTTTATTAGAGTTCATGCCAAATAGAAATGGGAATGTAAATCATTCCTCGCGCATCTTCTGTCTGACACCAGCAGCGTACAAAGAAATAGCATTGACCCTTTCAAGTAAGTAGGGTGGAGCAAACGCAAATGCGTCTTCTGCGCATCGGATCACATTCCCATTTCTATTTGGCATGAACTCTAGTTCAAACTTTGACGCGAACTTAAAAAACTATGTTTTGTGAATAAAGCTGTCATCTATAGATTAATGTAGTACTTCGACGTAACTATGAAATTCAAAATAAGAATGTATAAATTATAAAAAAAGATTGCTAGTCATCTCGACCAATCAGATTCAGTATATCTTACCCAACGCTTTTTCTCACGTGAAATGAAGTTTAGGTGGAGAGATTTATTAACAATATTTTATTTAATATCTTTACGTTACCGGAAATTAATGCCAATTGGAATAATTTATTAGTTTACGGCGTTTACGATCATTGTATTATAATTTCATAATTCAATCCTATTGTATTATTAGTCCATTATTCAATTACTGTCGTGTATAAACTTTTATCCTCTTAAATTATAAGCCTACATTACATACTCGTTAAATAATATTCCTACTACTATTAATTTTATGTGTGCCAATATACTTGGTCTAAAAATTATAACTTTAATTAATTAATGTTCTAATAATCTGTTCTGTACCCGTCTGTTGATGGCTGGTAATCATACACACGATATAAATCTATATTGAAGACTCATAATCATAATATGTGAGGCTACTGCACCCAAATTGGGTAAAAGGCATATGTGTATTTTTTCCAAATATATCTTTAATAATTGTATTTAATATGGCAATAACTTATTTGAATAATTATGACGCTTGTCTACGGCTTGTCAATAAAATTTAATTCTTATGAATAATAATTTCTATTTTCAAACTCTCGTTGGATTATATTTTTTTCCTCAAGAACCTATATTATTAGCCACTGTTTTATAATTATAAAATATACTACAAAATGAAAAACTGGAGTGCATACAAAAATCGATATTGAGTAAATATTTACCGTCATAAAAGTAGATAACAGAGTTACACGAAAAATAAACAATATATCATGGGTTCCATAGGTCCACTTCATAATATAATGCTACTCTACTTGCTATAGGCAGCATGTGTTGAGATAATTCAACTACATTGTATTAATTAATGCGTCATATTATGTAAACGCAGAATAAAAATAAATTTCTGTCGTAATGTAGTAGTATCAACTTGTCTACCGTTTTATTTTATTTTTAAAATTAATCTACGGTTCGAAATTAATCTACCAAACAAATTATTAATACAAGAAAGTAGACACATCAAATTATTATTGTTTTCATCGAGAGAATAAATATTTTAAGCCAATATTTCAAAATTGTTCGTTAATGCACTACGCTTAAATATAAACTTGGGTTGGCACAAATGACGTAATAACGTTGCGCGCATCTTAAATTAATATTAACAGATTTGTTTAGCTCTCATTGTCAAAATGATTTACTGTTGAAAAGCCCAATTGTAATCATTTTGATAACATAATTTATAACAGACATACCTACAGTTCAAAAATAAATATAATAATGTACTCGTACTCATTGTTGTTAGAGGTGAGTACACTTACAGAACAGATTTTTGTGCAGTTAAACTGGAATATGTACCTGACTGGATTCGAGTCTGAGTTGTCAGAATCACACATGTATGCTTTGAGGATTTTTTCATGCTTATGAATCCTGAGAAAATAATCCTGGTAAGAATCGCCTGTCAAATAGTGGCGCCGCTAAATTGAATCTTCAATAAGTCGTGGAAAAGAAGAATTTCTAATTCATTCATAGCTTCAAACCAGTGATTTTTTTTCTAGGATTCAAAAGCACGAAAGAATATTCAAAGAACAGGACTTAAGGCGCATTCTTCATATTGAATTTCATTCCGTTTAAAATGTAAAATACAACCAGATTCACAAGTGTTGCGCCCTAAACCGCATTCGAACCCTGAAATACGGTAAAATTTGTAAAGTCTGTTATATGACAATGTATAGGTACTTGCGTTCACATCACTGAAATTTGGAGTTGTGAACGCAAAGTACACATTGCCATATGACAGACTTCACAAATTTCGGACTGTGAATGAAATATTAAAAATTATGTGTGTTTACCAAAATAACGGTTTGAATTTCCCTTTCAGGTGACATTCGCAAGCGATGACAACCTCTGCACCGTGCACCCGATGGTCCAGTGGGGCTACGCCTACCACGCAGCGAGAAGAGGGCCCTGGGAACAGCTAGCGAGAGACCGCGCCCGGTTTGAAAGCCGGATTTTCAACACCGCGAATGTTCTCAACTCTGTCCTCGATCCGAACCATAGAGAGAAAATCTACCACGATAGATTCCAAGACGTATAGGGGAAACGGGGGAAACATGTCAAACTTTCAGAGAAATTATTGTGTTCGTTGGTTAAAGGTTGTGGGTAAAGGCTGGTTCATAGTGGTTGTAACCTGTTATTTATTATTCTATTACGATTCGTAATGACCACAGATCTATATATAAATTGACAGATAACTTGGTCTTATGATTGACCAATCAGATTCGTTGAGATTGTCGCCAAAGTCATGTGACCAAACTAACTGCGCACTCGCGCTGATGGTATAGTCCATCCAGCGAATACACCAATTCCGTCACAATGATTTGTGACGGAATTGGTTGTTTCGCTGGGTGGGCTATACGTACGTTACTATGGAACAAACTGTCAATTTATTTACAGAATAAGTAACCGGTTGCGTTCATTGTAAACTAGCCTTAGGGATATTTGGCCCAGTGCACTATTATCAAATTTTATTATTTTGTTATGTTGTCAATATTTTTCAATAAAATTATTGACCTATCCTGTCAGAGGAAGTGAGTACGATAGATACAAAGTAACATGTGTTAAGTGAGACAGCAAGCTGGTGCACATGCTTATGGCAAAAGGAAGTGACGTCAATAGACCAATCTTGGTGATGCGCGTGTATTTTGACAGATTTGTACAAATGTCCAAATTTAATTTTAACTTCTCTTACGATTTTGTTAATTTGTTTCATTCCTGTTGCGTATTAAATTGTTCAAATTGCGCAATGTCTTTAAATTGAATTAAAATTTTCTCTTACATTTAAAAATTAAAAATGTTCAATTTAAATTAACCGCATTTTTCATTGATACACAGCGTACTTCGCACCAGTTTGCTGTCACACTCAACACATGTTACTTTGTATCTATCGTACTCGCTTCATCTAATCGGATGCCCAAGTATGCGCGCGCAACCGAATTTCAACAGGATAGGTCTATTGACCATAGTGCAAATTTATGTTCAAATTGCTACCTTTTGGTATGTTATTTTCGTTTCTAATTCTAGACAATAAATATTTAATACACAATTTTAAATTAACAGTATGGAATTATTTTCTGACTAAATCAGAAATATTTTATAAAACATACCAAAATGTATCATTTTTTGTTTTTTTATTTGCAGTATGCGTAATACGTAGGAAAAGTTACTAACTTATGTGCAAATATGTAATTTTTCTTACTATTTACAAGTTCACTAAAATTGTAATTGTTTTATACGGTAATAAATAATGTAAATCATGTAAAATTATTTTGTTATCATTTAGATTAAACAATGCTGATTCAGATTGTTACAGTAAAGTATTCTGACAGTTTCAAATCGTAATTAAAAAATTAATGAAATCTAAGTGACCATCCAGCAGCTATAAAATGGTTGTTCTCAAATATCTGAACTGACAACATTAATTTTATCATTGACATCTGAAAGAATTGACAAAAACTGATTGTAAAAATGTGGTAAAATTTCTTTTAAATTCTTCAAACATCAGTATTACATTTACTAAAGTAATACTTTTGTATGTAAAGTGGTATTAATTTTAAATTGTATAAGAGTTTAAATTAAATTTGACCGATTTTGAAACAAGGGCTGTGTTAGACTATAATAGTAAGTCTTTTTCTAAAATTGCTAAAAATCTTAGAAGAGGTGTTCATGTACAAAATCATATTATTTTTTAGCAATTCTAGGAATTTTGGTTTAGATCTGTGTTCAGTAGAATTGTTAAAAATGGCCATTCTATTTTTTCCAAAGATCTGTAAAAGATTTCAATTTTTTGTTTGAGATTCATATAAATTTGGCCACTTTTTAACAAAGTGTACGTGCAAAAGTTATAAAATAATTATTCCGTTATTTTTGAGAAACATGTTTTTGGTTGGTATATTTTTAATTATTTATAAATAAATATGTTCATAAATAGCGAAGTGTTTAGTATATATTATCAATATTTTAAATGATAGGTCATATTTAATTTGTTTAATGTAACATGCAAAATATGGCTTATTGCTTTAAACTATGTTATAAGATATTTAATTATGAATTTAGTAAAAGTATTTTATAGAGGGATGGGGATAAAATGTAAATAAATATATAATCAACATAATTTATTAGTCTTTCCATAATTACCTAACTAGAAACTGTCTATAACAATTTAAAAACTTTTGTAACAGCTTTATAATCAAAATAAATTATTGATAATAATATGCAAATCAGAAATTTAATTGTCATAATCGTACTCAAGGATATAACGAATAGCATACAAGTTCTTACACTAAGTGAATATTTTTACCGAACAAGCTGTTGTAACCGGTCACTAGCTAGTAGCTACCCTTGCTAGCTACTTACTAAATAATTATTTTTATATTTTACCAATATTGCAATATTTACTACAATTTATTATTATGTTCATACTTATATTGATTTAATTTTATTATGTAGACTGATGTAACCCGAAAATTAAATATGACAAGACGTCCTCCTTCTACTACTATTACTGCTTTAAATGTTTTGTAAATAAACGGCCTTATTGTTTAATTAATATTTCGCTTATTAACTTACATAAATTATTTTTGCTATAATCAAACGGCTAGTTCCTCGATTCCTTTTCAATTGAATTAAATGTTCTAACACAAAACCAACACTCACACTATTATAACAATAATTTTAAATACACAATCTATATTATTTTGAGTATTAAATCACTTCTTTTTCCATTATTTAGAGCAAAAAATACGGGCACTTCTCACTACAAAAAATATAAACTGACTGTTTTTAACTTTGCAGCGATGTAGAAGTCGGAATAGATTGGTCCGTATACAAGAATTGTCCGGTTAGATAAGATTTGCGGCGCTCTCATCTGTATTCAATAATGCTGATGTGAGCAAATTATTATATTGAAATTTGTTTATAACAAATTTTATCTTTTAAATGAGTCAAAGATGAGTTTTTGTACAAATGTAAATTTATACTGGTAATTATAAAAAAATATATATATTATTTTTAATCTTATGATAATTCAGCTGTAAAAATATTTGTTTGCCATTGGTCTTCTAATTTATTTTATACGGTGAATTATTTGGTGATTATTAATTCTCATTACTAGAAACAATATCGCGTAACCGATGCAGTTTGTAATTATATGAAAGTAAAGTCATCAACTAATTTGCGAAGTTTTTAATTGCGAATGAATTCGAAAATGAGTATATAAACCTGCTACACTTCTGCAAATATCAGCACATTGTTGTAAACCTTCATCCAACACACATAGGAACATGAAGTTCTTTGTAAGTATATTGTAATTTTAGTTGTTAACTAGATATAGACACTTCATATTTTAATATCATTCTAAATTCGCATTCAAAAAATTATAATTTAAAGATATCGAACACACATTCACCCAATTTGGGTGTGTGCAGTGGTGTATGACCTATTTAATTGAATAAACTTGAAGATTATGCTTATTTTGGGTGAAGAAACATAATAATATTTGGTAATATTACAAGATTTGCACCATCTTCTTGGCATTGGCCACCTTCGGAGACTGCGGTTACGCCAGTTCCTCAAACCACGGCGATGACATCAGCTACGGAGGTCATTCCAGTCTTGGAAGCAGTTCCGGTGATGGTAACCAAGTAACCATCACGCAGCAAGTGCCAGTCCCCTACCCGCAACCGTACCCCGTGCCCGTCAGCCGCCCCTATCCAGTACCTGTCCAGGTCCCAGTGAACGTCCAAGTCCCGCGGCCGTACCCGGTGCAGGTTCCACGCCCCTACCCGGTGCCCGTGGAGCGCTATGTTCCGTACACCGTGGAGCGCCAGGTGCCGGTACCCGTGCAGGTTCCAGTGCGCATCCCCTACCCCGTGCAGGTGCCTGTGCCCTACAACAGGCCCTATCCGGTGCCCGTCGCCAGGCCTGTGGAGGTCAGAGTGCCGCAGCCGGTGCTTGTCAGGCAAGATGTGCCCGTGGTTGTCAATACTGGAGGCAATGAAGGTGCTGCAGGTGATTATAACAACGCTGGAGCTAATGGTGGACATGGAGGAGACTATTCTGCTTCTTATGGTGGACATGAAAGTTACAGCAACGGTGCGACATATTCTGGACATGGATATAGTCATCAACAAGCTACCGGACATAATTAAATTTAATGTTATTTAACATTGAAGAATCTCATGGTTACCTAGTCAACAATATCTCATTTTTCATGTACCTATTCCATTTTTATTTGCACTCATATTTTTGTACTACTGTGGACATTATTCTTCATTATATGAATTATGAAATTAATAAAAATATTTACTATTAATATTTTTTAATATTCTTAAATCTTACAGCACGTCATTTTCGAATCTAGTCAACTTCTTGAACAAAAATCTCCACTGAGTAGAGGGCTAAATAAACTGTACACACGGTCAAATACATACCGCAAACTCATCCACAATAGTTAACTAAAAATATTATAATTTTGGCAACATTCAATTGATATTAATTAAAAAATGAATCATTTATAAAATAATGATTGAATATGAACATTTAACCATAAAGTCATGTAATAATCATGCTAATCGTAATATTACGACAAAAATTTATAATCCAGAAGCAATATAAAAGGCAATAAAAGGCGTCGTTTCATTTCTGCAGATATATTATTCTGTATCGAGGCATGTACTAAGCAGGCTGATGAATTAAATGGACAAAATTATTGAATTGAAATAAATTAATCCACATTTTATAAAACCGAAAAATAGTCCGTCAATTAGGATTTAATACAACAATACATAATGCCCATTATTTGTAGTTGTACAACATAAAACGAGTTTAATTTTAAATACAAATTTTAAAAGTAATATTCAAAATATTTTTTTTACAATCGTAGAATAATTAATTCGTCGGTGCGCGTGCAAAAGGGTATAAGTCAGTATAAGTCCAATTTTGTGTCCATTGGAGATATGTCTGTAAGTCGAAGTCTTTTTTGGTCTTCTTTATTTGTGCAAAGAGATATAAGTCAAAGTCAACTAGATCATTGAAATATTTTAGTGTATATTGGATGTAAGTTTAAGTATTTTTAAAATTATATTGTGCTAAAAGATATAAGTTTACTTATTTCTTTAAACACATTAAATTTTTGGATATATTTCGACTTATACCTGTTTGCACATTAAAATTTAAAATTTTGCGCCATCTGACAAATCAAAACCTCAAAATATTATCAATGTAAGCGTCTCTTTCAAATAAGAACCATGGCGTCTAGAGGTAAAAAGATAATTGAAATGTATTTCAAGAATAAAGTTTAGTGTTCAAAGATATATGTTTAATTTTTTTTGTGAAATAGGGTATATTTCCAATAATTTTCAAAATTTTGATACATAGTATGAAAATATGAATTTAAAAATCACCCTACACTGAGAGAATACTATTTGAAACTTTTATAGTTTATTGGTTATTACAATTATCTGTCATGAAAATTATAATAATTCTTTTAACATTAAAATGGTTATATCTTCAAATCATGTTTTAAGTACTTATACCCTTTTACACGCGCACCGACGAATTATTTGTTTCAGCAATATTATTACCCATTTTAAAACATGATTTAAAGTTTTTTAGCGAAATTAACAATAATTAATTACAACAATACCAATTTTGTGACATTATTAATATAAAAACATATGAACGAAATATTTTGAAATAGCACTCTAGTGTAAATTGTACAAACTATAAAATACGTTAACTGTCAATTGGCGCTAGCATCGTTTGTCAGGCAAAGTTCTGACAGTTGAGTTTGAAATTTGTATTTCAATTTTTAATTCATTTTAAAATGGCTACATCGCCTCAAATAAGAGAATGGTTGCAAAAAATGCAATATCCAAACCCTAATGTGTCTGACGAAGCATTACAAACGTAAGAAACACAACAAAATAATTTGTAAGTCATGTAGAAAAATTTCCTTTTCTGTTTTAGATTATGTAGAGGAGCAATGGGACCAATTTTCCAGCAAATAATTGATAGAGTAAAACCAGTACAAGAAGTACAACACACAAAAAAAGTAGTAATCATCAACAAATTAATGCAAAGCGATAAATTACGATTCGGTTATGGAAAGAGTCAAAGCCATGATGATATAGAAAAACTTAGACTGTACCATGAAAAACGTAGATTAGAGAAACAATTACAAGAAATTAACGCACAAAACATCCAGGATGAAGCTAGTTTAGAGCACTTAAAAGCTAAGATTAAGTCTAAAAGTAATCATTTATGCTACTATTTATGTTTACGTTTATGAAAGTTAAATCCTCATTCACATAAGCGTTTAGTGTGAAGGTTTACATTTATATTTAAGTTTTAGAAACAGCATTTACATAATGAACTTTAAAAAACTGTAGTAAGTTTTAAACAAACTTAAAATTTGGAGGATTCAAACTATAGTGCTAGAAGTAAAAATGCGGATGCTCGTATAGTTACATAAATTTACACATCCTTAAACGTAGACATAAATGTTCAAACTAAATGCTTATATGATTTAGGCTTAAATACTAACATAACTTATTGTTTAAGATGCAAAGTTTCAAAAAACCAAGGAGAAGCTAAGAGAATCAGAAAAGGATATTGTGTTATTTAAAGCCAAAATTAATAATTTACAAAAACAAAAAGAGTCATGTGAAAAGTTACACGAACAAAGTAAAGTTCTAGAAAGGACAAATCAACTTGAAAAAGAAATTATACCAGTAAGTCCCAATATACAGGATGATTCACAACTTAGTGCATTTCAATGGCATAGTGCTCAACTCACTTATCACGGAACTGAAAGATTTATTTCAAAATTCGCAATTTTAATCAGTTTTGGTCACTGATTTTAAATGGAATTACATAAAAAATGTACTATTCTTGCCATTGCACAATTAAGGCGGGAATGTAGCTGTATATAATGAGGAAAAACAGTGCTCTACGGTTTGTAAAATATTGAATCTAATACTAACGTAAGAACATTGGAATTTTTTACGACAATATTTAATATTCATTTTACAGTGCGACGCATCGATTTTACCAAATTTTGCCATAGTAATATTTTTAAAAATGCCGAATAAAGAGAAAAATACTACTTTTACATGTTTAATTTAGGACATTTTACATACAAAATATATTAAAATTGATGCGTCGCACTGTAGGTAAATTGTTATACAGTATACAGGTTGGTGGAGGTGAAATGCGAACATAGGCAACATACATGACAATCGAACTTTCATGCCAGGTATCTTGATATATTTTGTAGTAGTGTCACAAAACGAAGTAATGTGAATTTGTGTGGCAAAAAGAGTAATCAATAACAGAAATAATAATAAAATCTAAAAGTGCATGTAAACTTTCTCGTTCTGCTCGTACACATACATTATTATGCAAAGAAAATATTTTAATGAAAATAAAAATTTCAATAATATGACAGGTACTTTGACATTGACAGTACTTATTCCACGTATATCAAGATGCCTAGCATGATAACTCCATTGTCATATATTTCCCTATTACTCCAGTCAAAATACGGGGGAGGGTTGTATTATTACTGGCAACTACCAGATTTGGTCTAGTATAGTTTTTTTGGGTCGCTGATCACGAATTTAGGGGTCATTTTGTAAAGAAATGTGCGGAACACCCTTAAATTTGCAAAAATTACCCCCAAAATGGGATATTTTTTATATATTCGCACTTTGAGTGCCCAGATTTGGCACTAGGGGTTTTTTGGGTCGCTGATCAAGAATTTCGGGGATTTTTTTAATAAAAATTAATATTTCATCCTTAAATTAGCACAAAGTGCGAAAATAACAAAGACACCCTTTTTGGGGGTAGTTTTAGGTAATTTAAGGGTGAAATATTAATTTTTATTTTAAAAACCCCGAAATTCTTGATCAGCGATCCAAAAAACCTATATGGACTAAATCTGGACGCTCAAAGTGCGAATATAGCAAAAATACCCTTTTTGGGGGTAGTTTTAGCTAATTTAAGGGTGAAATATTAATTTTTATAAACAAATCCCTGAAATTCTTGATCAGCGACCCAAAAAACCCCTTTGTGCGAAATCTGGGCACTCAAAGTGCGAATATATAAAAAAACAACCCATTTTGGGGGTAGTTTTTGCAAATTTAAGGGTGTTCCGCACATTTCTTTACAAAATGACCCCGAAATTCGTGATCAGCGACCCAAAAAACCTATACTAGACCAAATCTGGTAGTTGCCAGTAATAATACAACCAAACCCGTATTTTGACTGGAGTATATGTTCGCATTTCACCTCCACCAACCTGTATAAATAATGCGTTTGATTATTTCTTGTCTTATAAAAACAATATTTTACAAATACGATGCCACTTTTAGAGCACGTTCGCTATTGCTGCCTTTGTTAGACACACTAAATCTGTATATATCTCTCCTTTTTCTCGACGAAATCGTAGACAGCTACATTCCGGCTTTAATAAAAATTTAATTTTATTCCATTCATAGTTCATCAATATCCATTATATAATATTATACAATCAACAATACAGTGGTTTTGAAAAATGTACTACGAATTTTTAAATATATGCACGAAGTTGTGAATCATCTGTATTTGCTGCTACTTCTACCAGAACTAAAATGTATTTTTCAGGAGAAAATTACTGAAGTTTTGTCCAAATTATCTGATTTAATTTCATCTTACAACCCACAAATTTCTCCTTCAACTCCGGATTTAACAACAATTTCAGAAAATTCAATGGTTGGTCCATTGCAAACATCGGTTATTCTTAGCTCAAATAAAAAACCTCTTTCCGGGATTAAAAGAGCAAAACGAGCAAATTCTACAAGGATAAATCTCGCCGAAATCACAAACAATTACTCTTTAATATCATCAACAATGCGGAAAAGAAATGTATCGTTTATTCCTAGCTTTAACAGCACTTTATCGCCAACAACTAGTTTTGTTATGGACAAAAATGTTGACAATGTCAAAGATCTTGAACAACTTTGTTGGAGCAATCAACATATCATGAAACTTGTAGATCAAGTTTGGGAATCTGATTGTGAAAATGTTTTTAAATTATTGTTTGATTTGAAGATTAAACACAAAAATAAAATCGCAGAAATGATAGCGCAAAACGATAACGGGTAGATATTTTTACTTAAACTGCATTTGTAAAGTCTGTCATATGGAAATGTGAATTTACGTTGACAACACCAAATTGCAGTGATGCGAACGCAAGTACACATTGCTATATGACAGACTTCACGAATTTCACCAAATTTCGGGCTGTGAATACGGCTTTATAGCACATTTTTCAGATTAATAATTAATTTATTGTAGGAACAAAATTTATGATCCAAAATCGATATATGGAATTGAAAAATTGTACGCTTTTCATGTCGAAACAGAACTGAAACGAATGATTTGTCAGCAAGAGCAAATCAAAATACAAAAAATGTTAAATGTACGTTACTCTACTCCAGCAAATTAAATAATAGTAATTTATTATACAAGACGATAAAGAGATCATTTATCGAAAAGTGAAAGATGTTAGTTCACGAGTGACGAAGGAACGAGTGGGCTATCTTTCACGTGTCGATAAAGACTCTTTATCGTCGTGTACAATATATTATTTTATTTTGTACTTAATGTTAATTTGTGTAAAAATATTCTTATTTTACTTAAATTTTATTTTATCTACTCAAATTTTACTTTATCTACTCAAATTTTACTTTATCTACTCAAATTTTACTTTATCTACTCAAATTTTACTTTATCTACTCAAATTTTATTTTATCTACCCTCGATGTTAAAGTAATACTTTATCTACTGAAAATGAACGTATAAAACCAATTTTTAACATTAAGTACAAAATAAAAATATTAATCGATGCTTATTTCAGAGTGTAGATTTTAAAGAAGAAATTCCGGATATAATGGTTCTAAAAGCAACAGAGTTTAGCTTACAAACTGCTTTAGAACATGCGCGAAATAATATTAAAAAACTGCAACAAGACTTGCCCGACAATTCAGACAAATTGAACCAAATTTCGGAAGAAATACAAAACATCCAAAGTGAAATTGTAAGTAAATAATATACAGGGTGTTAAAAAGGGCCAAAAACTTTGAAGGCATATGCATTTCGATGTCCAGATTCTCAATCAAAAAGAATACTTTGAAAATTATTAAGCACCAAATGTATTTGTTAATAATATTGGCCGAGGCAGTGTTTAGGCACAGCGTTCAACTCTCTGCATGTGATGACGTATGAACCCGGAGTTCCATGGTTCGAGTCTCCCGGCCGGCGTGTGTGATTCGTCATTAAAATTGTACATCGTACGATTAAAAGGATATGTTCCAAAATTAAACCACATGTACCATGGTAATTTTTTCAGGATGACAGTACTAATTTGAAACGCGGTAACTGAAAACGGCGGTAAATTTTCGCAAATATTCGTTACCACGATCACCGTGCTAGAGAGCACGATATTTGTGGTAAATTTGTATTCGTGTATCGCGATCTCTCAGTTTTAACTTAAAAACGTTGGTTTGTTTTGCTGTTGAATGGCTGATTTTTCTCTGTTGGAAATGATTATATACAAAAGGATTTATCTATTCGAAAAATTTGCGAAATTGTATGTAAGCATGTATTATTTGTGTAATATCATATTATGCTTTTATTTAAAGATGAAAAAGTATATTTTTGTGACTTTTGTGCTTCCATTTCAATAAATACTCTAACCTAAATGTCAAAATTTTACCGAAGCGTTTCACAAGTTTCTGAGAAAAACGTCACATTCAGTTACCAAAGAATTACCGTAGCATAATACCACGGTAAACATGGTTTAATTTTGGAACATACCCTAAATCGCACTCCGACAATGAAGCTGACCTCACTTGATCGTCTTAAATGTAGTTCTGGTTGAAAAAATAATATTATCTCCGTTGCCGCTTTAGATTTCAAAGGTTGTCGCACGAATTGACGTTCTGACTGCATCAAGATGAATCGAAAGTGGTTGGATTCCACTGTAATAACATTTACCATTCTATAATCGTGTTGAATAGTTACTAGCAAATTAAATTAAATGTGTTCACTTGAAATGTATTCCCACAAAGTTTTGGCCCTTTTTTAACAGTGCTGTATCTTGTAGTACATGTGTTTATTGTTAGAAATTATTTTCTAGCTGTCTGTCAAGTCAAAAATAGACACAAATTTGTGTATTTTACGCGAATCTAACCCCTCGTTAGACAAACATCATAAAAACATATTCGAAAACATGAAAAAGCCGCAATTATATTCAGAATACGAGTTGCTCAACTCTGATGTAGCTGAACAAGACACTCAGAATTTTGTTTCATGTCCGTTTCAGTCTCAGAAAAATAATTATCTCAATAGGTGAGTAATTGAGCAACAAAAATAAAGTTATTGCTACTAATTTATTTTGTTTTAGTTGGGTGAAAATCTACAGCAATCCAGAACTTCTGGAAATCATCCAATGTCCGTACTTATCTCCAGAAAATGCAGTCAAATTCTTTTTTGAGCAAAAAGATTGGTTGTGTCAACTACAATTGCTTCAGAAGGAAATTATAAATGAAAAATTGAACAAAAGTTTGAGTCAAGTTAATGTAACGTACAATGAAACACGAATGCATGATAGTTATAAAAAGTCTATAGAATTGTTAAAAGCTTCTACTATATCTTGTTCAGATACTATAAAACGACTAAATGAACTTGATACTGAATTAAAATATTATTTAGAGTCGCCATTAAATGATTGTGTTGCTCCTAATGTTCAATGTAATAATAAAACACTTAAGGAGTATTGCGAAATTTTTGATTCGTACCAAAAGCAGTTATTTTGAATTTTAATTTTTATGTTTTAAAAATGTGCCTTTTATTTTTGTATTATTGTATTTTTACATTTGTATATTGTCTTGACATTGTTTTAATCTGAAATAAATAAAAATGTAGGAACTTAAAACTTGTACGTAATAAATAATTATATTTTCTAATATAAAATCTCAAGCATTTATTAGACAAATTATTAAGCTATATTCAGACCTACCCAATTATAAGTATAAGTGCTAAATTAACCAACCAGCGTTTCCAGAAAATTTAAATTATAGGTATGTGCAAACATTGAGCACTGGTTGGTTAAATTAGCTACCTATACTTATAATTGGGTTCTGAATCCAGCTTTATAGATGATAGATAATTTTCTATCATTTTACTTAAAAATAGGCTCCTCCACTGTATTTTTAAATTTTTTTTTTACAAAACTACACAAAATACTATGACGATTAGTGAAAACGCCTATGGCACACCGGTCGAGGAGCATCGAGTAACTCGTCGATGAAACGATAGAACGCACCCCGTCCTCGACGAAAAATAGGGGCGCCGCTATTTTCATCGAGTTGTTCCTCGATGAAACGAAAAACGAATGTATCTCATTTCAGACGTATCTTTTGTATTTGATTTCGCGCAAAACTTTGATGTATTTTGTCACCGATGAAATAGAAATCCATCGCGGACAGATGCGTTTTTTCGTTTCATCGAGGAGTTACTCGATGGTCCTCGATGCTCCTTGACCGGTGTCTGGTATTTGCTGGTGACGTCGGTGGTACGTCCAGCGACACTCAATCAGTTTGTTTCACTAACATTTTCCTTAAAACAAATTATTTATTTGTTTTATATTAACATGTCGTCGGGCTATACTAAAGAACATATTTTGTAGCAGTTAAAAGTATAAAATAAAATAAAACACAAATGAAATAAGCACAAATAATGTAATAATGACAGATGGTAGTTACATTCTCTGCCGCATCATGTCTCTTCTTCTCATGTACTCATCGCGCGAAAATTTTACGGCCAATAACAACGTCCCATACAAAACAAACCACGCCCAATACTACCTACGTCATGGAATTTTAAATAATTTATATCTTTTAAATGAATTTTTTTTAAAACTTTAATACTTCACTATTAGTCATAACTGCATATGTAATTTATGTTTCTATCGGTAATATTCCTTATTTCGATTATGGTGGAGATGCCTAACGTTAATCTTATAGAACTATTTGTGAAGATTAACAGACGAGACGAAGCCGAGTTTGATGACACGACATGTACCATAATGATTGATCCGTATTCCATACTAATTATTTACGAACCAAATGCGGGAAGATTTTTATGCCACATGAGCGGTTTTTTTTAAAATTAAATTTGAGGTTACGATGTTTTTTTTAATCACTACTACAGACAGATTGCGCGCTAGTCGCACATATTTATTTCAAAATTTTTATATATCGATGGTGTTTATGAAAATCGTGGGAAGTATTCATTAAAATAAATTATTTTGTTATTTTGAAGATTATTTTCCGTTGTTTATGGCAGAGTGAGCGCAGCGAACGAGGCTAATAAATTAGGCGAGTTAATAAAGTCCGATTATGTACGAGTTACATACAATATTTTATGTACGACTTCATTATAATCAATTGTTATATTGCCTATACTTGATTTCTAAACTAAACGGAGCAATCTGAAGTTGGAATGCTAAAACTGATTGTTTTTGACTGATACCGAAAATACAATGTTGTAAATACCTACTTCACTGATCTCCAGTCTGCTCCAGTCGCAAGATATTCAGATGGGCCAAGTATTTGATGTTTTGTGCCACAATATTAATATAAACGAAGATATCGCCAAATTTCCTAGTTTTATCCCTAAACAATTAAATATGGTTTGTACTTAGTTATTTTATTTTACATGAAAGTTATTAATATTATTTTTTAGGTAATTTAAGGGAACGTCTTCAACACTGAAATATTATAAACTAGAAAATTCAAGAAGAGAATATTCTTGACAGGAATAATAAAAATCACGAAATCCCAAGCTTAGGAAAATTCATTCACAAAAAAAACATTAATAGAAAAGACATTTATCTGGAATCAAGTAAACACAGAAACTTTACTTGGCGGCCAAACCTGAAGTTGGCTGCAAGCTGTCAGCTGAACAACGCGTTGTGGCCGTTTAAAAAACGAGTTCTGTTGGACTCAAGAAGGGTTTTGTTAGCATAGATTAGTTTATATATTAGCTAGAATCCGATTTTTTCCGCAGCCATATTTTTTCCAGTTTTGAATATTCCTTTACATGCATTTTCTGCATCAATCAGATTCCAAATTTGAATTTTCTATGAATGCATTATTTTTATGTAAGCATTTTCTTGTCTCTGAATTTTCGTTTGTTTTATGATTCCGGGCAAGAATTTTCTTGTACTTGAATTTTCTGGCTCTGAGTTTTGAATATTCCTTTTTGTCATACCTGCACAAAAAGTAACCTTTTTCGTGCCTGTTTTACGTGCGCAAAGTGGCTTATTTTTTAACTAGACAAAAAATTCGTGCGCAAAGTACAAGCGTGCGGGAATAGCGTGCGCAAAATTTCACTTTGCGCACGCAAATTTAACACACACAGTTTTCTGTAGTTACCGACACGAAATGTGCGCGTAGCACTAGCGCCACACACGTGATAATCTAATACTACAAGCACGTGAACAGCTGTAGTACCTACTTCTCTATGCATAGTTTCTACTGTCGACTATTGTGCAGGCACCCTAATTTAATATCAGTTTATTTTCATGTAATTGCATTCTTGTTCATAAATTTTAAAAAATTAATTAATTTTAATTGTTGTTTTACTTTATCATTATGCACTAGTGCATAAAGTATTAGTTTATGCACGCTAAACAATGTCATAATGAAGTCGTACATACAAATTTTAATCTGCTGGCGTAAATTTGTCAAAAAGTAAATTATTTGATATTGGCCTGTTATCATTATAACACGGCATCAGATAAAAAAATTTATTTTTCTATTTGGCATTCACAAAGTTAACTTTGTGAAACGCAACTGAATGTCGCTAGAGCTCACTTTGTGACACGCAACATATTTTTATAGAAGGTTGGTATTGCTAGTATCAGATCAGTATGATGACATTTATTTCAATTGTTAAACGTCAAACTTCAGAATTGACAAATTTCAGTATAACCTCTAAATATGTTTTGCTTAATTAATTACTTTTTATTCAATAAAATTAATGAATCTAGAAATTGAAAACATATAAGTTCAATATTTTCTATAATATCTGTACTTATCACCTAGAATAGTTCAGTTATATGTACTTTTGCAGTGACAGTGACAGTTAAATAAATGGCAATATTAATATCACCAACCAAAACGTTACACACATAAATTTCCCTAAATCGACTTGTGTATATTGTGGGAGTATAATTTAAATTTTAATAATAAAAAGACACCAAATAGAAAAAATAGTATAAAGAACTCATTTTATAAGACTTTTTTCGCACTTGTTCTTTAGTAAACTCGCCCGAGGGCTCGTTTTAACTAAATTTGAACACGTGCGAAAAAATTATGTCTTATAAAACTTGTTCTTTAATATACTATTTTATTTTCAATAAATTGTCTATTATTTTTTAATGATAGTTAAATAGCTATAGTCTATTCATAATAATAAACAAAATTATTATTTTACTTCAAAATGGTCTGGTGTAAAACGGGCTTAAAAGAACGCGCAGATTATCTGTCAAAAATTGAACATTCTCACTGGGATTCTCTTTGGATTCCCACAAAACTTTAAACAAATCAAGTATACATTTAAAAAATACATTTTAAATAACAAACGATAGAAATATAATATTGAAGAACTGATTATGATAATATGTATCAAAACATACATATTAATATTAATTCAATTAAAGTGGAACAAGATGAACAATCAGTAGATTTTGATCAGCACAAAAATACAGATGAAGATTGTGAATACGAGTTGAAAGATATTTTTGTCAAGGAAGAACATATCGATGATAATGAAACTTTGACTCATGAAATATTGTATCATCAAGAATGTAAAATTAAAGTAGAAAACCCAAATGAAGTATTTGTAAAAAATCTATCAGAGCCAAATAAAGAATTTGAAGATAACAAATTTACCGTAGATGAAAAAGACAGTATTAGTAACAATAATGAAGGTAAACAAATCGTTGAAATTAATTTTGAAGCCAGTAATCCTGAAGAAGACCTTACACCGGCCAAAACAGAAGAGGAATATGATTTTGACGAATCTAGCACAAAAATAAGAAACTTCGACATATACACAATACAAAGAAACGAAATAGGAAAATTTCAATGCCCGTTTTGTTTTAAACTATACGCAAAAAGCACTAAATTTGATATCCATCTTCGCAGATACCATCTAGAAGACAAACCATTCCACTGCCCAGGTTGTCCTAAAAAATTCCAATTCAGGAGCGAATTTAAAATCCACATAAAAATCCACAAAGACTTATACGGCTGTACAATTTGTGGTAAAAAATACTCCCAAAAATGCAAACTGAACTCGCATTTAAAGGGTCACGGAAAAATGTACACATGTACCATTTGCGGCAAGACATACACAAGAAACTACCATCTTCGGAACCATTTGAATTCTCACACAGGAGAACGAGTGTTTGAATGTGGAGATTGTGGAAAAAAATTCAACACTAAAGACCTTTTAATTTACCACACTAGGGTCCATACTGGAATCAAACCCTACACATGTTCGGTTTGTGGAAAATCTTACAAAGATTGGATCCAGCGAAGAACTTGCATGGATACTCACGAAGGGATCAAAAGGTACGAATGCGAAATTTGCCAGAAAAAATTCAAGCACCCGCAAGATTATAGATCGCACAAGAAAGTGCACATTTATGGGAGAAGCTTTTGTTGTGCTATATGCGATAAACAGTATACTAGGCTAGAACATCTAAGAAGACATATTAAATCACAAGTCCATAAAGATCAACAAACAGCTTCGTTGCAGTGCTATGCATGTGAAAAGGTTTTTAAAAAAGAAAAGTATTTAAAAGTGCATATTAAGAAACAACATTAGATTAATATATTGTGTTATTGTTACTGTATTTGTTATTAATTTTAAACTAGGTAGTATAATTTGTTTTATTTATTTGTAGATGTATAATGTATTAATGAATACTTAGTATGAATATCAGGGGCGATACATAGGTACCAGTACATATTTATTATAATTGTCAAAATGTTTTTAAAAATAAATAAATTGATTGTTTTACAACTGATTTTTTATTTAACTGCCTATTTCAAACATTACATAAACTATTTCTTGAATATCAGTTTGAATATTTCTTAAAACTCGTTTTATTGCTTTATGAAATTTGATTACGAAATTATAATTAATTAAATCTGATTTTTTGATTGTTACCTTCTCGGAGTTCTCTGCTAATGTTTCACAACACTTTTTAACAAATATTTCAAAGAGCAAAAATGATAATTATCACAAATTGTAGAACAATGATTTAAGAATAAAAAATCTGAAGGGGGCCTGCACACAACCTTCCGCCAAATCTATACTTATAAACATAAATGTATACGTATACAATCCGGTGTCCCTAAAATATACAAATAAAAATCTAAAATATTCAAACATAGAAATTTGCATCACCTGAATCAAAAGATTCGTTCACAGGCAAACTCTTCTGTGTTGAAGCCATCCTCCGTTGAATTACTACATTTAATATCTTACTTATGACTTATATGGCGCTAGTATGTCAACTTGTCACCCGTCTCACCTGTCAATAAATATTTTTTACGCAGAAACAAAAATCAACCGAACATGGATCACAAGATATCAACGTTTTATCTGATAAATTTATTTTTACCTCTCGCCTCATATTCTATAAGAGAGGTATTGTAATGGGTCAAAATTTTCGAGTATGAGTTTTTGGTGGATAAGCACGTTTCAGGGTCTCTAGAATACGAATTTAATATTTTCCCGATGATGTCTGTGTGTGTGTGTGTGTATGTGTGTGTGTTTGTATGAATGTATGGACTGACGATTTTTCGTCCACGATAACTGAAAAAGTATCAAACCTTTAATAACCAAATTTCATATTTAAGGTTTTAATAAGGATCTTAACACCGGATAAGATTTTGGTAGAAATCCGTAAACCGGAAGTAGTACTTTTTGGAACTTGATATAGTTTTTCTTAAATAAATTGGTACATTATTTATTTATGACAATTTTTGCAAATAAAAATAAAAGATAATATAATTATCTATGGGTACAGTGAATTTTAAATACAATTTGCTGAATCTGGTAGTATTTAGCAATAAAATAAAGTGCAACTAAGTACCAGTATCTTGTTGTCCATGATATGAAATTTGTTTTTACTCAAAATTTGAATTATAATGACAGTGACAGTACAGTTGACATCTTTTGCTTGCATCTTGGTTTACATTATTGTTTACATATTACATGAACATTAAAATGTAAGTAAAACTATTTATTAGATTAGTAGAATAAGCAGAATTAGGCGAGAGGTCGTGTACTGGCCACAGCAGATTTTTTAAATTTTACTGCAGTTCTTTAATGCTAACAGATAAAGACAATTTTTTTATAACGTAAGTTGCAAATAACTTTGCCTCTTATTCTTATTACAAATAAATATTATGTTTATCAAAATTTATATAAATTTTTGACAATTATCTTGTTCAATCTTCAAAAAATATCACTTCCGGTGAAGATATTTGTACCAAAATCTGATGTGCTCTTCCTATTCGTATACAATTGTAAAATACCAAATATCAAATTTTTTGGGTAATTCGTATTTGAGTTATGCGACATCCGGCATCGGCCCGGACCACACACATACACACACACACACGCACACACATACACACATACATACAGACATCATCGAGAAACTATCAAAAATGAGTTGTAAGGACCCTAATTCGTGCTCATCCACTTAAAACTCACAACCCGATTTTTTGCATGATTCCAATACCTTCCTTTACAGATAAGCGGAAGGTAAAAAAACAGCTGTCTACTGTGGTCTACTGTTTTCAATATGAGTATTAATTCATGAGTTGACGGCTGGTATTCGAATAAACAGTATATCACAATCACATACCGTTCATATTTATACCGATGACAAAATATAAATGAGGGTGTCATACCCAAGTTCGAATTTGCGTATTTCTCCACCGATTTTGACGGCACAAAAACGAAAATTTATGAAATTATAACTGATCTTTAAGGTGCACCAAAGGGGTGATCCATTAGGGGTCCTTCAGGGCTCTGGGACCACAAAATAGCATTTTGTCGGGTTCATTCATTAGTTTAGTTCTAAATTTTAATGCACGTGCACGGTTAGGCAAGGCGCCACCAATCAGTATGATGGTATGATTACAAAATTATTCTTGCATGAAATGTACCTACACATGCTTCTAAAGCCTGATTCACATAATATAGTTTTAAGGTTTACATTTATGTTTAGGTACGTTTAAATTCATGTAACTATACGAATATCCGCACTTTTCACTTCCTATCATATCCTTCAAGTTTATCTCTTACTAAAGCTATTTTAAGTTCATTATCTGAATGCTGTGTTTCTTAAATTTAAATTTAAACGCTAAAGCCCTGTTCGCACAATGCATCTAGCATGCATCTAGCATGCATCAAACAAGAGTCTTTCCATGCATCAAACCTGTAGTTGATGCATGGCCGTTCACACATGAGATGTGTTTGATGCACGTTTGATGCGTGTTTGTAGCATCAAAATAGACTTCTTCTTCCAAGTTTCAAATTAAGTCTCATTGTTAGGTTGGCATTACTGTGGCTACGTACACTTCAAAATTCTTTTGTATTTACCACAAATAAAGAATTTATTTTTTAAAACACTGATTAAAAACACAATGTAATAAAAAAATAGGAAAGAACATAAAGGGAAAAAAGGACTGAAGGAAATAGTCTTTAAAAGACTGGTTTTTATTTAATTAGTATAATAATACTAAATAAATTAAGAAAGAAAGGAAATGAATAGATAAATTATACTATGTAGGTTGTGGTTGTTCTAATGACAGTATGACAGCACTCAAATGTCAACGCAATCAATCTGAATTTAGCAACGACTCAACGATTCAGTACTTCTTCTTTCCCAAGAGTCTTTTGATGCACCAAAATAGCGGCGCCTGTAAACATATTTTGACGCATGGAAAGACTCTTGTTTGATGCATGCTAGATGCATGCTAGATGCATTGTGCGAACAGGGCTTTATGCGAATGAGGTTTTAATCTTTAAAAAAAGATATTCATTGTTTAGAAGAAATTCTTTTTTCTAGACTCATTGAAGATTGAAGCGGCGGCGCTATTTGACAGGCAATTCGTACTCTTTCTCAGGGTGCAGAAACATTAAAGAATCCTTGTATGAATAGAGCTTAAGGTTGCCGTCGAATACATTCCAAACGTATTTCCATTATTGTGAAAGAAGGAGTTGATCAAATCAAAAGTGGTTTTGTATATTGATTTTGAGAAATAATGATCTATGCAATAAGTATACATACGATTTTGTATCAACAATTATAATATTGTTTACAATAATAAATCACGCAATAAACGATAAAAATGAATTCAAAGTATACTAGTTGCGTGTAGAAATATATTTGGTATTTGATTATGAAAACAGAATTTTAATACAATTAGTAATTGTTGCGAAATAATGGAAGTACAATATTTCCCTATGCTGTAATGTTAATTTAGTTCAGCGTTTTACCGGAGCGAGATTCTGGTACTCTACCGTCGCTCTCGCTGCACCGCGCTCGCCACCACCTCTCTTCAGGTCATACCTACACTCTTTTTCTCATATATACGCTCGATGTACGACTGTTGCTTTTGATTTGCAATTTTATGCAGGGTAAATTTTATTTTAATAATGTTATTGCACTGAATACTGATATATATTTTTACATAAAAAATGGGTAAGAATTCAAGAAAAAATTGGCCTAAAACAAAAAAACGTAGGTACCAAGAAAGCCTATGAAAGAAATAAAACTTCTTTGGTTAAAAAATACCAATAACCAAAAGCAAATAATAAAAATGCTGCTCGAGTCGCTAGACGAGAAAAATAACTACGTGAATAATAAAAAATATCTTTACAGCCGAGATATATATTATATTTTATATTAAATAGCAAAATAATTTTAAATTTATAACATTTAAGCAAAATGTGATCACGGGTTGCAAAAACAATAGCCGACGTTCTGGCAAATTATCGTCAGCGATCGAGTGCACAGGCAGCGCCCTGATTCGTCGAAATATACGGAGCTAAAGTACTTTTCACTGCGATATAGCTGAGTTAAAGTAAAATAAAATATATTTTCGATTAAATGAACAATTCGATGAATTGCCCTGGTTTTTATTAGTGCACATAACCGAGCGCCTACTTTATATATTTTTACTAGATCAAGATGAAGGGAACGCATGCAACACTCATTCATATACACCGATTTCTTCTAACACCGCTTTATTCATCGTCCTAATGTAGCTCAGAAACAAATCTAAAAACATAATTCTGAATAGGAAATATTATTTAAAAAAATTTATAATTTAAAATTCATGCCATTTGTTAAAGTAATTTCCAATATTTCCAATATATTACTGCGACATCTATTTTAGGTCGGTTTCTGTGCTACATTAGGATGATGAATAAAGCGGTGTTAGAAGAAATCGGTGTATGAATGAGGCTGTGTATGAACAAAGCAGTGATTGGAGAAAGCAACGTATGCATGAAGCAATGCATAAATAAAGCAGCGTTAGAATTTTCGAGTATTGCAATGTTACCCAAGATGAATCAAAATTTATCAAAAACATAATTTATTCTAAATTTTATTTATATTCCAAACTACCTACTTATTTTTAAATACTAATGACTTTATTTAGACAAGATATTGGATAAGTCAGATTTTAACTTGTAAAAACAACATTTCAAAATACTTCTTGAAGTTCAAAAGAATAAAAATAATGCAGTTAAGAGTAGGTATCTAGACATATTTTCCGGCTAATCTCATACCATCCCGCTAACACAAACCAGCCTTCAATCGCGGCATGAACACTATTTTTGTTCTCGCCGTGCTGTAACCTTGATCACGCATTTTCAAATTTTACTCTCGGAGAGTTTGGCGTCTCCTTTCTCCTTGCGATTGTAGCGCTACGCAGCGGAATAGTTTGTCTAGCCCAAATCGACGCGGACCTTAAGAGTTATTAATATTATAAATAGTACCCACAAAATTTGCAAATGATAAAATTCTTGAAAATTCAGCTACAAGAAAGTTTTTGCGTACCTAGTAGGTATTATAAAACACCCGAAAATTCAGAGACAAAAAATGCGTAAATAGAAAAATCAAATCTAGAATACGATGGATGCAGAAAACGCATGTAAAGGACTAGAAAGAAATGTTGGAATTTTTCCAGGGTTTAGAAATAATTTTTGTTATATTAATATATTATTATTCACACGATAAAAAACCCATTAAAATTTACATTAAAAAACATTAATCATTGTGATATTAGAAATCAGTATCAAAATTATTTACTAATGTGCTGGTGAAGTCTCTCTTTGTACAAGGTAGCCTTTGTAGTTCTTCAGTTTGTATGTTGTGATAGAATCCATGATCCACTTCTCATTGACGCAGACCACACCCTCGTGGGTGGCGTGTGCAGCGACGACGACCTGCGCGTCACGGGGGAATCGAATCACTCGGCCTCCACACAGCTGCACCAGCTCCTCCAGGTCGGAGAAGCGAGGGGTGCTGTCCCGGGATATGAAGATGGGTCCGCAAGAATTGAAGATGTCCATGGAGTAGAGGGATTCGAATGATTGTCTCTCTAGCCGACATTTCTGACGAGAAAAATTCAATAGCTTAATCAACCAGCTGATTATATCTAAAGGATCATTCACAGCAATGAAAATTACACATACAAATAATAATTCTTATGGAAGTCTTCATAGAAGCCTTAAATAAAAATAAAACACAGGGATATGCAAATGTCATATATTTTATACAAGCATACGCATAACTATATCTGTCAATCAGAGAGATTGGGAAAAATCTGTATCTTTGTGAAATGATTGGTATATCAAATAAAATGTACATAAATGTAAAATTAATTTTAAAAGAAGTAGATTTAAGGAGAAGGATTGCTTGCATAATTGAGTACAACACGTGTATTATTTTTGAAGCTAAGAACATGAGTCATAAGACTTATTTATAATTTTATTTATATTTCTTATTTTCATAGCTATGCATGAACCCTGAGGCTAAAAGGTAATAATACGAGAGAAAAAATTAATAATATGCGTGTTAATGGAAGTAAATAAATATTAGGTATGTTAATATCAAATCATGCATACTTTGCTCTTACTAACTTGAACAGTGGGAGAAAATTCAACCAACTCAAAATCTTCTTCTTGCAGCCATTTTCCAGCTTCTAACGACTTGAACAACTAAAACACAAACAATAAAACAATTCAAGATAAAATCAAATAAATAATGAAACTATATTGCTTAACAACAAGCTGTTATTTTTAAGTTTGTTGCATGGTGCATGGATTCTTTGAGGATTCTTTCATGTTTCTGAATATGAGAAAAATAATCCTGGTGAGAACCACCTGTCAAACAGCGGCGCCGCTAAATTGAATTTTCAATCAGTCTTTCTTCAAAACAAGTGAATTTCTTTTTTCCAGGTTTCAAAAGCATAAAGACAGAATTACATTATACTTTTTCGCCAAAATTCATACTAGACTTCCATCCGAGTTTCATACTTTTTTCCGAGCTAAAACTTAAAGATCTGCACACTGAACTGAAAATATAGCCAGGCGTATACTAGAAAAAAGTATGGTAATCGAACGGAACCCGGATGGGAATTTCCGATTTATATTATACTAGAAATCTTGAACTAGAATCTAGACAAAAAGTATAATTCAACCTTAAAAGAATCCCAAAGAATCCATGTGTGACCAGGGCTTTATGAAAAAATGTAATAATCTTACCCATTCATGTCTGAGCACCCAGCATCCTCTAGCGATGGCCTTTAACATATTAACAGTTCTTGACGGGGTGCCCGCTATAAGATGCGTGGTTCTTTTCGTAACTTCTTCTTCAACGAAAAATCCTCCTAACTTTTTAACAATTTGCTCAAAAGTCTGTACATCGTCTTTATGAAGCCTGGTGCAAACGATACCAGGCAATCTTATCGGGCGTTTCTTCTGACTTAGTTTAACTTCTTCAAGAGATTTTTTGGTTTGCGTGGGAATAAAATCGAGAGTACTTCGGCGTTTTCTGGGACTTTCAGTTTTTAAAATCTGGGTACGCGTACTTTGAGAAAGGGCTGGTTTTCGAATAGTTTTTGGAGTTTTGCCACTGAGATCAGAACTACTAGAACTAGATATAATTAATTTTTTAGCTGGTGTTTTAGCAATTCGTTCTGATTTTCTGACAGGTGTTGGTACAGGTTTTTGATTGTCAGGTTCTTTGTCACTGGTTTCTGAGCTTGTGCTGTCAAAATTTAGCGCCCTAACGGATTTTCTTTTGTTTTTGTTACCAGTAGTTTTCGGTTTTGCAGGTACAGATTTGGCAGTGCTTTTGGGAGCGGGTTTTATTTTTTGAGCCTTGGCTGATAAAACTTTGGGTAGCTCTTTGATAGGCACTTGGTACTTAACTTTTTTAGGAGGTGATGCATCATTTGATTTGTCCTCTTTTTGTTCGTCGTTCCAGTTTATCTGGGAAACAGATAAAGCTTGATTTGGGTTGTAAAGTTTGCGAACTCGACGTTGCTTTTTTTCTGTTGATGAATCTGATATCGAATCAGGTTTTTTATTTATTTCTTCCGTTTTACTGGCAGTCACATTTGCTATAGTTTTACGTCTTGTTTTGCGAGTTGAAACTGTTGCTATATTTTCTGGTTCTGGTTCAGGAATATTTTTTTCGTTAGTGTCTTCAGAAATTTGAGAATAATTTGGAATAGCCATCGTCTGACGTCTTGTCTTCCTAACATTTTTTTCTTCAACATTGGTTTCTGTATAGAGTGACTTTCGTCGCGTATTTATTTTAATGTTTGTATCTACTTTACTGTTATCTATTTCTATGAGACTAGCAGTAGTGTCAGTTGATTTATTTGGTTTTGGGGTTTCTAGTTTATTTGAAATATTATTGTTTTCAGTGTCATTTATTAGATTATTTTTTTTAGTTGGTCTTTTAAGACCAACTGTTCGTCTATGAGTTTTGTTTTTATTTTCTAGATCTGAACTTGATTGAGACATGCCACTGCCCGGTCTGGGTGTAGGCACATTATCAAGGTTGTCTTTTGGTAACTCAATATTATTTTCATTACTGTGTTTAGAATTTGAATCGTCTGATATATGTAAATGCAATGACGGTATTTCGTCTTCGATTATTTCTTTACTGGACATCTCCAAGAGATTTTGTGCACTGCTGTGGGATTTAGATTTATTTCCAGTATTATTTAAACTGGATTCATCTGTGATTGAAACATGTAATCTTAAGGAGTCTTCCTCTAAAGAAGTTTGTTGTTTATCTGTAACAATAATTTATTTTTAACCACAGCCAAAGTACCATTGTACAAAAATTAGATTGATGACATTTATGATTATACAAATTTGACAAAAAATAGTAACTGAAGTATATATTCAGTTTTTTCTGACAATTTTATACAGGGTGAGTCATCGAAATGCCCGTCGTCGATATCTCCTTTGTCGTTAAAAATACAGCACAAATTTATTAACAGAATTTGTCGTCTACTCAAGGAGCATAACTTAAAATTATTTTCACATATACAGGGTGTTGCATAACGACTTGGCAATAATTTTTCGTCATTTTTAAATGAAACACCCTATATATTTTTATATATTTTGAATTCTATTTTATTTATCTATACGAACATACAGAGAGTTTTTTACCTCTCGCCTAGAGAGGTATAGGGATCGTGAAAAAATTCGATGTCGAGATTTTTGTCAATACGCACGTTTTAGCACCTTTAGAACCTATTTTGACTATTTTCACGATGATGTCTGTGTGTCTGTGTGTGTGTTTGTGTGTGTGTGTCTGTGTGTGTGTATGTATGGAAGTCTGTATGTGCGCCTACTATAGTCTTTTGTTCTGATTCATTATCTCAAATTCTACTGAACATAAAATTCTAATATTTTGCAATATACATTTATATATGTTAATGAAGAACTGATAAGATTTTGGTAAAAATCTGCCAACCGGAAATGGTATTTTCTTGAAGCATTTTAACATTTTTTGCAAAAAATATAGGAAATACTGCGATAGTTACAATTTGTCATTCGACATTTGAAAGAACAAATTATCTTTTACAATATTTATTTAACATCGTTTCTATATCTCTTACCAATAAAGGAAAATTAATTTTCAAAAATTTGTAATTTTACCTACCACGATTTGTAAATCATAATATAGGAAAAAAATTTAAAAACAAAAATGAAATGTCAATGTGATAGATGAACAGACGTATGCACAGTTTCTGAAATTTTTGTGATACCATTTTTAAATATAAATATATTATTAACTGGGTTGAAACTTAGAACATATAGGAGCCCAAATATAATAAATGAAAAACTGACTGAATTCCATTAAGTTTTCATCCTTCCATTAAACTTATTCAGTCAAGAAGTATCATCGATTCATTATGATTATTATAACTGGATATAAGGTAATAATAAAATAAAAATTTTATCTACAAAGAGCTAATTTGATTTCAATGCCAATAGGAATCGGTACTTTGCTTGAAGAACTACGAGTACAACAAAAATTATATTACAGTGTCAAGGCGGGAGATCTAGTGATGGCCACGTCAGATTTTTTTATAAGTAAACATAGGGCATGTCATTACCATAGTTACAGTGTTACAGAATGACAGCAATGCATTAGAGCGTTTTTTTTATCATTAAACATAGGGATAATAATTAACATACGAAAATAAATATGAAATATAAGTTAAAGAAATGATAAATTATTTATTTATGTTTTCCACACTTAAGAACTAGGGAGATACATTAAACTAATGAGAATTTAAGAACTAGGTAGACACTTAAAAAATAATGTGTACAATGGTGACAGAATGAATGTTGAACAATTAAAAAATCGAATTAGTGCTGCTTCCAAAATATTACTCCCCAGCAAATGCTATAAATTATTTTTATAATCGTTTAGGATATTGTTTAGAAGATAATGGTTCCAATTTTGAGCATTTAATTCGTTTAAAAAAATTCTCATTAGCTTAATGTAGGTATCTACCTAGTTCTTAAGTGTAGAAAATATAAATAAATAATTTATCATTTCTTTAATTTATATTTATTTTAGTATGTAATTATCCCTATGTTTACTGATAAAAAAGACGCTCCAATACATTGCTGTCATTCTGTAACACTGTAACTATGGTAATGACCTGCCCTATGTTTACTAATAAAAAAAACTCCCGGTATAAGTTTCATTTTAGTTTTCCGCTGCGTTGCCAAGTTATACAATTTTTTCTCTATATACTTATAACAGTAATTGAAATACGTAGTAAATAATTTATAATACTTTCACTAAAGTACGTTCGACAACGAAATGCAGTTTTTGTGTGTGTGTCAATTTTATGCTATGTAAACTAAGTTTGATTTTAAATTAAGTCGTAATTTTGTTGTATCTCACAAATATTGCTCTAATTTTTTAACGGATAATAATATCGATTCGCAGTTTCCAGCATTCGATTCTTAAGACTTTTCACTATAAGAGAAATAATTTTTTAAAAATTTAAGACTACAGTTATGGCTTAAGGCACAGGTGCGATTTATTTTCCTAGATGATAAAAACAAATGCTTGTTTTTTTGTGTTTAACTGTCGTTTCTAAACGGGTTAAGATATATTGCGGTTTGCGGCATGCGATTCCTTGGGAAATTCTCTATTTGATGCATTATTTGTTAATAATTCTGGGCCTTTATTTAAACTGTAATTTAATTTTTTATTTAGAGAGAAAATTGATAAATTTAAGTTTTATTAATATAAACTAGTGTTCAGTTAACTGTCGTTTCTAAAGGGATTAAGATATCGACTTGCGGTTTGCGGCATTCGATTTTTCGGTCATTTCTGTATCAGAATTGTCATATTAGCATGAGTTAAATTGAGCATGAGTTAAATTGAAATGTAATGATTTTCTTAAATACAAAATACAGAAATTTGCTTAATATTTTTCTTGCTTGTGTTTCATGGTCGGTCATTTCTGAAGGGAATACAATATCGACTTCTAGTTTCCAGCATTTGATTCTTTGATCCTTTTGTACTAGATGTTGAAAACCGCAAATCGCCTCGCCTCATATTCTATAAAAGAGGTATTGTGACGGGTCAAAATTTTCGAGTGTGATTTTTTGGTGGATAAGCACGTTTTAGGGTCTCTAGAATACGAATTACACATTTTTGAAATGATGTCTGTGTGTGTGTGCGTTCGTTCGTATGTTACAATTTTTTCAGACACGATAACTCCAAAAATATCAAACATTTAAATACCAAATTTTATATTTAAGGTTTTAATACGGATCTTAACAAGCCATTAAATTTTGGTGCGTGTGTGCGCGTGTGAGTGCGCGTTCGTTCGTATATTACAATTTTTTCGGACACGAAAACTCCAAAAATATCAAATATTTAAATACCAAATTTTGTATTTAAGGTTTCAATACAATTCTTCAATATAATTTTGGTTTCAATCTACAAACCGGAAGTTGTACTTTTTAAAATTATTTCAATAAATAAATAATTTAAGACAATTTTTTTATTTTAAATGAAAGATTATGTGATTATTACCTACAATCGGTATTTTATAAATTTTTCTGTATCTGATATCATTTAAGAATAATTAAAGTATAATACTTATAATTTAGTATTTCGGTATCTTGTGGTCCATGATCGTATCATTTGTTACTACGTAAAATTTAAATGATTATGACATGACCAGTGTACGGAAACTCGTATACGAACCGCTGTAACCATCACGTTTAGTTTTACTACCCTCGCGTAGATGGCAGCTGCGTTCAATTTCAAACATACATCTTCATCTTACATACATCATACATCTATTTCAAAGTAATTTCAAATTGCAAAGAAAAACCGCGTAAAAACTGCAGAAGTGATGACAGTTGTGATGTTGTGGTTGTGATGTTGACAGATGAAAAGGCTAGTGTGTGAAGAATAAAATGATGTGAAGTGGATGTGATAATGTTGATTGGTCAAGATAAGTTTTGTGCATAATCATTGCTCCATGTTTGTATTATGCCCTGTTCACACGTTGCTACTTTGAAGACGCATACGTGCTACTGTAGCATGAAAAGAAATTCAAATCGAAACAATTACCGCAAAAAATCGCTATCTACACACACAACGATCAACGATGTGAAATTATCAACGAGTAGTTCTTGATACTTTGATGCTACAAATTAGCAGCGCTGCTATTTGACAAGCGACTCAGATTTTTTCTTGCTACAGTAGCACGAATGTGTCTTCAAAGTAGCAACGTGTGAACAGGGCATTAGATTATAAATGTCACAATCGTTAGGAAATTTATGTTACGGTTATTTTGGATATTTCCCAGTAAAGTAATCTGTTGCAGGTAAATAGTTATTAGCAAGTTCAACCAGTTTTTACAGGAAAATAGTTATTTATATCAGATATTTCATTTATACTTCTATTACTTATACAGTTTTATTCCAAAACAAAATGAAGTAGTATTGTAAATATAGGGGACGGTAATGTAATGTCAGATATATTTTTATTGTCTCAATGTCGATATTATTGAATTTATGAGTTATTTAATAATAATATATTATGTTTGTTGTTCTTTTAATACTAAATTACTGATTACTGAAGAAAATTGTAAAAGAAACAGGATTGGATAAGTTTCAACTTAGTTATAAAAAATCTGTTGTGGCCAGCACACGACCTCTCGCCTTAACACTGTAATTTATGTGAATTTGGTTTTAGTTAGGCTTTCTTAAATTATAATTTTGCAATAAATTTACAAACTTTTTTGAAAATAATTTTATAGTTCTTAGTTCTTAATTAGCTCTTTATAGATAAAAATTTAACTTTATTATTACCTTATTACATTATGTTCAGTTAATAATATTTACATTTCTTTTAAAATGGTGCCACAAACATTTCAGAAATTGTGCATACCTACGTCTGTTCATCTGTCACATTGACATATTCATTTTTGTTTTTAATTTTTTCCTATATTGTGATTTACAAATCGTGGTAGGTAAAATTATATATCTTTGAAAAATAATTTTCCTTTATTGGTAAGAGATATAGACAAGATGTTAAATAAATATTGTAAGATATAATTTGTTCTTTGAAATGTCGTATGACAAATTGTAATTATCGCAGAATTTTCTATATTTTTTGCAAAAAATGTTAAAATGCTTCAAGAAAATACCATTTCCGGTTGGCAGATTTTTACCAAAATCTAATCAGCTCTTCATTAACATGTACAAATATATAATGCAAAATATTAGAATTTTATGTTCAATAGAATTTGAGATAATGAATAAGAACGAAAGAGCATAGTAGGCACACATACAGACTTTCATACACACACACACACACACACACACACACACACACACACACACACACACACACACACACACACACACACACACACACACACACACACACACACACACACACACACACACACACACACACACACACACACACACACACACACACACACACACACACACACACACACACACACACACACACACACACACACACACACACACACACACACACACACACACACACACACACACACACACACACACACACACACACACACACACACACACACACACACACACACACACACACACACACACACACACACACACACACACACACACACACACACACACACACACACACACACACACACACACACACACACACACACACACACACACACACACACACACACACACACACACACACACACACACACACACACACACACACACACACACACACACACACACACACACACACACACACACACACACACACACACACACACACACACACACACACACACACACACACACACACACACACACACACACACACACACACACACACACACACACACACACACACACACACACACACACACACACACACACACACACACACACACACACACACACACACACACACACACACACACACACACACACACACACACACACACACACACACACACACACACACACACACACACACACACACACACACACACACACACACACACACACACACACACACACACACACACACACACACACACACACACACACACACACACACACACACACACACACACACACACACACACACACACACACACACACACACACACACACACACACACACACACACACACACACACACACACACACACACACACACACACACACACACACACACACACACACACACACACACACACACACACACACACACACACACACACACACACACACACACACACACACACACACACACACACACACACACACACACACACACACACACACACACACACACACACACACACACACACACACACACACACACACACACACACACACACACACACACACACACACACACACACACACACACACACACACACACACACACACACACACACACACACACACACACACACACACACACACACACACACACACACACACACACACACACACACACACACACACACACACACACACACACACACACACACACACACACACACACACACACACACACACACACACACACACACACACACACACACACACACACACACACACACACACACACACACACACACACACACACACACACACACACACACACACACACACACACACACACACACACACACACACACACACACACACACACACACACACACACACACACACACACACACACACACACACACACACACACACACACACACACACACACACACACACACACACACACACACACACACACACACACACACACACACACACACACACACACACACACACACACACACACACACACACACACACACACACACACACACACACACACACACACACACACACACACACACACACACACACACACACACACACACACACACACACACACACACACACACACACACACACACACACACACACACACACACACACACACACACACACACACACACACACACACACACACACACACACACACACACACACACACACACACACACACACACACACACACACACACACACACACACACACACACACACACACACACACAGACATCATCGTGAAAATAGTCAAAATTGGTTCTAAAGGTGCTAAAACGTGCTTATTGACAAAAATCTCGACATCGAATTTTTTCACGATCCCTATACCTCTCTAGGCGAGAGGTAAAAATATTCATCCAAATGTATATTTAAAGGCATTGGCAACTTATCCAAGCATATTAAACTTATTCCAGCAAACGATAGAATATTCAATTCTAAGCATATTAGTTTTTGTCCGAGGCGTTTATGCTCTATAATTAGAAAGTTACAAGCATTTTAAATTTTGATTTGAAGTTTTGCGTGACGTCATACATGACCACCGCGCACGGCACACTACGCACATTGTTTATTGTTCCTGTCACTGTGTCACTTGTATCACTGACAGATAATTAAATAAGATGTTAGATGGTTCATTGTTGCATTAAAGGTTGTGCTAACCATTCAAGTATATCCTAATATACATTTTTACCTCTCGCCTAGAGAGGTATAGGGATCGTGAAAAAATTCGATGTCGAGATTTTTGTCAATAAGCACGTTTTAGCACCTTTAGAACCTATTTTGACTATTTTCACGATGATGTCTGTGTGTGTGTGTGTGTGTGTGTGTGTGTGTGTGTGTGTGTGTGTGTGTGTGTGTGTGTGTGTGTGTGTGTGTGTGTGTGTGTGTGTGTGTGTGTGTGTGTGTGTGTGTGTGTGTGTGTGTGTGTCTGTATGTGCGCCTACTATAGTCTTTCGTTCTGATTCATTATCTCAAATTTTACTGTACATAAAATTCTAATATTTTGCAATATACATTTATATATGTTAATGAAGAGCTGATAAGATTTTGGTAAAAATCTGCCAACCGGAAATGGTATTTTCTTGAAGCATTTTAACATTTTTTGCAAAAAATATAGAAAATACTGCGATAGTTACAATTTGTCATTCGACATTTGAAAGAACATATTATCTTTTACAATATTTATTTAACATCGTTTCTATATCTCTTACCAATAAAGGAAAATTAATTTTCAAAAATTTGTAATTTTACCTACCACGATTTGTAAATCATAATATAGGAACAAAATTTTAAAACAAAAATGAAATGTCAATATGATAGATGAACAGACGTATAGGTACACAGTTTCTGAAATTTTTGTGACACCATTTTTAAATATAAATATATTATTAACTGGGTTTGAAACTTAGAACCTAGGAGCCGAAATATAATAAATTAAAAATTGACTGAATTCCATTACGTTTTTATCTTTTTATCCTTCCATTAAACGTATTCAGTCAAGAAGTATCATCGATTCATTATTATTATTATCACTGGATATAAGGTAATAAAAATAAAAAATTTATCTACAAAGAGCTAATTTGATTTCAATGTCAATAGGAATCGGTACTTTGCTTGAAGAACTATAACAAAAATTACAAAAAGTAGCCTAACCAAATTCAAATTCACATATTACAGTGTCAAGGCGGGAGGTCATGTGCTGGCCACAACAGATTTTTAAATATCATACCAGAGAATAAATATCAGAACAGAATTTATATAAAATGTGGCTTATTAAATTCAAGGCGACAAATTTTTAATACTTAAATGGAACTTTACAATGTTGATGCTTTAAATGATAATAGGTAGATATAGAAATTTAATATAGTAGAAATGCAGTGTGGAATATGATAAGACAAATTGCAAAATATTTCAACTAATAATAATAAACTTTTAGACAATTTTACACATCATGCTACTATTGCTATATTGCTACTAAAATATCTTTATTTAAAATAACAAAATAACACTTTGAAACGATGAATGATTCGTTATAAGTACATTCTGGAGATCCATCCATATATTGACACTTGAATCGTTGCAAGTTGCAGCAATAAATTTCGTTATCGTTTTGCATTAGAATACACAATCCACAAGTACACTAATAATTTACATTCCTGAGTCATTTGGCCGCGGATTTTTATCGCAATACTCTGTTTCATACATCTTTATCTCACATCTTTGACATTAGTGACATTAACAAGAAACAAAGATAGTTACACACATGGTAAGTTGATATTGAATTAAACGCTGATTATGTGACGTCATACATGACCACGACAAAAATTCACGCGCTTATAGCGGCGGAACCCGACCACTTTCAGACTTGTGATTAATAAATTGTTATAATCATAATAAATACTAGAGATATATGTAATAAAAAAATTTGACATTTCATAAGTTGCCAATGCCTTTAAATAAAAAATAAATATATGATGTTAAATTTTTTGTTTAATTTATTATTTTTCCTTTATTTTTAAAGTATTTACTGGGCTACATAAGCCTGGATTTTATATTAGTAGGCGGACCCTCGTAGAGATGGCGCAAGTAGCACGGTTACAGCTAATATCATTGCAGTCGACTATCTATTCGCTAGGTGCACGACGACAATGCCACCTAGCGTTTACAATTTTGTTGGCTTTGTCAATGTTGTGTCACAGGATAGTCTTGGGGGAATTGTATTAAAAATCCAATAATTGTACCTTACTTTGCTATTATCAAATTTGGTTTTGAAGATAATGAACAGAAGAAACTTTTTTCTCGTTGGAATACAGGAAAATTAATATATTTTACAAAATATGTATTTGTGACAAGTAAGGAAACGAAAGTAGAGTTTATAATAATATAAAATTTGCAGGACGAAGTATAGCAGAGTTCTGTAAACACATAATGAAGGTAACTACCGAGATTCCTTAGGTGTTACATACAATATTTTTCTTCTTTCGTTTTGAATAAGTGAATTTTTTTGAAAATATGAAATTTTGACATTTGCATGACAAATTAGGTTATCTACAAACGACGGTTTTATTCGAGTTTTTAAAAGTTTAAACTGCATAAAATGTGCGATTGCAAACCAAATCCATTTGATATTTAAGTATCCTTTCAATGTAGTCTATAATTTTTGAATAAATAATGTAATAAATATTATGTGATCTTTTTCATCATTATCGGCGTAACAGCACTTAACGAACCTAAGCCTCAACGTCTCGAGTACCGTAGTAGTACTCGTTTCGTAACTGATTCATCTTGGTGCAGCCAGAATCTCAATTCGTGCTACGGTTTTTGAATTTTGAAGGCCAAAGCGGCATTGGAGATATTCTTTTGCAACCGACTTTCGCTGTTGGAAATCTGTAAAACTTAAATTTTACTGATTCTACCAGTTAGTAGGCAGCAATTAACATCAGAAAAACTGTCATGACCCATTTAATTTTATTTGTAAATCGAATAAACACACAGGGACAGATTTGACATTTGAGAGATAGCCAAAATTATTGCTAAGTTAGTCCGCATCAAGCGCTGTGATCAGTTTTGTTACCCCCACCCTACACTTCGCACCCAGCGAATAGACTCTTATATGGTTTGTGGACATGACTGTTCATACTTTTCTTAATAACTAAAATGTAGAATTATATTATACAAATATATTAATATATAAGTACTACTTACTACTGCTACTATATATTTTAGTCATTTTATTTAAACTGCAGAAGAAGATATAAACGATATTTTACTATTGTCACTGCTACTGTCACTGTCATGTCATAATCATTTAAATTTTACGTAGTAACAAATGTTAATCGATCATGGACTACAAGATACCGAAATACTAAATTATAAGTATATACTTTAATTATTCTTAAATGATAGAAGATACAGAAAAATTTATAAAATACCGATTGTAGATAATAATCACATAATCTTTCATTTAAAATAAAAAAATTGTCTAAAATTAATTATTTATCAAAATATTTTTAAAAAGTACTACTTCCGGTTTATAGATTGAAACAAAAAATAGGAGGTGCACAACTAGATGCTATAACAGTCATAAATACAAAATTTCAGCTTTCTACGTCTAACCGTATTTGAGTTATGCGACACACATACGTACGTACGTACGTACATACATACGTACAGACGTCACGACGAAACTAGTCATAATGGATTCAGAAAAGGTCAAAACGGATATTTCCATCAAAATCTGAAAACCGAAATTTTTCGGGATTACAATACTTCCTTATTATGCCTCGTTTTCATGTATCCGGAATCCGCAGATTTCTTGCGGAATAATATGGCCGCCATGAATTCCATCTCCATATTCAACATAAATAAACATATATTTGAAGTTATAACAACTGACAGTTTAAACGTCAAAACTTGCGGAGCTTGCGGAGTTCCGCAGAAAGTTAAAAATAATTTAACTACTGACGGAATTCATGGCGGCCATTTTATTCCGCAAGAAATCTGCGGATTCCGGATACATGAAAACGAGGTATTACTCCGTACAAGGAAGTAAAAAATGTAGGTATGTAAAACAAATATAATATATCTTTGTATTCTTTGTACAACAAATAAGTAGGTATGCAAAATATCAATACCGCTTAATCTCATTGTTTAAAACAAGTGTAATATTTTACGCTTGCTGTTTGAGTCCGGCATCGGGTCGGGTACCCGCATTGCGGGTCGGATCTAGAATACTTTCGCGGGTAGCGGGTATTACAAAATAAAAATAAGCGGGTTGCGGGTCGGGTGCGGATTAGTTAAAATGTAAAAATGCGGGTTGCGGGTCGGGTGCGGGTTTAATTTAATTTAAAAAATCTGACGTGGACACCACATGACTTCCTTGTACGCCTTGTGTGTTCATACTTTTCTTAATTACTAAAATGTAAAATAATATTAAAAATTCTTTTAACTTATTATACTAATACTCACAAATATATTTTAGTCATTTGATTTAAACTGCAGAAGAAGATATAAAGCATATTTTACTATTGTCACTGTCATGTCATAATCATTTAAATTTTACGTAGTAACAAATGTTAATCGATCATGGACTACAAGATACCGAAATACTATAAATTATAAATATATACTTTAATTATTTTTAAATGATAGCAGATACAAAAATATTTATAAAATACCGATTGTAGGTAATAATCACATAATCTTTCATTTAAAATTAAAAAAATTGTCTAAAATTAAATATTCATCGAAATATTTTTAAAAAGTACTACTTCCGGTTTGTAGACTGAAACCAAAAATAGGAGGTGCACAACTAGATGCTATAACAGTCCTAAATACAAAATTTCAACTTTCTACGTCTAACCGTATTTGAGTTATGCGACACACATACGTCCGTACGTACGTACGTACGTACGTACGTACGTACGTACGTACATACGTACGTACAGACGTCACGTCGAAACTAGTCATAATGGATTCAGAAAAGGTCAAAACGGATATTTCCGTCAAAATCTGAGAACCGAAATTTTTCGCGATTACAATACTTCCTTACTTCGTACAAGGAAGTAAAAATTAGAGCAATTTTTGTATGATAATACAAAATTATTAAAATTTTCTCAGAGACTGTAATAGTTACAAAAAAATTGTTGTCATCTTTTTGTAGAGAATTTTGTGCTCTAAACACTACATTGAAGTAGAAGGTTCAGATTTCATTTCTATTGTTTTAATTTTTAAATTTAAGCCTAAATCACGGCCTAAATAAACGTCATTCACATAACTATTTAGTTTTAGGGTTTATATTTATATTTCCGTTTAAGAAAAATTTGAATACATCTAACTAAATACTAGCATTCACAGTGCTTACGTACAGTATCTGAATGCTCGTATTTAGATAAATGAATTAAACTTTTTTAAACGTAAACATAAATGTAAACCTTAAAACTAAATGCTGTGAATGAGGCTTAAAATATCTACATTGAGTTAAAATATGCCATATTTTGGATATTATTAATTAATAACAATTTAAAAAAAATTAAACAATAGAAAGAAGTAGTAAGCATTAAACTTGCTTATTTAAGAAAAACATGTAAGATTATTTATATAGGTTAGCAATTATCAATATAATACGAAACCACTCGGAATTTCTCTAAACTGGAATGAAGTATTTATTTAGATGGTAACCATTTAATAGTGGAATCCAACCACTCCGACCGATTCATATCTTGGTGCAGTCAGAATCTCAATCCACGCATCGGTCTTTGAAAGCGATAACAGAGAGATTATTTACGCAACCAGGACTAGATTTAAGACGCTCAAGCGGCCAGCTTCAAACGCCCGAGTGAAATTTAATTGCAAGATGTTTTACAATCACACACTGCCGGCCGGGAAGCTTGAACCACGGAACTCCGAGTTCGTATGTCATCGCATGTAGAGAGATGTGCTTAAACCCGCTCAGCTACTGCTACTTAAGATGATCAAGTAGTCAGCTTGAAGCAAGATGTTTTACAATAACACACTGCCGGCTGAGAGACTTTAACTGCGGAACTCCGGGTTCGTATGTCATCAGCAGAGAGCTGCGCTTAAACCTGCGCAGCAACTGCATCGACAAAATAGAAGAGGATAAATATTAAAAAACAATACCTGCTTTCTGTGTCTGTCTGGAGCGATTATATATGCTCTCAGGCGACCTTATTTTAGCAGCTTTCTTCAATTCAAAAGAATCTTTTACATATTTGGCTAGGTCCGATTCGGGAATATTTTCATCAGGATCTTCTTCAGATATTTTAGACAACTCCGGACTTTTACATTCGTGAATTGGAAGAGCTAATGCTGCATCTTGACTAGATGGTATAATGTCCATACTTAGTCTATGGTCCATACTATGATTCGAATTAGAACCCACCGATATGTAGGAGTCGTTTTCTGATAGCTCGGGATCGGTGCATTTGAATTTGTACGGCGCCGCTATTTCGGTTCTGTAAATTAATAATATTATTTGACTTCAAGTTTTTAGCTACTAATTTAACCTAGAAAATTATATGTGTAAGTGTCTAATTTAACCTAGCAGCGCTCAACGTTCGCACTTATAATTGAAATAGGAATTTTGTGGAAACGCTGGTTGGTTAATTTAGAACTATGCTTATAATTGGATAGGTCTGAACCTAGCTTCAGTAAATATAAAATATAATATTTAAATGATTATATTTTAAAGACAGTAATCATAATTACTGTTCTCTATACTTATTGTTACATTTATTTTTGACTTAATATGTAAATTTAGCTTAAATTTTTAACTTTGCAACACAATGTAACATTTAAAATTACATTTAAGTGTAATCAGAATTAAAATAATCGTACAAAATTGTCTAATGAGACAGATTTCAAATCGGAAAATGTAATACCGCAATACAGCTTGGAAAAGCAAAAGTAACTCTTAAAATTGTATGTTTCTAGTAGCATAATCATGCTGTGAATTAATTAAAGTTCAGATATTATGAAGCAGCAAATATTAGTATAATATACAGGGTGATTCACAACTTCGTGCATATAATTAATGGTATTATAATACTTAACTTAGGGGTGAGGGGGGTTAGTGTGGACATGGAGTTAATGTGGACATCAACGATATTTCCAAACTGGAGAATAGGAAAATTTTGAAATAATTCATGTAGGTTAGCAATACCAGTAGGTATCACCTTATGAAATTTCTTCACGATCTATCCCTTAGTACTAGAGTAACTGGCTTGGAAGTGATATCGTGTGTCAAAAGTAAATTTTTCAATAATTATTTGAAAGCGTTTTTTTGTAGTTTAGTAATTTTTGTTAAAACTAACGGTTAGTTAATATAATTCTTCATTAAATTGCATATCTTTTCCAGTAATTTTTTTTTGAATAATGACTATATATATAACCCTCGAGGCTATAATATGGACATGTCCACATTAAACCGTGGGATCATTTTGAAGAAATACAACTCTTTTTTACATTTTAACAGATATACATAAACAAAATGGTTCTATCCTACAAAAGGAAAACCGACCGGACTTAAATTTCAGAGCAAGACGTGATGAAAGCTGTTATACAGAACGAATGTGCACGCACCTCTAATTTATTATCGTATAATATTAATTTTAGTATGTATGATGTAAACTGAATAATTTACAGTATATTTGTTAACAATAATTATATTTTCAGTTATTTCAATAAATATATGCAGCGAAATAATGTATTTTAAAAGATGTCCACAGTAACCCCTTATGAAAAAAGGCATTGTCCACATTAACCCCAGCAAGGGGCCAATGTGGACAAAAAACATATTTTTTTCAAAATATGAGTATAATTTCTACAGATAAAATTTATCTCAAATTTGTACAGCATATATGATAGTGATAAGTGTAAACTTTATATTAAACCTTTAAAATTAGCATTTATTAACTCCTATACCGTAATATGCAACAATTAAAAAAATATGTCCACAGTAGCCCCCCTCTCCCCTACTGATCATGGAACAAAAATAATTTTTTTAAAATTAATTAATTTAAAGGCAGTTTTTGCAAGATGTACACTTTTGAAATGAATGGAATAAAATTATGTTTGTATTAATTGTGCATTTAAAAGAATAGTAATTCCATATGAAAACAGTGACCCAAAACATAAATTTTGAAAAAATTTCTTCAGTTCTGTGATAATAATAACAATATAATATTATAACATTTTCTTTGCGAAATAAAAAAATAAAATGAACGTACCTATTATGTGCTTCCTTGAATCCACTACAATCCAAGTTATAAGTAGTTGACCTAGACTAAAAAATAAGTTTGCATTATTAATTAATCACTTAAAAAATATAATATATACCTTTATAGATTTCTTTCGCTCAGTGATGAACTTGCTTGGACTATCTGAATGCCTTCTATTATCAGACTGAGTAGTTTTATTGAGTTCATCTTGAATAACATCATTATAATCTTTCTGAATATCCTACAAAAATATTTAATAATAAGTCGATATTTATTTCAAAGTAAATGACTCGAATTCAGCACTCTTCTTTGAGCTAATGAAGTTTCTCTAATTACCATGGAAACATATTTTATCTTTTTTTATTTGAGATGGAAGCATGTGTTTCTTTTTGTTTGTTATTTTTAGAGAAGCTTCTTTAACTTAGAAAATAGTGCTGAATTCGGTCCAGTGACTGCAGTTGAAATGAGGTTCTTGCGTGGTGTATGTGGTTATACAAGGAGGGGCCGAATGCGGAATAAATTGGAATATGAAGAATGTCGAATCGTTAAGAATGTAATTGATAGAGTAGAAATAAGTCAGTTGCGATGGTTCGGGCGTCAAAATAACTTTTAATGTCGTGTTTGTCCATTTTAATGAAATAATGCAATTTATCACGAAATACTTAATGACAGGAAATAATTATCAAATGTCAGAAAGACAACACACGCCTACTAAAAGGTGAAACAAAAATTAAAACTGTGGCCGACCTGTTCGATAACATATTGAACGGATATTTGATATTGTTCATTTTCGTAGCTAGGTAAGTGTATGGATACTGTTTGTTTCATATAAGTATGGTCGTGGGAAAATGTTATTATATGCTGTGGCGCCATGTGTCGACGCTGTAAATATAGACACCGTGGCCCTCACTGCTTTTAGACAGTGAAATTATAGGATCCGTAGTGGGGATAGAAATTATACGCCATTATTTTAGACGCCGTGGCCCCATGTGTCGACGCCGTGGCCCGGGCTCGTTGTTGAGCGATTGAGTGGACGTTCGGTGAGTAAATGGATTGTTGGGTGTGCGAATGTTTCCGATTGGGAAGAATAGGAGAGCTCGCATGAATATGGACGAGGCAAAAGAAGTATCAGGATAGAAATGTTTGGCGAAGATTGATTGCTGATTGATACATACTTGACAAATTTTCGTGATGTCTGCATCATAGGCATCGGCGCATACAGCAGGAAAATTTGATTCAGGAACTCGAAATTTATTTCTCCTGACCGCTTCGAGCCACAGCACAGAAACGACGTGAACTTTTGACATTTTTGCTTTTCTGTATGTTGTGTACAATCCGTCTTTTAACACGACATGTGTCACTCCTCGGCATAAATTGTCTTTTATTTTGGCGCCCATACTTTGCATCATTGTCTTTACAGCCGAAGAACGATCTTCTCCATTACTTCTAATTTCGCAAAAGGCTACCACACCTTCTAGCAGATGTTCAAACGGTCTTGGTGTCCCCACAAATTGGGGACTTGGCACTTTCTGAGAACGCTCGTCATTAGATGAATCCTACAATATAGCTAATAGAAATTCTATAAATTACAATGAAAGTATTCTTACAGATTCTAGTCGTTGCAAGGCCCGTCTTCTTCCCAAAGCAGAAGGACTTTCTAATCTTACGCTATCAGTTTTTGATTTGGGAGTACGATTTAACAAACTGTCATTCTTCTGTAATTTTTTAATTGGTGAACAGTATTTTTGTGACTTGTTGGAGTTTGGTGATGAATTTTCATTAGTTCCAACGAGTCCTTCTTGTGTCAATAGCTCCAGTACTTGAGCTCGTTTTCCTGGGTTTTTTAATAAAGTTTCGAACAACATTTTATGTGCAGAAGTTTTGATCGCGTCCGATAAACTCATTGTGCCACTAGTATAATTCATTTTCACTGCTTTTTAAAAGTTTAATGATTAAAATTAATTTAATAGTATAGTAATAATGAAAATATGCACTTCACATTTCACTTGATTTTCCGCGAAAAGTCAGCGTCAGCACATAACCTTACCTTTTTCATGACAGTTGACGTCCAATAAACACCATAGGCGTACTATTTTGTTTTTGCGTAGGGGCATCGCATGGGCTGGGCTAGAATTTCCATACACAGGAAAATACAATATCGACTTATCGACAGATGCAAATCTAGAAAGTTCATGTTATAAAATACCTGCATCAAAAGGGGTAGCCATTCAACACCAAAATATATAATTCTAGAATATTCATACCTTTGTTTCTTCAACACAAGAGTGTGTGTTGATGAAACAAACTAGTTGTCTAAATCTAGATTTGCATCTTCCTGTGTTTGCGTTTATTGCAGATCTAAAATTCTAGATTTACATTTTCCTGTGAATGAATCTTTTACTGCAGGATTTTATTACGTAATAAATTTTCTAGATTTGAATTTTCTTGTGCTTGCATTTTCCTCTATATGAATATTTTAGAATTTTATTTACTGATGTTGAGTGGCCACCCCTTTGCGATAATTTACGTAGAATAAGATCAATATATTTAACATTATCAAATATTTATTTAACATCAATGCTCTCCAATTTATAAATGATATTATTACAATATTTGGACAATATACTTTAAAACTATGATGCTGCATTCACACTGAAATTTAAAGAAATTAATTTGACTGTTCACAGCTCGAAATATGAATCGTAACAATCAAGACAGAAAATATTCAAATGCTTTCCAGAACAAATCAGCTGTTTATCTTACTTTAAAGTCACGAAATTTGAGGAAGTCTGTCATGATAATGTGTACTTGCGTTCACAACACCAAATTGTAGTGATGGAATTTCGTAAAATTTTCACCAAATTTCGGGCTGTGAATGCAGCTTGACTATAAAATGCATTTCGCAAGTTTTACTCAACTTTATACATATAACATTTAACGAGCCTGCCTAAAATAGCCATATTTGCACAAAAGAATGACACACTTTGCAACCAGATAAACAAAAACATATTTTGCCCATGAAATTCTAATAAATAGGCCGGTAAGAGCCATGCTAACTGTGCAGCAAACCAAATAAATAATAAAGTTAACGCACTTTTTAATGTCATTTGAAATTGCCACAAAGTTAAAGGAAGAATCGCAAGGACCCAAACAAAATATTGAGAAGTTAAAACTGAATTATATGCCACCATTACAATAGTCTGAGTTAAGATTGAAAATGGTAGAGTAAATTTATTAAGTCCGTACCTAACAGATAACACAAGCACTAATACAATTTGTGGTAGAATACTTAAAACTTTTTGCCATATTCCAATATTTTTTATTCCTGCCGTAAGGTACTGAATATAAAAGAACAATGAAAAATTGTGTCTAGTATCTTTTCGTACCAAATGGTAAATATAAGTCTCATACAGGAATTCATAACCGTATAAGTAATAAAAAACTGAAGTCAAAACCGTTAACGATACAAAAGTACCTGATATAATTGATAATTGATTATAATTAGGTATCAAATAATATAAGTAATCTTTTTTAAAAATTGTTTTACGTGCTTTTTGTTTCTGATCGAGTTTTGATAAATTCGTTTCATTATTTCTCGTTGAAATTTCGTCAGTTGTTGATTGTTTTAGTAATATGGCGGTTTGAGAAGTGTGCGTTACCCTTTTATCAATGGAATATTGACCAAAATTACTCAGATACATAAAATAAGACAAACTGTACATTATTGGGTATAGTCTTACATGTATTGCTAAACCGTGAACTAGACCTGCTAAAAAATATGTTTCTTTACACTGGAGTAAATAAAGAGTTAATAAAACCAGAAATGCTGCTATTGCATCACAATTTCCTCTGGTTGATATTACAAAAGTCATTGGATTGTAAATCCAAAATAACATGCAATAATTTGCAATTTTACTGCTTGTTTCATCTTCTAATTTATTACATTTTTTAACTATTTCTGGCGTATCTATAATTCTTTGTTTACGATGCCTACAAATATTTTCTTTTTCATTGAATGTATCCGTTTTTTTGGTTACTGCGTATTTAAAATCAGAAAATTTTAATCGGTTATGCACCACTATAGTTCGAATAAGTAATCCTACTACAATATCGATTATTGAAAAAAGTATTTTACCAAAACTGCCATAAAAAAATAGATTTGGTATGAGAAATATTGCAATTAATGGGGTATATCTATAAGTGTGTCTATCGTACGGAGACTTATTATTTAGAACATGTCTAGATGCATCTGTAAAAACTCTATAATCTATATCAGTATACGGAACTTCAGAAATTTTATCGTGGAACTCACTATAAATAACTAAAACTATTCGCAGGATTAGTGCGAATAGTATGTGATATTTATACGAAATATCAAAAAACTTCTGCATTTTTATTTATTATTTCACACTTTTATTATATTCTGACTTTTAGTTCCGCAGCGGATTTTCTCAAGCAATTTTTAAACTTTTTAAAGTCCTCCGAACAGTCGTTTAAATTAACAGAGTCCTTTTTCAAAACACAGTTCGCGTACAACATCGCCTCATTGCTACATTTTGCTAACAGAACAGGATATTGCTTTAGTCGACTTTTAGCTTTTTTGACAGACTCCATACCTTAGAAATTAAATTTGCGAACGTTTTCTCTTTTCACCAGGTATTTGAGGTGGAGCGAATTCCGTTCTGAAGAAGATATCGTAGATCGGTCTGGAGAAGAATATGAATAACGCTGATGAAACCGAGCCCCAGAAGAATATTTTAGGGTGTCGTCGAAGCCAAGAATGTTTACGGATTACAGTTTTTCTAGGAGTGTCACTCATTTCACGGATTTGTCTGCAGACAGTGGTTTTGGATCAACTTTGATTCCGGAACAACATAAAGATACGGCGGCCCACTTACGGCAGCACTCTTTCATTTCCTCGAGAACATCAAGGCACGATCCTTCTTGGAAGTTATTTTCTAAAATAAATCAGTTTATAACTTATCTACTACTGGTATAAATTATGTAACATGAAAGTGAGGTTATATGATTACAAACCATTTAAACACTTTTGAATTTTACACGCTGTTGCTTTACAAGGATCCTTCGGCTTTGGCATGTAGTAATAATATTATTAAATTAAAGAGAATAATATATTATTTCTTTGTAACTTCAAAATGTGATCCTCTTGACACGACGCATGGACGATAAAAACAATGGTACTACCTTTACAATTAGTACTGTTCTATATTGCCATTGCCACGATTGCCATCACCATCACCGACAAATTTATTTTTTTATCTACGACCATTGAATCAAGGAGGATCATCGAATAGTATATTCATTATATAACTGTACTAAGAAACCCCTCCATAAGACACTATTGTATTATGTATTCATAAATCAAAATTATGTAAGAATAAAATGCTGATCTGCGAAGAAATGCACAGATGGACGTAAAAACTCGCTGATCTACATTTAACTAAACTTAATTTTAAAAAACCTAACATCCTTCTCGAGTTTCAAATTATACTCGGTTTGGATTGATTTTATCCTTTTTTACGTGCATCTGTGCATTTCTTCGCAGATCAGCGCTTTATTTTTTCTTTATACACTCGCCTTCAGCTCGTGCATAAGATTTCTTCCTGCTGAATTATAGCCTACATTGTGCTCGTCAAATAATATATTATTATTCCTTCTTTATGCAATATCTAAAAAAATAATTCAAAATTAATAATCATGTTCAAGGTAACGCATACAAAATGAATTTCTTTTGTAAGGAATTTATTATAAAGACGATTGCTCTTAAATTATACCTAATCTTTAAACATTGTAATACTATTCAACGTTTATAGTTATTTACATCGGGTATTAAAATGGAAATTTTTGGCATCAATATGTAGCTCTGAAACAAAACACTGATAAAATACATCACAGGTCTTACAATTTGGAGGGGAAAAGCATAATATAGTTATTAAATAAAATACAGCTTATTCTATATTATTACATAAATATTTAAACACGTAAAGAAAAGTAAACAAAACTTAAAATTACACATTCATTTGGAAAGACCTGTCCAGTGGAACAATTTATTTTGTCTAAGACAAATCAAAGTCCAAAAAAATTTCCCTACAAAATAATTAAGTTTTCTTTTAATTCATTTGTCGAATTTATAAACTTGAATAAACAGTCAACTTTAAGAATATAAATTAAGAAAATACTTATAGTAAAGTAAAAATATTTGCACATAATAATCTCATAATATAAAATCACATTTTTCGTTCCTACATTACCAAACACTTAATTATAAGTCTGGAAGAGAATTTCAAATTCAGCACTCGTTTAGACGTTAAAATAAAAAAACTACTGCTAATAAAATGGTACATATTTATAAATATTGCATTGGGCAACAGTAAAACAATTAGAAAACCCACATATTATAGTCAACTTGAAAACACGCCATATAGTGTGGTATTCAGCTTAAATAATTTTAGATCTTTGTAAACCGTGTAAAATCACATTTATAATATTAAATAAATTATGTGCACCTTAATATAAAAATAGCAGTGTAAATAGAAAAAATTATATATTTCATCATTCTAACCAGTTAAAGTCTTTGATTTAATTTCAAATGTTGAAACATGTCAATAAATTATTTAAATACTGATTAGAATCATGTCAAATGATTTAAACATATTAACTTTAACAATCAACAGATCAAGCATTATAGGATCTTGTCATGAATTTATTAACATTACTGGACGCGTAAATATTGAAACCAATATTTAAAATGTTAAAAATAAAACTTATGATCGTATATTTGGGAGAATCAAGTGTCGCACCTACTGCTTAAGCCAGGCCTAGACTAGAACAGAACATTTTCTACAAACATGTTCAGTTCGTTGTGATTTGAGCATCTAGATATGAACACGAACACGTTCGCGAATATGTTTCTCTGTATTCCCTATTGTTCGATGTAAATGTTCGCAACGAACATAACATCCCGGCTCGAACATAATTTCAATTCCACACTGATCGCGAACATGTTCTGTTCATTTCGTTATGACCTGAGCGTCCAGATATGAACACGAACACGTTCACGAACGTGTATACTTTGTGATCCCATCAATGGTATATAGCTCTTCTTTGATGCAAATGTTCACAGCAACGTCCAGACTGGTAAAAACCACAGATATATATATATATATATATATATATATATATATATATATATATATATATATATATATATATATATAAATTGACAGATAGATTGTTTGATGTATTCCGTATGTGACTGTATGTAAGTTGAGCGCCATATTGAGTCACGTACGTACAGTCGATCTAGCGAATCAATCAATTCCGTCACAAATCATTGTTACTTCATTTTGACGGAATCGGTTTATTCGCTGGATGGACTATACCATCAGTGCGCGTGCGCACATGACGTATTGCGTCAATTTGATTGGCCAATAGTTTGACGTGACTCAATATGGCAGCTGAAGACATGATGCATCGGACAACTGGCGGATCGCAACCGAACAGAACATCAACAACAACAAAATGTTCGCATTCCATTCGCGAACATGTTCTGTTCTAGTGTGGATCGGGCTTTACACGTGCATCTTACCTAAAAAATACAAAATGTCTACGAAGGACCATCCAGCCGTCTTAAAAACGTAGTAACCGAGATAATGACTAAACTTAAGCACCATATTATACACACATCTATTTTACTATCGTCTTGCAGTGAACCTTTCCATCCAGGCGTGCCTGAGGTTGGACTTGGATGGGCTCATCTCGCAGGGGCTTGGGGTAGGTGGGCTGAAACCCTCGTCTCCAGACAACGTGAGGTCGTCGTCCTCCTCTGAAGATATCAGCTGTTCCAGAGCAGCGGTGCCATGGAAACTCTGCGACCGGTGTACGGAACTCGAGTGACTTGGTGAGCTGTCGCAGTCGTTCTCGTTGTATGATTGTGTCATGACGTTTTGCTGCTTCTTAGCCAGTTCTGCTTTGCGTTTTCCCTCCGCTGCCGCTTTCATTGGGTCGTAACTCTTGCGCCGTTTCCAGTTTTGGAACTCCATTTCTCGACTGGAAAGCGTAGAGTTGCTACGGGGACCTGATTGCTTCTTGCCTGAAAATTCAACAACATTGCTTCAGAACTGATAATGATAATAAAATAAAATGGTTGAAAAATCCATTAATATAATAATTATGTGTTAAGATGCAACACTTGTGAATAAAGTATACAGCTAGCATTTTTTTTTTATTGTTGCATTCATTGTAATTTCACTATATTAAATGATAATTTAATAAATAAAATGCAATTTAAAAAATAAACATAATTCATTTAGTTTTAAAAAAACATAAAAAAATCAGATCCACGTCAACAATTCTGTCTTCGGATAATTTTCGTCCACTAATATTAAAATGAATACCGCAAATTTTATCAAATTTTTTAGATTCTTATATTACCATTTTGAGGTATAGTATCTACAAGTCCTAAATTAACTTTTCTGGAGAAAAAATTCCAAATATTCTACAATCTGTGTCACAAATCTTTGATTGTCCTTGCATAGAACGATTTTACAATAATATATATTTTTTTTATTTGGTTGCATAAAGTTTCGTCTGTTGATTTTATTTGAGATTGGGTAAAATGTATTGCAATTTGCCGAGCAATTTTCAATAAATATAAGATACAGTACAGTATACTTCTTGTATTTTGATTTTGATTTGAACTTTTTTACGTCTGGGCCAATTTCAATGAGACGAGATTCGTACTATATTTAATTATTTATTTATTTTAAGAGAAACAAAAATATATTATTTTAAAGATTAATGTAAATACGTTATTTAGCAACAGATTATTATGTTTAGATTTGCTATAAGTATATGAAGTTCTATGTGTTAAAACTATAAAAGCATGAAGTATAGTTATTCAAAAAGTGTGTTAAGTAATTTAAAAATAATTACAAATGATTTTTTTTATTGTATTACTTAACTGAAAACAAGTATATACAAAGTAGGTATTTCGTATTTATAATGTATGTATTATTTAATAGATGTAATGCAGTTCAGTTACGGATCGTGGCAATAAAATATGAAACATTAAACTATGCGTATATGGATGCCAAACTGATATAATAAATATTCCAATAACAATCTTATCAGAATCCATTAAGACTGTTTTATATTTTCAAAATTAAATTCCAATTGGAGATTTGAATAGTAAAAGTGGCAAACATTCTTTTAACGCTATAAAAACAAATATTTATGTCACTGGCGTCCGTAATAAAAAAACCAGCTAAACATCATAATAAAAAAATAGAAATGAACTCACTTTGCGGTTCTCTCCTAACGGGTTTTGGTGCTGCACTTGCTGGTTTCGGTGTCCGCATGCTAAACCTTCCGGTATCTGTCCTAGAAAACACCGGAGGTTTATTCGGAGCCAACTTCGGCGGGGGTTTCATTTTCGGCGCTTCCTGGGGCTTCAGAGGAGGCGCCTTCGCGCTTTTGGAGATGTTCATGTACCTGCTTTGCACTTCGGGACCTTTTCCTGACTTCCTGTCTACAGAAACTGTTCGCTCCGACTTTTCAGACGGGAATTTCCTCCTCATTTCCGGAGTGTTCGGACACTTTGGAGCTGGAGGTTCGTCCAAACGCGCGCGGCGAAGGCTAAATGCGCGATTATACCGGGTGTTTGTTAAGTCTTTTTTGTTCTTATTAGTGGTAGACTTCTCGTAGTCGTCGTCTGAGCTAGACTCAGTGTCTAAGTATTTTTTTTCTGAAGTTATACTTGAGCGGCGTAATTCTATATTAGGCTTAATGTTGGCAGTTGAAGCAGATCGTTGTACTGAATTTCTTTGAAAATTAGGGGAATTATACGCAACATTACTGTCTTTATTCACCGGAGCAGATATATTCAAACATTTGGGTTGGTTATCAAATTGGTTTTTGAGCGAAAAACTGCTTGATCTCCTGATTGGACTATTATTAGGAGAATTCTGTATGCGGTGAACGGTTTTATTTTGGGTATATTGATTACAAGTTTTCAAAGTTTGATCAATACCCTGCAGATTTTTGTTGTGAAAATGCTCCAGTTTGTTGGAAATTTTCACGTTGCGATCGTCGAATGAGTTGTGCCGGACGTGCATCGGTTTATTTTTAAGTAAGTTTTTCGTTTCGTTATTCAGCGCAATGTAATTTCGATCGTAGTCGCTATCCTGATCGGAATCTAAGGATAATCTCGCTTGTAGTGATGATATTATGTTCTGCGTGGGTTTAAGATATGATTCAGTTTCTAAACTACTGTCGGACAGGTCTAAGTTTTGCGAGCTGAGGCTGTTTCGGCTTCTCGGTCGGTTGATTGTGTGAACCGGTGACGGTATTTTCGACGGGGAATTTTTGCCGGACATTCCGCCAATAGCAGGCGGAAGATTTGTCACTCGAGGGCTTTGTAAGATATTTTCTACGTCTGCTTTAGTCATTTCGTCTAAATTTAAGCTACGCCGTTTAAGCGCGTCGCGTTTTCGTTGCACATCGCACTGACTAGGTTCGGTTCTTGGTAACACACTACTCGAAACTGTTTGGATTATTTTAACATTATCGTAAGGTTGTTTGATGTTTGTATCGCCTGTATAGGCTTCAACAAAAATTTCAGATTGCACTAAACTGCTCCGTCGCACGTGGCCTCGCTTTTCAGGGCGTTTGCTGAGAACGCCGCTCGCTGTTATTGAAGTAAAAACACCTTGGTCGCTGTGCTGTTCTGGCTCGGGGTCAATGCTGTGTGATTTAACTGTTGGATACAATATTTTGTTGAATATTTTCTTTGTAATTCTAGTTTTTGATTCTTCTGAATTGTTTTTTGGTGGCTGAGGTGATTCGGGTTTTTGTGCAGATTTGTGTACAACAGTTTCAGTGACTACTTGTTGTGCTATGGTTAAACTTTGAACGTATTCTTGAGTCTTTTTGATGTCCGACACTTGCTCAATATTAAAGTACTTATCGATGCTCATTCTTGCTTTTTGTTCTTCTGTGTAGTTGTCCGCATCGAGGGTGTAAGTACCGGTGTCACTAACAGAATCTGATTTTTCAAAATCAAATTCAGTTCCGCAGATGAAACCATCAGCTGATTGACTCGACTGTGTCGGTGTTAGTAGTTTGCTCGTTTCGCATTCAGGACTAGACAATTGTTTCGTTAATTTCTGCAACCGACATGCGTTGTTCACCAGCGAGGTAGAGCTCAATTGTGCATTCATGGTTAATGGGCTAGCTGGGCTAATTAATTCTAATTCTGGACTGGAAACGTCTTTCAATTCGATTTCAGGGCTATTAATACTAGGTAGATCGAAATTTCGGCTCGGGAACGATTGTGTCATTCGATCAGAAGCTATATTTCTTAATGGTAATGTCAGATCTCCTTTGGATATCACAGTGTTGAGAACAGTTGATCGCGCGCCTGTATATTTGAACTTGTCACCTTTTTCATCTGAAGAAAAGTAACCTTCTGAGTGGAAACTTGATTTACGGGGCAAGTTTCCAGTCAGAGGATGCTTCTTCACTGTAGGACTAGGGACCTCTTCGAATTTAGACAGGGACTGGCCACGTTTGTGCCGAGTTTGGTATTTCTCTACAAGCGTTTTATAACGTTGGGTGTCCACTGATTTTCCTTCACCTAAATCTATCGTGAAAGCCAAGGGTTTTGGCGATTCGGGAATATTAGAGCTCTCCTCATTTGGAGAAACTTTCTCTGTTGTCTCATCCATGACTCATAAATATTTGACAGTTCACAGCTAAGACAAAGACATTTTTCAGTACAAGGCTAAATATAGACAACCAAAATATTATTAAATTCAGTTTACCTGGTTAAAAATTAGCACACTACACATATTTTACTTTGTTATTTAACATAATTTTTACACAAAATCACTCTACATGTCATAACTGCCTTTTAATAACAGCTGTCTAGGCGCGTCTCATATCAAACGGTTTATTTCTCTCACTACGTTTACATGTCACTGTGCGCAAGTTTAACTTTCTAAAAAACTATGCTTTGCGCGGTTGCGTGCTTCCTTAATTTATGTTCACTTTACCGTAACTAACTCGAGACTCTATTTTCATTATTGTTATCTTTAAACATTCAACAATGTTCAACAATAAATAGAGAAATAATATTTTGGTTGACTCTATTTACACGCAGTAAGAATGTGGATTTCGTCTGTGCAGTTAATATAAAATTTTGATACACACTACTCGATACTGTTTGAATTATATTTATCTTTAAACAGTCAACAATGCTCAACAATAAATAGAGAAATAATATTTTGGTTGATTTTACACTCAGTAAAGCTTCATTCACATACACATTTAAGCCTCATTCACATAAGCATTTAGTTTTAAGGTTTACATTATGTTTACGTTTAAAAAAATTAAATTCATATAACTACATAAAACATTCACACTTCCCATTTTCTAGCACTGGGTATGCTCATATTTAGTTTTAAGGTTTAGATTTAGGTTTACGTTTAAGAAAGTTTAAATACATTTAACTAAATATGTGCATTCACTCATATTTAATTACCTATATGAATATTTTGGTTGACTCTATTTACACTTCGTCTGCGCGGTGAATATGATTCATTTGTAATAAAATTTATTCAAAATACAAAATTGATGTACAGATTATGTAGATATAAAAAATGACGCAATTAACTGAGTCACCTGGCTTGCATAATTTCGCATCGCACAATAATTAAAAACAAACAAGTTTTGAAAGTCCTTACCTGGTTGTAGTTGTAGAAGCAACAATTGTTGGTGATGACACAAAATTTACATGACCTTTTCAAGTTAAATGAATGTTAAAATAAAACTTTAGTTGAAGGACACTGCATGATGTGTATATTTTTTATTAAAGGGAATAAATACTGTATTTTATAATCGATTAAATTTATTTTTGTATTCGCAATTCATTAACAAAATTCTACTTTAAAAATATCGTAAATTGAACCACGTTATGGACATTTGTTCATAAAAAAATCATGCTTGTAGACTTTAACTTCTCTAGGCCACATAATTTAGCATTTAAATTTTAAAATATGAATTGGCATGATTCTTTTATTCACAGGCACTTATAGAATAGCACAGCTCAAAATGAAAACACCCAATAAATTCATATTTATATCTATGTAATTCTTAAATGTAATATGAAAAGGACTGTGGCGTCAAATTAAATTTCGATGTACAATCAGTGTTGCTGATAACATAACGGAATACACATTTCAAGCATAGTTTATTGATACGAAACACATTAAAATTTACAGTTACTGATATCGACTTAACATATTTAATGTTAGAAAAAATAGGACAATTTTATTACCGTCATAAATGTACCATATTTAATAATTATATTCCAATAATGTACATCGAAAATTAAATTGTGCATAACAGAAAATAAGACGCCCTTATTTAAAATCGCCTTTAATTTTAAAAGCGATTGATAACAATTAAAATTTTACATATTAAGTTATATTTGAGGAAGGTACCCAACACTTTATTAAATGGTATTATCTTTTCTTAGTTTTTACAAAACTTTAAATATAATTATATTTTACAGTAAACACTTTGTGCAACTGTAATTACTTAATGGATTAAAACAGTTATTAAACGTAAAGCACTTTCAACACAAACAAACAATAAAAATAAATCTGTGAATAAAAAAATAAATTATAAACAAACAAACAGTTATTTGTGCTATGTGTAAAACAATAATATAAACGAGTTAACAAATTAATTCAAATTGATAAGTGCATGAAACATTCGCACATTTTTTCTGCAATCACAATAATTATTAAGTAATAGATATAATAATGATATTGACCTATTTTGAAGTCGTGTGAGATTCGAATTTTTTATGATAGCTAATATTTAATTATGCAACATTTTCATAGTATAAAAACATTTAGTCACCTTTTAAAAGTGTCAAATTGGCAAATGTATTTTTATATTTTAATATCAGGTGAAAATAACGAATATCTTAATTGAAATTATGAGACAATATTTGCCTTTCCTTATCATAATGAAAATTATTTATACAATGCAGCAGCCGTTTCGGCATGTAATGTTTGAATCGTAAAATTATCTAAAAGCAGGCTTGAAACAGGTAGATTTACAACATTCTTATATTTTTATCGGTGTACGGATTTTGGATGTATGATCTGAAATAACAATCAATTTATTATAGACGATATTTTAAATCGGTCAGGTAGAACAATCAAATTGTATAAAACAATTTATTTTGTAAAGAATCAGTTTGTACAATGAAATTATTATAATAAGATATGAGTTTAGTATTATTTCGTAAAAATGAATATAATTAAAAATATTATGAAATAAATTAATGTAACTCAAACAACCTAATTAGTTATTGACCGTGGCAATTAGACAAATTCTGTTTCTTTATTTGTTTTAATTAATTTTGTAATATAAAATTTCACCACTCATTTTATTTCTGATTGTTCATAAAGGACCGATGTATTAGTATAAAATTTATTTTATTTACATAAAACATCAGGTACATTATTATAATTAATATAAACATTAAAATGCATAGTTATTTGTAAATAATTAAAAGCAATATATAAATAAGAAAATTAGGCTTAAGCTGAGTGTTAAATTAGTAAATGCATACATCATCATGCAGTGTGCAAAATATTAAAAAATGATGCATTCCCAATCATCGTCGTTGAAAAAATTTGGAGAGCGAATAATTATTCTGAAAAGAATGTCAAAGCGTTTAATATTATGCGAAAGCCAGCCGTGCAACTTTGTGTTAAGATGGCATTAATGGAAAATTTAAGTTAAATAAAATTCACAACAAATCATCACTCGTTCCCGTCTTACCATGGTCATTCATTCAACACGGGCAGCATGGACCCATAGAAAAAATAAACCAAATTAGTACGAACGACAAGAAAATATTGTCTTTCTTCTCATTGCTCAAAAGTTAAGTAAAGAGTTAAGCCTCGTCTACATAAACATTAATTTTAAGGTTTACATTTATGTTTAATTTTAAGAAAGTTTAAATACAAGCATCGCACTTCCCATTTTTAAGCACTGTGAATGTTCATCTTAGTTATATATTCCAACTTTCTAAAATGTAAACATAAATGTAAACCTTAAAACTAAATGCTTATGTGAATGAGGCTTTATACTAGTTAAACGATTAGTATTTATCCTAAATGAACTATTTTTTGATAGCATGTATGTATGTAATTTATTCTGTCTATTTTGTAATAATTCTGACAACAAAAAATGAAACTATTGTGCAATGCAAACTATTCTTATTATTTTGTAACTGTTAAGCCTCATTCACATAAGCATTTAGTTTTGAGGTTTACATTTATGTTTACGTGTAAGAACGTTTAAATTCAAGTATCAAAATACAAGCATTCACACATCCCACGCAATGTGAATGCTCGTATTTAGTTAGATATATTCAAACTTTCTTAAACGTAAACATAAATGTAAACTTTAATACTAAATGCTTATGTGAATGCATTTTAAATAAATCTTGTTCTTAATCATGTGAATTTCTACCTAATATACTAATTATTTACAGTGTTAGTTATGAGAAGGTGCAATGCAAAGTGTAAATTCCATAAGCCCTATTAAGTAGGTATGTTTTAATTTATAGAAAAACGATTCATTTTCCTATAAATTAAGACACATTTTTAAGTGAAATGATTGGTACTTACAATTCTATGCTGTGGATGGTAGACGTAGGGCAGTTATCGTTGCACTTGACGTGACAATGCTTATGGCATTTCAGTAAGCAGTCTCTGCATTCATATCCTTGCTTACCTAATCGTCTTGCTATGCTCTTACTGCATACTTGGCAAACCGTTCCTCTGCGCAAAAATAATACAATAATTTCAAAATAACACAAAGCATAAAAATGCAAATAAGATACGCAGCTAGATTATTCGCTGAGAACCGAGTTGAAGACCAAAAGATTGTACTATAAATAGTACCTATTCAAGCTCAACCAGTTGCTAAACATTTTTATCGTGACAGACTTCTTTGCCTCGTCCAAAATACAATTCAATATATTTCCAATCATTCGCAGTTGCAATATTACTCCACTCAATTATTTACCGGATGTCCACGCAAACGCTCACCAACTATCTCATCCGCATATATTCTTTTTAAAAATAATTGTGATTGTTAAAAGTTTGCCTCGTTTACATTCATACAAGACATGATATTTAATTTTCCAAATCATTCGCAGTAGCAACAAATTATTTATTTATTTAAGTCAATACCAGAAAATACAATTCTAGAATATTCATACACAGGAAAATGCATGCACAAGAAGATTCAAATCCAGAAAATGTGTACGTGCATTGAAAGATTCATTCACAGGAAAATGCAAGTCTAGAATTTTAGTTTCGGCATAAATGCAAACACAGAAAAATGCAAATATAGAAAAGGTATAGTCAAAACCGAGTATGTGGAACTCAAGAATGGGTATTGGGTTGTACATTTAGTTCAGTTCAATCTAATTTGTGTATCCCGTTTGTGTTAAAGAGACAAACTGTATTTGCATTTTCCTATGGTTGCATCATGAAGTATAATATGGCAGGAGTGGACACTCGGGCGGATGAAGTGTTTACTTTTTATAGAGAGACAGAAAATACGGAGCATGCATTCTATGACGATAAACAACGGTAAGACACGGTCCCAGTAGTGATCTTTCTCTCTCGCACAGGGTAAACAGAAATGCCACGAATCTGCAGTATTGCTAAGATATGGAGTTTCCACTCCTGTGTTTATATTATACTTCGTGGGTTTGCATCTTCCTATGTTTGTTGAATCGAAAATTCTAGATTTGTATTTTCCTGAATCTTTTAATGCAGGTATTATTACGTATAATTTATTGTGCAAGCGCATTTTTTTTTCAAATTTAATTTTTTTTTTTTATACGATTACTTTATTTTATTTTCCTGAATATTCTAGAATTTTATTTTCTGGCCTTGAATTGAATTGAATCTTGGAAAAGAAGAATATTTCATTTATAGATTTAAAACAGTGAATTTATTTTTTTCAGGACTCAAAGTGAATGCTCACCCAGGTAGATGTTTCGCAATGAAGGTATGATCATTGTAGATATGTAGCTTGGTGCCCTTCTTCCGCCACTTGGATTTCTGCGCGAGGGACAGCGGCACGAGGTAGTGCCTTTTGACGCCGTTCTCGAGCGTCTCTAGCACCAGGGTGGACGCCTCGTTGATGTAGGTCCTGGTGGAGGCGCCGCTCAGCCCTGAGGCCTCTGAAAGACTTGACCGTCTGGAGTTCTCGTCCATCGAACGCAACCCGGGCACGTTTAGGCGGAGGCCTGCGTGAAATGTGAATGCAGTACGTCAAGCAACCCAAGCCCAATGTGACATGTGCAGTGCAAAGTGCCGGACTGCGGGTCTTCAACAGGTGACGGTAAAACCAACTTAACATTGCCGACCTTCATATAAATAAGTAAATAATGTTTTGTATAAAATATACAGAATGAGTTTGTTGATAGTAGGTACTTATTAAATTTTTAAACCGAAATAAAGTTCAATTTTGATATAATTTTAATTAATATATTAATCAACCATGCCTGTGAATTGACGGCTGATAACCGCACACGATAAAATATATACCTATCTATAATATCGACGACTCACAATATGTATTATGTACCACTTCCCCAAGTTGGGTAAAAGGCGTGACAGATATTGTATGATTATTATAAATAATTAAATAATAAAAAAGAATAGAGTGCACCATAATATCCAATTAAAAGTTGAAGACCCACTGAAATGACAGTAACAGATAGAATTTTATCTTACAAATTACAAGAGGCTAGTTTACACTACACATAGAGCACAAATAAGCACGTCGAAAAAACTACAAATATACAATATAATACAAATTAAATGACGAGTACCATGAGTTGGTAGCTGGTAACCGCACACATGGTGTAATATATTATATCTATATCGATGATTCACAATATGAGAGGCTGCCGCTTTTTATCCAAGTTGGGTAAAAAGCGTGATATATAATATGTAACTTTTTAATGTTTTGTACAAGGAGAATTTGTTCAGTTTAGATCATTAGTAGATACTTTTTTAAGATTACAAAAAATACAATTAAGTACTAGAAGATTTATAATTCACAAGATTTTAATGTAGGACACCAAACAATGAAATAGATGAAAATGTTGACATTTAACTTTCACCTTTTTTATTTGTATAATTTTAAAAATAAAATAGTTAAGGGTTCCGTCTCCACAAGAAAATATTGCGTGTTTAGAGGTGTAGTAATTTCTGCTTTACTCATTGCACATTAAAAATTTGAAGGAAAAACAAGTAGGTACTAGATGTTTGTGAAAGACTTAATCTAGATTTATTCCCAGTTAGAAGTTGGAAATAATCTTTGGAATCCATATAAAAACTAATGAAAAAGTGTGTTTTGTACATGCTTTATCTTATGGTTAAGAGATTTATAAGAAAATGTAACTCGGCAATTCGTCTGTAAATAAATTTTTAAAATATTGCTTTATCTGTAAAACTTCGTGAGCATTTTAAAGACTGCTTTTACATATTTTAAGTGAATGTTTCCACGAGTTACAATAGGACAATAGCTACGTGGAGCCGATACCCTTAACAATACCGTTCAAAAAATACTGTGCATCTACCAACTACACTCCCAATTATCTTATCCACTTATTCATTACCACCACATTTACCATCAGTCTTCTTACCATTGGATTCGCCATCTCGTGCCCTGTCAGCGCTGACAGATCTCGCCAGGTTACCATCGGGGTCGTAGTCTTCATCACCAGGTCCAGCACTGCGTGACCGCGTCTTGCTGCGGCCTAGACGCCGCTTGATGGTGCCGAAGAAGTCGCGCTTCTTGCGCGGACGACCTCTGGCTTCCAGCAGAGATGGGTCCGTCGCATTCGTGGAGTCTTGATTCGTGGGAGTTGTGGATAGGTTGTGCGGCTCGCCCGGCTAAAGAAGATGGAGATGTTATTCTTTATTTGGTGGATTTACTCCCAATCACGGACTTGAACCGAACCGAAATAGGAAGGAACAGCAGCTATTTTAGCGAACCACGAATCAAACCTAACCGTTATTTCAGGCTCGGAATGGATTAAAGAATTAATTGAAATGTAACGTTTTTAGTCTAATACATTTCCTTTAAAATTATTCAACTGAAACGAATTTTTAAATTTAATTGTGTGTTATTTAATTGAACCGTAACTTGAACACCGAACCTAAATCGTTATTTTAAGTGGTTCAAGCCCTTTCTCCCAATCATAGAATGATAGATGTTATTTATTAAGTGGAATCCAACCACTTTGTCCGATTGCATCTGGGTTTGTATTCAACACTAGAAAATAAAATTCTGGAATGTTCATAAATAAGAAATGCAATACAAGAACATGCAAATCTAGAAAAATCGTAATCAAATCCCTGCATCAAAAGATTCATTCATAGGTAAATTCAAATCTAGAATTTTAGATTCGGCATAAATGCAAACAATTGCATCTTACAAATCTAAACAAGTTATAGTCAAAACCGAGTATGTGGGTGTTTTTCAACTTTATTTGTGTTGAAGAGACAAACAAGTTTTCTAGATTTGCATCTGCATGTATTTGCATTTATGCCGAATCTAAAATTTCAGATTCGCATTTTCCTGTGAATCTTTTAGTGCAGGTTTGAATATTGTGCATGGATTTTCCTCTGTATGCATTTTGTTCTGGTGTTGATTCGTCTTGGAGCAGCCAGAATCTCATCCGTGCGACGACCTTTGAAAAACGACAAAGCGACAACGGAGATATTCTTATTGCAACCTGGACTACATTTAAGATAATCAAGTGGTCAGCTTGAAGCGTCCGAGCGCGAATAGACCATTTCAAAAAATCAACGCGCATGCGCATAATGTTAAACTGCAACAGAAGATGGATGACGATGTGACGATATTCATCTCTGTTTTTTTTTATGACAGCTGATACACGCTGATAGTTCCATTGCAAATATTTATACTTGTGGATCTTGTTTTTGTGGTTGTCATGACTGGTACAATTTGTTGCGTACCAGATTGTAAGAATAATACAAAAAAACAGACGTATATCATTTCATTTGTTTCCTCAAAATGGTAATTTAAGAAAAGAATGGATACGTCGAATAAATAAAAACAAATGGGAATCTAAAAAAATTATAAAATTATCCAAAAACAGAATTGTTGACGAGGATCTGATTTTTTATGTTTTTATATATTTTATGTTTTTATATATTTATATTTTTTATGTTTTTTAACTAAATAAATTGTTTATTTTAAAAATTGCATTTTATTTATTAAATTATCAAATTATCATTTAATATAGTGAAATGACAATGAACACATTTTAAACTTTCATTGCATTTTCTGTCTCAAATGCCGCCATTTAAGGTCGCCCAGTTTGTAGTTCAAAAACTGAATGTAGGGGTCGCTTAAAATGAAATGGTCTATTAATTGGAAGATGTTTTACAATTTAACGACCGAGAAACTTGAATCACGGACCTCCGGGTTCTTACGTCATCACATGCTTCAAACCACGCAGTTACTACCTCGATTAGAATTGTCAATAAATCGTATGACGTAAAAGAATAGTGATTTATTTGAGCAGGCGGATATCCGGTGTATACTTATTGATGACACATACCTATATTCGTTTTATTTTACAAGTCATCTATTGTATTTAAATGATAACAAACGCAAAAAGGAAGCTATTCACACATTAATTAGTGGCATGCATGCAAACAAAGAAATTTTAACTATTATTATCAAGAAATAGATAAAAGTATGTGCATTATGTGATCGACTGTAATAATTCCAGTATTTTTATCCGTGTACTGCACTTTCCACTAACAACCATGAGTGAGCTGACGGCTGGTAACCGCACACACGGTTAAATATATAACATCTCAGTGATATATTTGAATTTACCTCCCAGCGATATTAATGTGGAACATCACAGGGATATCACAATATCACAACGCATACAATTTTGACAGTATATAAATTTAGATGTCCTGCTTCTAAATCAAAAAGAATTTTTTGAAAATTCGCAAAATTAAGGATTAGAATGATGTTTAGTGCCATTTAAGACAAGAAATCTTTAATAAAGATTTATTGTCCACAAGTGGCACTAAATATCATGTTTACTTGGAAAATGTTGTCTTCAATTTTGCAAAATTAAACAGACCTACCCAATTATAAGTATAGTGCTAAATTAACCAACCAGCGCTTCCACAAATTTTGATTGAGAATCAGGATATCAAAATGTATAAATATAGTAGAGGCACGGAATCAGACGACGCTATGACTATGATCTATAACGTCATTAATACAAATTTTACATGTAAAAATATTTGTTGATGACATCAGTCATAGGGTTATAGCAGTCAGTCATTTATTTTGATGTCGTACCTCCACACTAATTCCGTGTCCCTACTATATACCTACCTTCAAAGTTTTTTAACATCCTGTATATTCATAATTATTAGTGGAGAGTAGGTACATCATAAGGTCGTATGTATTTATTAATTTAAAAAAATACGTAGGTATGTAAAGTAAAGAATTAAGTTAGTATCAGACTTACCCAATTATAAGTATAAATGCGCTAAGTATATACCAGCGCTTCCACAAAACGAACGTTGAGCGCTGGCTGGTTAAATTAGCACTTATACTTATAATTGGATAGGTCTGAATCTATCTTAACAGTAAAAAATGTTTGGAAGAGTGTAAGAGTTAGAAAAATGTTGCACACCTTTTCCTCGACTTCTTTCTCGGGCGAGGGTTCCACCTCCTTCCAGGCCCCTTCGACTAACTCAACCTGGTTAGTAAACAAACAGAAAACTGCAATATCAATCAACAAACATCACTGTACAAACAGTGACACTAAACCAAGCCAATCTAAACTAATCACTCGAGTTAAAGTATGAAAATAATTCAAAATGGTCTTACCTTCAGTCTTTGGGAGGGTTGCTGGAGAAATACAAAGTTGTATTAGTATATCGAATTAAATAATACATTGAATGATAAGCATTTAGTGACTTTAAATAGAGAATATTATTAGGACTTACTCTTTGCACGCTGTGGATTATTAAAGTACTCTTATTCGTGTTTGCTCCTTGTCTGCTTCTTTCCAATTCTTTTAATGCGGAATCGGTCAGATTTTCACCATTCGTTAAAGTTTCTGGAAATAAAATAAATTTAAAAATAATTTTATTCTTGCCCCTGGACTGATCATTATTTTAACATGACTTCTAATTATAATAATTCTAAATGAATGTCATTCTAAGAAGCCTCATTCACAGTCATAAGCATTTTGTTTAAATGTTTAAATCCGCACTTTTCACTTTCTAGCACTAAAGTTTGAAAGCTCCAAACTTTAGGTTTATATTTACCATTTACTAAAGCAAGTTAATTATGTGAAGTTTTAAGGTTTACGTTTACGTCCCACTTTCAAGCACTGTGAATGCGCGTATTAAGTTAGACGTATTCAAACTTTCCTAAACGTAAACATAAATGTAAATCTTAAAACTAAATGCTTATGTGAATGAGGCTTCAAGGTGGTAATTAAATTTATTTTTTAAATGGACCGTGTATATCCTTAATTTTTCGAATTGAAAAATTAATTTTTATTCGTAATCAGCATATCTAACTGTATAACCCTTAATGTAAGCACTCGAAAAGTTATGATTTATGATACTCCTGTATAACAATTTAAAAGTTTGTTGCATTTGAGCGTCAATAATCAAACATCAAAAATAACTAAACTCAACAAATGTGCAATGACTTCATCTATGACGTTGTATCTGACGAAACACAAAATATTTACACTTTCTTATAAACAAATTTAAAATAGTTCAACACTTCGTTGAAAACATAAACCAAGTTGTCTGTTTGTTTGTGAAACTACAAAAAAAAATCAAGTTTCTGAAATCATTCTACTAACAATTCTGAAAAGCTGTACTTACCGCCATTTGCAAACGTAGTTTTCGTGGTTGTAATTAGCGTTCCAGTCGGGGAAACCGTTCGAAGAGTTTCTTTGAGTTTGAAGGGACGATCATTCATCGCTGGAATATCTGCGCCTTCAATAAACAAGAACTAGAACAGAAAGAATAAAATATTTATTAGCTGAGTTGCTGAGTACGTGGTTCTAACAACTCAAATCGAATCCAGTCAGATATACATTCCAGTTTAACTGCACAGAAATATATTCTCCACTAACAATCATGAATGAATTGACGGCTGGTAACCGCACTCATTGTATGATATAAATCCATACTGATGACTCACAATATGGGAGGCTTCCATACAAAAATTAGGCAAATATCTTACAGATATATTGCGATATTCCTGTGATGTTCCACGTATATTCCGGAATATCACTGACATGTTACTACCAGGGACTCGAACCGCACAAAATAACGGTTCAGGTTCGGTTCACTGTTCTCTATTTTGTTCGGTTTTGTTCCGGTTTTCATTGTTTTCTTAAACTGAACCGGTAACCGGTTTTCAAATGAGCGGTTCAAGTTCCAGTTTCGGTTCAATGTTATATTAAATAATAATAAAATAATTAATATATTAGTCCTAGTTTTGGATTAAAAATCTTACAAAATTTGACTAAACTGAACAGTGGCGCATCCAGGAATTTGGGAAGGGGGGTGCATTTAAAAAAAGTAAAATTTATCTCTAGTGGGAAAATGCGCCGCAGGCGAAATTTTTTTGGGTTGAAGGTCAAGGGCTATTTCATTTTTAAAAAAATCATAACGAAAGTTATATTTAATAATTTAAAACAATAAATTGTAATAATGATACAAGGAAGTGCACAAGTGAAGTACGCTAACAATGTAAATAACATTGTTGTTCGAGGAAAATGCTACCCTTCAGATAAATTCGTTTTGTACGTAACGCCACAGTATTGAGTACAGGGAAGATCTATTCTTGAACTTACTCGCTTATTTCATAAAAAAAATTATTTTAAAAGTATTTCAATTTTCTCAGTATTTTGATTATATTTTATTACATTATTTTTATATAAAAAATTTAAATAAAACGACGAGTTGAGGGGGGTGCAAATGCACCCCCCCTGGATGCGCCAATGAAACTGAACAAAAGACATTAATTTTATTTACAAATTTTTAGCATGTAAAAAAATGTAACAATTTAGTTAATGCTTTAAACCGTTCCGAACCGGTTCATAACCATCGGCCCGGCTCCGGTTATGGGTTTATAAAAATATTTCTGAACGGTTCATGTTTGGTTCCGGGTTCACTAAAATATCAGCGGTTCGTTCCGGTTGTCGTTCCTGTTCCGGTTCGATTCGAGTCCTTGGTTACTACAATATATTTTTTACCCACAATAATAAATGTTAATATGTGAGGCTACCACACCCAAGTTAGATATGTATAATAATTGTGATATTCCTGTGTTGTTCCTCATTGATATTGCTGGGACGTATATTTTGGAATATCATTGAGAGATTACTGCCAGATGTTTTTACACACAAAAAGAAATGAGACTGTGTAAAAGACGTGATATTATGTATATACCGAGTGTCTACTTGAAAACAATATTATTTTTAAATTTTGCTGTAATTCTATTGATTTAAGATGAAAGTTGTAAATACAAGACTTGTTTATATTTCTTTTTTATATTTAGTTCACTTTTAATAATTATGCGGCACTCTGAAAAAATTCTATAAATGTCTATTTTCTTTTGCGATTTTCTCGAGAACTAAGGAAGCAATATGATCGGCTGAGGTCTCATATTGTGTAGTTTTTAACTGTGAAGAAGTCTTGTATTTACAACTTTAATCTCAAATCAATGGAACTGTAGCAAAATATAAATTTAACTAACATTGTTTTTCCTATATAACATAAGTTAAGAAGACACCTGCTATGTTTCTCTTTGAAATTATCGTGTTTGATTTGTACCTCAACTGTGATGGTTCCTGATACTTTATCGCTTTCATATGGTCGACTTTGTAATGAAATAATCTGTCTTTGTGATGGGTTTATTAATAATTCTTCAACACCGACGATTCCAAGTCCCATGAATCGATGCGGTTTCGTAGCTCGGTCATATACTTCAAATAACAGTTCTGCTGTATTTGGAGACAAATCGCTGCAAACAAAAATACATATTATAAGACATAATTGGCGAAATATAATATTTAGTTTATAAATAAATTAATAAACACAAGTAGAACAACACAGATTGGCGCCAATTTAGCCCAAGATTAGACCTACTTTTTATTAGCCAAAAACATCTAAAAAATGTATCAATAAAGATTTATAAGTACGACGAATATTACTGCCAAATTATTCTCGCTGAGTGTGTTTTGTGTCCAACTGTAATTCGCACAATTCAGGTTCAAATTCAGTCAGGTACACATTCCATTTTAACTGTGCAAATATTGCAGTGATGTAATGTCCACTAACAACCGCGCACACAGTAAAATATATTTATATACTGGTGAGTCACGATGTGAGGCTGCAATACCCAAATTTAGTAAAAGGTAAGATGTTACGATTTTTTAAATCATATTAAGAAATGTTAATCCTACTCTGACAAATACTCATAAATATATATGACGGTTGGTAACTAAAATTGGATATCCCTGTGATATTCCACATTGACATCGCTGGGAGGTACATTTCAGGACATCACTGAGATGTTACAATTTTTTTTACTCACAATAAGAAGTGTTCGTCCCATTCAGGCGAATCTGTGTCTTTTCTGACTGCGGTTTGGTTTTTCTGAGGGGGTTCATCCATTTCTACGATGCAGAAGGGTTCTATGCAACCAGAGTCTGCGCCAAGTTGCTGGGCGCGAACCACCTTTACTAAGAGGCGGCGGTCTCCCATTATCCGGTGTCCAAAGCCTGACGGGTGGTGGTTTGGGGTTGATGCCAACAGAGGGGCCCCAGACTAAGAAAAAGAATAGAAATTTATATATTTATTTTAAGTGTCACAGATTTGCCTAAGATTCTCATATGTTATTAATTATTTGCTTTTCAACAAAGCTTTAGAAAACATCTAATAAATAAAATCATTTATTGACAATAATTACTGTAAAGAAAAGATTTCATTTTTAGCCTAGTGGATCTACAAAAATGTAAAACTTGTATATTGTTTTTGCACTCTGGTAATTACCTACGTATGTTTATGTATTTTAGCAAAACATATTAGCGCATGTATATCCACACACGTTGAAATCTAGAAATACACTGTTGCAATTTACAAATAACAAGATAACAATAATATTTGTTCCTTGTAAATAAAAAGTAAAAACACGAATTGTCTCTTAACATTATAAGATAAATATTTTTGTATGTACGGGACTATGACAAATTATTCCGGCAATTAAACAAAAAAGCTCATTACTTTCTTCATATTAATTTAATCCTGACGATATAATAATTGTCTGAAATATAACACCGTAAAATTTACTTCAAGCATTTCTGTTACTAACAGATAACAATATCCAGAATTTTGCCAAGAACTTTAGGTGTACTTGGCAAGAATTCAAGACAGAATTTCACAACAAACTATGAGAAGACAGGCCAAAATGAACATGTCTTTCCGTTGGAGTAAGTAAGTTGATATTAGAACAGAGGAGTACTTATTTATATTTGATTTTTTTTTTCTTATATCTACGCCTAAAGTCTTGTTTATACAAGGATTCGTTCATGCTCTGAATTTTTAAAATAATAATCCTGGTGAGAATTTCCTGTCAAATAACAGCGAAGCTAAATTGAATGAGCCTTGAAAAAGAAGAATTTCTAATTCATTGATTCAGAATCATGAAATAATAATCCTTAAAGAATCTTTAAACGTCTGATTCAAGCTTTTAATACAACCAATAGCCAGTGCCTGATAGCTCTGTGGTTGTCTAGTTAATTATATCCCAAAATGGTGATGAGAGTTGATACCGATGCAAATAAATTTGTAAAAATTTGCTACGGAGACAAGCACTCTAATCAATATCTCGTCGTTTTTATTTATTAAAACTTCATCAATTATCATATTTTAAAAATTAATTTATATTATTTAACGAGCACATAATGTAATTTATAATTCAAAAGGATGAATGTTTATGCACGAGCTGAAGGCTAGTGTATAATCATCCGAGTGAATTATAGCCAGTATATGCGAGTCAAATACGACGTTTTATCTACGATTTTTTAAATAAAACATTTCTTTACAAGACGGGATGACAGTGACAGTACCTAGTGTTGAATAATGAACTCATGATACAATAGAGTTGAATAATGAATTCATAATACAATAGTGTCTTATGGGAGAGTTTATCTTACTACAGTTACCGACGTAAAAGATCGTAGATAAATTTATTTATTTAACTAGACTTGTACTTATGAAAATAAGTCTTTTTGGATGAAATATATTTTTATTCTGGCAGTATTTATCAAAATCTCTGATGACAACAATAATTGAAAAAGTTAACGGCTGTCAAAGGCAGTATTTGATCATTGTTTGGGAGTCCTTTGTTCCGTAAAGCGTTTGATAATATCTCTATAAATAAATAATGTTTTGTACGCCTCTATGCAACTGGCAGTTCCGTGCTGTTAGTTTAGTTGACGCACCTGTCATTTTCACAAGCTACAGAAATGAATTTCAAATTATATCACATACAAGTTGTATTTTATGTTTTATAGACTGATAATAGCAAATTTATTTCTTGCTTTGTTGATTTAAGTACCGGCATTACTGATATTGTGCGTTTTGATAAAATAATTTTGTTTTGCAAAATTAAGTATTGATCCGGTTCTAGCAGGATAAATAATTAAAGTAGGAAATGGTTTAAAATGCATTCATTAAAAATTTAATTATTAATTATGGTACTCGTCACTGTACTCGTCGCTTGGCAATGATTTATATGTTATATCTTGATTGAAATTTTATGGCAATAGATATTAATTTACAAACAGGATCCAATTATAAATAACATATAAATAAATATGAACTATTGATAAAAATTTGACCGACAAATAAAAATTTGTCAACAATAGATTATCTTTTAAAACACATAAAATAAATTAGAACAGATTACTTAAATAAACAAATAAAAATTGTTCTCTTTTGTAAGAAAATAATTTTTATGAACTAGAAATATTATAACATATTATAAATTAAATAATAAACCATGAGTATCCCTATAAATTGATTGTTGATAACTGCACACACAGTATAATATCGATGACTCACAATATGTGAGGCCGCCACACCCAAGTTGGGTAAAAAGCGTGATAGATATAGATATGTATGCACGTATGTGATGTCTCAGTGATGTTTCATAGTGATATCATTGAGAGGTACATTTCAGGAAGTCATTGATTATATTGATCACAAAATATTATTAGGTACTAGGTACTGCTTTTGCAAGATTATAACAAAGCATAAGCGACAATACACTACCTACTAGACAGTTCAAGAAACACAAACAATGATTTCTTTTCCTCATTTTTGTACTCAGATGTCAGTAAATATTATTATTACCTAACTGTACTCAAGCTATATCTGTTGAATATTTAATTCTTCGTTTCCTACTTGTTTACATAATACCGTTGCATTTCCTCCGTTAAATCATAAGCTGTCAACAGCATATAAACAAGAAAGAAGGAAATAAGAATGAATGAATGAAGTTGTTCTTACCATGCTGTCGTAATGAATAGGAAGCATATGTCCTGGTGTAGCAACATGGCGGACCAGTCGTGGACACGTTGGGTACTGAGCTAAGTTTATGTTCACCAGGGTACTGCGTATCGCTGTAATGACGATCTCACTAAGAGAAGAAAAAAACACATAAGTCTCGTATACAGGGAATGTATCATTACTTCGAGAACATACGTTAAGGGTAGTATATAGTATTTTTCTAAATAACTCAGCATATAATGTCACATCAATTTATTACACAATATACCGGGACTCTGAACTGAACTAAATAAACAACCCTTCTTGAATCCCACATACTCGGTTTTGGTAGACACTCTGATTGCACTAAATTAAATAACCCAATACCCTTTTTGAGTTTCAAATACTCGGTTTTGGTACATTTTATGTAGATTACGGATCAAAATTTTTTTTTTCAAATTCTAAATTAAATTTTAAAATATCTGAACATTTTTCATCGCATTGAATAGATAATTATTTTAGCATAATTTTAAATAGGTACCTACCTAATTTTAATATTAAATGTATGTCGTTTTATTTGAGTGTTAAATTTATTTTTACTTCTCGCCTCAAATTTCTGAAAAATTATTTTAAATTTGTATTCAGCTTTAAAATAATATGTCTATATTTTGTATATAAAATGTGTGTAAAAGAAATGGTGCATTTAAATTTTTTAACTGAATTTATGGTATGTCACATTTTAAGTTTAGTATTAATTATAGTAATTAGCAATCTAATTAGTTTGGTCCTTTATTTTAATCAAATGTATATTATAAATTAATATAATTATATTAAGTTACAATTAAATTATCAGAAAATTAACGCTGAAATATGAAGAGAAAATCAAAATTTGTAAAAATGATAGTCACGTTTGTAAGCTATGTGATTAATGAATGGAATAAAATTAAAATTTAATTAATTATGCAATTACTTGTTTTTATTAAGAGGTGTTGGACAAAAACATAAATTACATGTCCAGTCATGACTAATGTCCATGTCACACCTCTAATACTTGTTATGTATGGTGAAAATTGTTGTGTGTGACAAAAATTTCTCGTATTGGATGTCACACTTGTATGATATAAATAATATGGAAAATTATATAACTTATTTGGAGTAACAAACAGTTTCATCTGATTCGGTATGACGTGTATGACAGAAATAGCAGCGCTTCTATTTTTCCGTTATACACAGATTTGATCATACATGATATAGTGTATTACAGGTGTGACATGGGCATTATAATGACGAAAAAAGTTTTTAAATAATTTAATTTAAAGAAAAAAAATATTTAAGACTCCATGACGTATATAGTATGGGGCGTGACATGATGCGGCAGAAAATGTAACTACCATCTGTCATTATTACATTATTCGTGCTTATTTCATTTATATTTGATATTATTTTAATTTTTACTGCTACAAAATATGTTTTTAATATAGAAAGACTATTTTTAATACAAAAATAAATATATAATTTGTTTTCAGAAAAATGTTAGTGAAATAAGCTGTTTGAATGCCACTGTTGATACCACCGACGTCACCAGCAAATACCAGGCTTTAAAAAAATCATATCTCGCCTTATAAGCGGAATCTTTACACCGTTTAAATCAATATATCGATATAATATCAAATAATGATATTTCGAAGAAATATATTGATATATCGATATTTGATGTATCGATGTTTGATATATCGATATATCCCGCCTCTGTGTGGTTCTTCGTTCCAGAATTAGTAATTTTAATTAGGTTTACATTTTTAGAATACGTACTAATCCGATTCTCTTATATTGATACTACATCGTTTTATCAATACATCGATATATCTTTATATTAATACATCAATATATCGATACATAATTAAGTCAAAACGGTATATCGAACAGCCCTATTTCTTATATAGTTTTGTAAAAAATACAGTGGAGGAACCAATTCTCTCCAACTCGTCGTACCTGATGAGGTCCTGCAAGTGCGCCTCGTCGGGGATGTTCTTGATATTTCCAACTTGCGCCAGTGCGACTTTGATGTCCGGCCAGCCGTCGCACTTGAGCTCGGCTTGGAGCTTCTCAGTGACGCAGAGGATGTTGAGTCGAGCTCTCAGTCGGTTCACGTTCACCCTGTAGTGTGACGTTTCCACCTTGTCGGCGCGCACGCGCGAACACTTGATCTGCAGCGCTGGCGTTGACTCACAGTCGCATGTGATCGTCTGCAAGAGAAGAAAACAGATTTTACTGTCCGTACAGCCAGTGATAGCTGGAGCGGTAATGTGCCTATAATCTACACAGAGCTGAATCAAAGTTCGCTAACTTATTACTTGCCTCAACACAACTGAGAAAAGAGAAAAACCGAGCTGGGCGACTTTATTATACACTATTTCAAGGTAGCGAAGCGGTTTCTGCCAAAAAATTGCTGATAATCTGTTTGCTCGATTAATATTATTTACTAATTTAAAATTCCTGAAATCGGCCATCTCTTATTTTTCGTACTGTAAAGCCCTGTTCACACAAGGGTTCTTTCAGGACTCTTTCAGGTTTCTGAATGCCCGAAAAGAGAAATTTAGTGGCTTGAAACTATTAATGAATTAAAAAGCAAGGATTCGAACTGAACTGGAGCAGGAACAAAAACCGGAACAAACTGAAACTATTTTGGTGAACCAGGAACCAACCTGACTCGTTAAAAAATATTTTGGGCAACCCATAACCAGAGCTGAACCGGTTCGAAACGAATTAAAATAGTATTAATTTTATGTTTTTTCGTTAAAATGCGATTATTACCTCTCGCCTCATATTCTATAAGAGAGGTATTGTAATGGGTCAAAATTTTCGAGTATGAGTTTTTGGTGGATAAGCACGTTTCAGGATCTCTAGAATACGAATTTAATATTTTCACGATGATGTCTGTGTGTGTGTGTGTGTGTGTGCGTATGGACATATGGACGTATGTGACGATTTTTCGTCCACGATAACTGAAAAAGTATCAAACCTTTAATAACCAAATTTCATATTTAAGGTTTTAATAAGTATCTTAAGAACGGATAACATTTTGGTAGAAATCCGCAAACCGGAAGTAGTACTTTTTGAAACTTGATAAAGTTTTCCTTAAATATATTGGTACATTATTTATTTATGACAATTTTTGCAATTAAAAATAAAAGAAAATATAATTATCTATGGGTACAGATAATTATAAATACAATTTGATGAATCTGGTAGTATTTAACAATAAAATAAAGTACAATTAATATTCTATTTTTTTGAAATTCCAGTTTCTTGTTGTCCATGATATGAAATTTGTTTCTACATAAAATTTGAATGATTATGACAGTGACAGTACAGTTGACATCTTTTGCTTGGATCTTGGTTTACATTATCGTTTACATATTACATACACATGAAACTATTAAAATGTAAGTAAAACTATTTATTATATTAGTAGAATAAGCAGAGTTAGGCGAGAGGTCGTGTGGTGGCCACAGCAGATTTTTTTTTTGTGAAAATTGGAATGACTATTATTAATTAATTGAATTACTGTTTTGAAAACCTGCTATCGGTTTAATTCAAGAATAAATATGAAAACCGGAACAAAACTGAACTCTATAAAGTATAGTGAACCGCGAACCGAACCTATACTACTCGTATTATATTTTGTGGTCCCTGTTAAAAAAATCATCTTTTCCCAGACTCATTGAAGATTCAATTTATCGGTAACACATTCTCAAGTGATATTATTTTTCTCAAAATTTAGAAACATGAAATAATCCTCAAAGAATCCATAATGTGAATAGATCTGAGAATTCTAAGGTCCTGTTCACACGAGGATTTTTTGAAGATTCTGTCATGCTTTAAAATTTTGAGAAAAATAGTTCTAGTTCTAAGAGGACCGTCTACATCCTAAAATCCAGCATGAAATGTACTAACGTAGCGAGTGTTTTGTGGCCAGTACAAGATTTGTAAAATTTCATTCCAACAAGGATTAATATACTTAAATGATCAATTAATTGTTGTGCCTTTTTAAAAATTTAATAAAAAAATATGATGTGGCCAGCACAAGACCTTCCGCAATACTTGTTTTTATTCTTTTTACTTATTATACAAATATGTTAATATATACCTCTTCATTTCAGCTAAGAAAATAGCGTTGGGTTAGATAGGGCAATGATATTCTTGAATCTGATTGGTTGAGATGAGAGGTAGATTTACACTGGCAAACATTTTCATTTCCGTTAACATTAAACCTTCTTATTTTGAATTTCATAGTTACATCGAAGTACTACATTATTCTATAAATGACAGCTTATATTCACAAAACATAACTTATTTAAGATAGGGTCAAATTTTGAACTAATAAAATGTGTGAGTGTAAAACTTACTGGCATTCGCAGTGCCATCTGCTATTTTCTTAGCTGAAATGAAGTATAGGTACTACTACTACTAGTAGTACTCACAAATATATTTTAGTCATTTTATTTAAACTGCAGAAGAAGATATAAACGATAATTCACTATTGTCACTGTCACAGTCATGTCACAATCATTTAAATTTTACTTTTTATGTTAAACGAACATGGATATCGAAATACTAAAATTATAAGTATATACTTTAATTTATTATTCTTAAATGATACCAAATACAAAAAAATTTATAAAACATTGATTACATAATCTTTCATTTAAAATTTAAAAAAATGTCATAAATTAATTATTATCGAAATATTATTAAAAAGTACTACTTCCGGTTTGTAGATTGAATCCAAAATTATATTGCACTATTAAAAATCGTATTAAAATGTTAAATACAAAATTTGCAATTTTAATGTTTGATATTTTTTGAGTTATCGTGAACGAAAAAATTGTAACATACGAACACACACACGCACACAGACATCTTGAAAATATTGAATTCTTACTCTAAGTAAATAATAATCTGAAAGTTTACTTGAAAAATAAGAATTTATAATTTATCGATTGCTTCAAAACCGTGCATTTATTTTTTTCCAAGATTCAGAATCTTGAAAAATTTTGCGAAAATGCCTCATGTGAACAGGGCCTAATGTATCATGTATTTCTCAGGGATTAGTAGTTTGAAATTTTTAACTTAAATTATAACAAAATTTCGGTGTTTTAAGAGATTAATGTTGCGTACAATAGAACCATTTTTTAAAGTCGGTTAAAAGGCACTTACTGTTTAAGTACAATTAAACCAAAAAAGCAATTATAAGCATCTCCAGTTATCTCGCTTTACTTTTTAACCTTTACAGCAATTTTTCTGTTTTTCACGTTCATTTGCACCTCAAGGTTCTCGCCATTATATCTGGGTCAATAACACGTTTAATGATTGTAAAAATGACGTCATTTCTAATCGAAATCATCGATGTGACTGAATAGAACTCGCCTTTTGGTTTGCTTTGTGTTCCACCTGACTTGAACCAGAACATCAACCGTAAAAAAATCAACAAAAACTGATTTGTTTCTTTGTGTTTACGTAATAGAGTGTTCACCGCAGTTACGAAAGATTTTTCGGTTTTTGTCAAGTCAGTAAAGAAATAATTACTCAAGTGTTAAATAGTAACAACTCTTGTTTGAATCCAGTCAGGTACACATTTCAGTTTACTGCACAAAAATCTCCCTTTTGGTCTACTGTCCATTAACAACCATGAGTGAGTTGACGGTAAGTAACCGCACACACGTTTATAAATACTATATTTTATCTACGATTTTATTACACATTATTTCAGTTTATGTATATATTTTTAATAGTCCTAAAACAGTTTTATAATTTTTTTCAGAACAATTAGGTAGGTATTATTATTTAGTGATAAGTAAAAAAACAAAAAGTTGCCAATTTCAAATTACCTAAAGTTTTTTTTACAATACAGTAAAATTATGAATGTAGTCACGCTATAAAAATCTACTTATTACAATTAAAAGCAAAAGGAAAATATTTATCCACAATTATTTTTATCTGAATTTGGTTAATTTTGACCATGAAACCAAAGGAAATAAAATCTATGTGCAAGATTAATTTTATGTACAAGGTTTCCTCGATTGTGAAACGAACATTCAAATTAAACATGCCGTGCCAAAACTATTTAACTATGTGACAAAAATCTCATTAAATATTAGTGAAATTTAAAAGCTTACGATTTAATTATGTCTGTCACATTTTCGATGACAGGAAAATGATGTAAATAATACAAGAAATTTAATATTTAATGCCTGTTATTATAATCTAGGATGTTGTAATCACATTCTTATCACACGGAACAGGAAAATATTGATCCTTTTTATCTCCTGCCTTATATTTTATAAGAGAGGTTTTGTGACGCGTCCAAATTTTTAAGTGTGAATTTTAGGGTCCCTAAAATACGAATTTAACTTTTTCTAAATGATGTCTGTGTGTGTGTGTCCATGTTACAATTTTTTTCGTTGACGATTACTCAAATTATATCAAACATTTAACAACCAAATTTTATATTACGAATCTTAAGAACTCATTAAATTTTGGTACTAATCCCCAAACTGGAAGTAGTTCTTTGCTTAAATATTTCGATAAATAATTAATTTATCACAATATTTTCTATTTTAAATGAAAGATTATATTTTTGTCATATATAATTAGTATTTTAAATTTTTTCTGTACATGGTACTAATTAGGAATTAAATTATTGTTTATAGTTTAGAGTATGAAACTTCAGTACCTATTCAGTATCTTAAATCTTGTAGTCGTTGATCGTTTAACGTTTGTTACTACGTAAAATTATTACAGTACAGTGACAATAGTGACATCGTTTATATTTTCTTCTGCTTTACATAAAATGACTAAAATATATTAGTGTTCTGTGGTACCTACCTATAGTATAGTAAAAAGAGTAGGTAGAGAGTATGGCGGGAGGTCTTGTGCTGGCCACATCAGATTTTAGCCTCATTCACAAGCCTTTAGTTTTAAGGTTTAATCATGTCATAATTATTTACATTTTCATGAAATTCTATTAAAATAAATACTGAAAGTAAACATGCAAGCAAATATTTTATTCACATTTTCACAGCAGTCACACACGCTATCGTGTAAAAATTAGCGATGATGTCACTACATTTTTACGTGATTTTAAAATCTAGTTTGTGGGTCAAGAAAAAACGTAAATATGTGACTGGATTTTAAATTTAAAGTAGTACATGGAACGGAGTAATCGAGGGAGTAATTTAGTAAGTTTTTATACGTTATTAATTTCAAGCCCAATTATTTTATGAAATGTCTAAATAATCTGTCAGAATTATTATAAAATTTCATCCTCATCGAAAGGTCAGGGCAAACAACCTTATAAACTTTAATTTTCGATAAAAAAATCTGCCTTGAAACAATTTTTACAGCACGAATTGAGTAAATTTACTTATTCAAGATAAAATAAAAACATTTGTTAATGCTCTAGTCCACAGTCTAAACATACAGTTTTAGCAATCGTACCTACATAATACTTAACGCGTTTAGCGATTTTCTGTTTCATGCTAAGTAAAGTACTTGCATTACTGGGTATTTAATTATTAGTTGTTTCTTGCAAAAAGGATGAATATGTAATTTTATTTCGCCTTGAAAATGATTCGCAATTTTTCTGATTGTGAGAAAATTTATTAAAAGAAAAAGAAAAACCTACATTATCTATCACGCTTTTTACCCAGCTGGGGAGAGTACACCACAAAGGAGATTTTTGTGCAGTTAAACTGAAATATGTTCCTGATTATCGATGGTGAGTGACAACATGGCAATAACACGTACTTATCTGACTTATTTTAAATATGTCAGATATTTGAATTTGAGTAGATCGTATAGGTAGATACGCATAGAAATAATAATACAAAAGAAATTAGTGCAAATTTGATTTGTTGTACAGAAATTGGTGCAGCACTTTCTACTACCAACCATGACTGAGTTCTGAGTTGACACCTGGTAACCGTACTAACGGTGAAATAATATATCTGTACGTCGTAGGCAGATTGTAAAATTAGGCTTTTTATAAAAAGTCTAGGCATATAGGCGTATTATAAAACACAATGTCACATCATTTTATTTCACTCAAGAAGGGTATCAACCAAAACTGATTCACGAAGAGTTTCATATAGTGTTTCGAAACGTCGACACCAAGAAGATTGGCTTGATCTTGGTCACGCAAAGTCTTCAATTAGTAAGTATTGTCTTGATCTTGAATTAGTCTTGAATACTTTAGTCTTGGTGCTTTGACATTCAGTCCTGGTCTTGAATCAAGAGTCTTTATAAAATTATATTTATTAAAAAAAACTGTTTATCAGTATCAAAATGTACTAAATTTTGAATAAATTTATAATTTCATCAATATTCATTTACTAATTATTAAGGAAATGTCACCAATAACAGATAACTTATTGCGAACAATTTATACTTTTGTAAAATTACGACTGAATTATTTAATTTAAAGTAGGTACTACCTACATTTCCAATTTAGATACTATAAAAACGTATGAGAAGTTGACCCACCCATACTAGCCCACCCTATTAAAATCTATCGCAATCGTTAGTTTTACGTTAGTTGAGTTTAGTTTTGTAGAAAATTGCGTTCGTTTTTAATGTTTATACGTATTTTAAAAAAATAATATTTGGGTGGGCTAACTTCACAACAGCCCAACCCTTAATTCGAAAGTGCGAGGAAAACACATTAATACCTTTTAATTGATTAGTTGATGTTAGTTGTGCTACATATTACGTTTGTTTTGTTATTCTAAGCTGTCAAATTTGAGCCGAGTGGGTGGGCCAAAATCACGGTTCTCCAGCCCATTGCAGAATTTCACGCGTAGATTTTACATACGTTGTCACCGTGGTTAGTTGAGAATAGTTTTGACGAAAAATACGTTAGTTGTGCCATAATTTGCCCGCCTTAACCAAAATAACCATTTTCGCTAACCGTACGGACTGGATGCTATTATGTCATTGATTGCTGTAATTTTACAATATAAAATTGGAAATAAAATAGAAGGCAACAACCGGCAACAACCAACAGCAGTGTTGGACATTTACCAGATTTTTTAAAATTTAGTTTATGACTGACAAATAATATGGTACAATAGTTTTCAAAGTGAGGAATTCAGAATGCAATAGTTGGACGTATTTACCAAAATCTAATTTACCTTTTCTTTTTCAGTGTGCATGCAGTAAGCCAAACGGTACTGAATAAAAACAAAGAAGCAATTTATTAAAATAAATTATTGCAAAATAAAAAAATTGCAATTTTACAATTTATATTTAGGTATATTTGTTGAAAACAAGAAAAAAATTTGGTATTAGCAAATCAAATTGAGAGATATTCTTAAAACTCTAAAACTATGTAATTATCCGAAAACAATTAAATTAGTTCCTAAAAATAAAATATTGAATTAATAAAATAAAAATCGCATGACACAAATAACATCCAATTAGAAGAATTGATTATAAAATAGTAACAAGGATTATATAAAAATTTAGCGGAAATATTTTACAATTAGCTTGAGGAACCTAACTATAATAATTAATTAATGGATAACTTTTCTGTCACATTCCAGTTTGATATTTAAATTAAAAATTGGCTAAATTGTCATTTTGAGATCAGATTTTTTTTAAAGATTTTTGCAACAAGTATTCAAGTAAAGTATTATTTCCGGTAACAGAATTTTACAAAAATCTTATCAGTTCTTCTTTAAGACGTACAAATGTATTATGCAAATTATTATAATATAATGTTGGTGTAGAAATTGAGATTATAATAATAAAATTATAATGACAAATAAAGTGCGCAAAAATTCATCCATACATAACCACACATTTGTTTCTACCATGACAACAATAATTTCTTGTATTAGTTTAAAAAATGATTTACTTTTTGTACAATTGCTATAATAATCATAAACAATTCCTGAATGGCCTCCTATTTTTACAGAAAACAATGATATATAGTATAGCATCAAGTCCGGACGGTTAGCGAAAATGGTTATTTTGGTTAAGGCGGGCAAATTATGGCACAACTAACGTATTTTTCGTCAAAACTATTCTCAACTAACCACGGTGACAACGTATGTAAAATCTACGCGTGAAATTCTGCAATGGGCTGGGGAACCGTGATTTTGGCCCACCCACTCGGCTCAAATTTGACAGCTTAGAATAACAAAACAAACGTAATATGTAGAACAACTAACATCAACTAATCAATTAAAAGGTATTAATGTGTTTTCCTCGCACTTTCGAATTAAGGGTTGGGCTGTTGTGAAGTTAGCCCACCCAAATATTATTTTAAAAAAATACGTATAAACATTCAAAACTAACGCAATTTTCTACAAAACTAAACTCAACTAACGTAAAACTAACGATTGCGATAGATTTTAACAGGGTAGGCTAGTATGGGTGGGTCAACTTCTCATACGTACTATAAAAGCTATTTTAAAAAATTTAAAATTTAAGTATCAAAAATATTTTTTATATAGTATTTAACTCGGTATTTAACTTCATTTTTAAAATGAATAGTTTTGTCTCAATTATTGATCTTGAATTTGTCAAGACCAAGATTAGTCTTGGTATTGTTCGAAGCCCTAGTTTAATGTTTATTTAGTTCAGTTCAATGAGAGTTTGTACCAAAACCGAGTATTCAGGACTCAAGAAGGATATTGGGGTTTTAATTAATTCAGTGCAATCAGAGTGCCTACCAAAGCCGAGTCTGTGGGATTTAAAAAGTGTATTTGGATGTTCATTTAGTTCAGTTCAGAATTTCTACCAAAAGTCTCGGCATATTGTGTAATAAAATTATATGACACTATATGCAGTGTCATTTAAAAAAAAGAATAGGCGTTTTATAAAACCACTGCTTTTATATATTACTGATGACTGACATTGTGTGAGACTACCTCTCTACTGAACTCAGAATAAATGAAAGCAATGATCACAAACATCGATTAACGAAAATGAACAACAGTTATCTCTTTACGCTGTCAACATCCACATTCAAACAATTCAATTTATTGCCAATGAAATAAACACAATTCAATTATTTTCACTCGGTGTCCAATCCACAAATGTGTATCTTTCACTTTCCTTTCATCACGTCAACACAAACATTTCGTTTTTCGTTATTTTGTCCGCTTCTACCGCACACAAATACGTTGAAAGCAGAGAGAAAGACTCATAGGTGCATTATTTAGTTTTATGCTCTGTATTTGATGACAGCTATTGATGTAAGAAACTGAAGAACTTTATGTTCTATGTAAATTCTTTGAAATGTAAGACGGTGGAAGAAATAAAATAAACAAAAGTTGATTCGTTCTTTGAAATATTGGAGAATGTAAAATGGATTTTAAAATGTAGGACATACAATAACGCTAGACGAATTGAATAGTCTTAACCGTCTAAACAAAATGGAAATATACCTATCTCTAAAAGACGAAGTAAATATAAAATTTATTAATAATCTAAATGATTACTAGAATTTTATGTCTTTAACTCTGTTAATCTTAAGCCCTGTTTGCACAAGGCTTCTTTGAAGATTCTACCAAGATTCTGAATCCTGGAAAAGAAGAAGTTTCAAGATTCTGAATCTTGAAAAATTCAATTCATGGTTTCGAAATAATTAATAAATTATAAATTCTTCTTTTTTCAAGGCTCATTTAGAGGCACCGCAATCCTCACTAACAGGAGAAAACTTTTTCTTTTCTAGGATTCAGAATCTTTGGTAGAATCTTCAAAGAATCCTCGTGCGAACAGGGCTTTAAGCGGCCAGTCTAGGTTTTTTTTCCGAATTCCTAGAATACTCTCGATTTTACTTTTCTTCTATTCCACTCCCTAAATAAATTTCTATCACGAGATATAACCATGTAAATTTTGCATAAATTGGAAATATTTGTGAATTTTTCGAAATTTTTATAATCATGCACAATTTTTTTATTAAAATTTTTAAAAGGCACAACTGTTAATTGATCCTTTAAGTATATAATCCTTATTGAGATATAATTTTACCATTCTTGTACTGACCACAAAACAATCGCTTCGTTAGTACGTTTTATGTTGGATTTTAGGAGGTAGACGGGCCTCTTACTTCAAAATTGAACACAATTAGAACTTATATACTTTTCAAATATAAATAAAACTACTAAAAACTAGCGAACTATATGCATTAAAAAAATAATCATTAATAATTATTATTACCTACGTTTGTGACTTCTTTTTTTAACGATTACGTAGCTTATGACAAAGTACATGATGTCATACTGAAAGAATGCATTTTTAAGATTTTAAAACAACTTGTTTCTTGTTATTTAGTTCTGTTCTGAAAATGGTTAAACTTTGTAATATCAAGTCATACCGCAAAATAGAATATGAAACATAATTATTACAAGTTATACTGTCATGGTACATGATACACATATGTTTTGTAGTCAATATGGTCTTAGAATTCGAGAATAATATTTCTCAGAAAATAAACATATTTTATAGATACTTGTCATGCCTTTTACCTAACTTGAATGTGGCAGCCTTACATATTGCGAGGAACCGGAACATATAGATATTTATATAAAATCGGAAATTAAAAAAGTATATTCAAGTAGGTAGCGTAGAAAACTATACTTTATCTATTTCCATATTGTACAATTAATTCATTTTTTCTACTCTCAAACTTATTAAATGCTTTGCCTGTACTCGAATGACATTCATTTCAACACAGATTTTCATTTCGATATAAATTATCATGTTACCTGTATCGAAATGGATTCATTTTGATACAAATTTTCATTATGAAACTGAAACACCCAAGTAAATTTCATGCAAATGAATAGGTTTTTTAAATGAACTCATGGGAGTAGAAAAATAGTACAAGTAGCTCGTGTATAATGGCTATTAATACACTTGCATGAATTTCGACACTCGCCATGGTTCGTATCGTAAATTTAATACTCGTATATCATCTTAAAACTCGTTTCATAATATACTATTTTAAGGTAAAGGCTTTTATGTTTGCATATGCTATAGAAAAAATAATTTGATTGGCTAAAAACTGTAAGACCAGAAGTTTAATTAACCAAAAAGTAAATTTAATAATTTATTTTCTTATAAGTACTTGTAATAATTAAATAAACGCATTTATAAAATACTGTGGTTGTGGACCTGCTAAAATTCTAGCTAATCTAGCTAATGTTATTTAATTGTACTAAATTATGATTGCACTATTATTTTATTTAATAATTAAAAATTAAAAACTTATTTGAACTTACCACATCGTCTTTTGAGTCGCACTCGCAAAAGACATTCGTCAAATGTGGTGGTTTGGATTCAGGAAGAATTCGAACGAATTCTACGCCAATACCATGCTGAAACAAACAAAAGATCCTTCATTAACACATACATTCCCTCAAAATCATCTCACACACATTCAAAGTTACTTGGAAAATGCGGCCATTTTAGAGAAATTGTCAGAAACAGTGCCAAAATGCAACATCTGACATAAACAAGATATTTCATAATTAAGAAAGATATTTATAACTTAATTAAAACAATTGCAAGAATAGTTATCTTTAAGTTAATGAATGAATTAATCTATTTATAAGTTTCACGCTAGACGGCTAGACAACATAAAGTATCATTAATTAGTTAAAGTGTGTTTTAAAAAGTTCAGAACTTTATCTTCATCTATAATTTGGCTGTGACAGTGTCACATACTGTGAGTCATATCTATTTTACCGTGTGTGCGATTACCAGCCGTCACTTCAATCCTGTTTGTTACAAGACAGATAAAATAAAATGTCTCTTAATTCTTAATCCACTGTTGTTTTCTTATAAATTAAAACACAAATAAATGTTTGTTACTGCTAACTATTCGACTATAAAATGGGCTATATTTAGGGTGGTAAAGTGACTCATATAATTTAAATACGAAACAAATAATCAAATAATCTTAAGAGCTCATAATCACGCTACAATCCACTTAATACTACAAAATATAATCGTACAAATATTTGCATATCTTTCAGTTAAAAGTCAAAGTTAATATTTACATAGAATTTGCAAATTATGTAAATATAATTTAAAAAATATTAAATAATTATGAATATAAGCAAGAGTTAAAATTAAATTAAGCGGCCTGCCTAGTTTTTTTTCCGAATTCCTAGAATACTCTCGATTTTACTTATTTTCTATTCCACTCTTTTCCCCACTACTACGACTGTCTAAAACCAGCCCGAAACTCGTACTTTACCGCATCCTAGCAATGCAATGTCATTTTGAAGATGAAAAATACTGTATTAAGTGTTAGTTTATTATTGACTTCAAGGTAATGTTTTTATAAACATTTAATAGAGAAAGAATGGATCTACAGATGTGCCTTTTTAAAATTTAAAAATAAATTTCTATCAGAAGATATAACATGTAAATACATAAATTAAAATTTTTTATGAAATTTTCGGAATTTTTATAATCAAGTACAATTTTTTAATTAAAATTTTAAAAAGGCACAACTGTCAATTGATCCTTTAAGTATATAATCCATGTTGAAATAAAATTTTACCATTCTTGTACTGGCCATAAAACACTCACTACGTTAGTAGGTACGTATTGTGCTAGATTTTAGAAGGTAGACGTGCCTCTTAAAAGCAGTACAAAAAATTTGAAAATTGTATCCTGTAATATTTATAAAAATCCTGTTGAACTAGAAAAGTAATATTAAATAATTGCAAAATTAATATTAATGTAATGTAGGAAATAGGTATGTAAAATACATATACCTAGTCCACCTACGCATAACAAATTTATTATCTTCTTAAGTCAAGTAAGACATGCGAAATATTTCTAATGTCGCATCATATTATTCATAAGGAAATGTTTAAAAATAACTTATAGCAAAATGATCAAATAATCCTTTAACGAAATAACAAATAATATAACAACACAAAATTAGAACTGAGTCATTAACTCGATTAACCACACATAAAATATACATTAACGAACTTCACAACAACTTCAGTCATTTATCTTTGTCAGTAGAGGATAGTACTTCTCAAAAATAATTAGGCCGAGATATCATTTAATTTAAATTGAAAAGAATAAGATGATGAATTTTTTATAACATAATATCTGTCACGTTTGTTACTCAACTTGAGTGTGACAACCTCACATATACATAGATTATAATCACTCTTCTCACCAGTGCCTCTGAATAGTGTAACAATTTATTGTTTATGTACCTTTCATTGTATTTAATATGAAAATATCAGCAATTATTTATCAAAAAAATAATTCACAACCTATAAGAATCTTAGAAAAATCTGTCATTTAATAAATAAATTTAAATTTCTATATTAGTGTCCCTGAATATTTTAACAATTTATTGTTTATAATATTCAGTATGAGTGTACAATGTACATTTCAATGTATTTAATGAAAATATCGCAGCAATTATTTACCAAAAAATTTATTAATAACATTATGAGATTCTTTAAAACTCTGTACTATCACTTATAGCTAGAGAGCCGTAATATAAAATCGTGCCTGATATTTCCCCATGAATTAATACAAAAAGTCATTTCTGGCAAAGAATAAAATCGGGCACAATTTTATATTACGGCTCTCTAGGTCTCTAGCTATTATGGCTAGTTGCACCGCTTCCACTTGAATTTTAAGTTTTCCTTAAATGAACAATATGTAATCAAAAATTAAATTGTCAAACGTAAAAACAACATTGCTATCATTAATTCGATTCGATATTTTTCATTTAAGGGATACTTACAATTTAAGTGGAGGCGGTACAAATGGCCACTTAAATGAATGTAAATTTCTATACCAGTGCTCCTGAATATTGTAACAATTTATTGTTTCTAATATTCAGTACATTTCATTGTAGTTAATATGAAAATATTGCAGCAATTATTTATCAACAAATTAATTTGTATAGGTATGATTGTATGTATGTCTAGCTGCCTGGATTCGAACCTGAGTTATCTAGGTAAATGTGCCTATTCAAGGGAATGTGTTCATCTCTTCATTAAGATGTAATCCACTTTATTTGTTCGTGGTCACGTTCTTGAACGTCTGAACTTTGGCCTTTAGTTTGGCCTGATTAATAGCAGATCACCAAGTCAAATGTCACAGCAATAAACACTTTCAAGTTAGGACTACATAGTTTGTAAGTTTACTGATAAAATGACATCATTGCTAAAATTATGCATTATAAATAACAAGTGATAGTAAGGTAGCAGTGGAGATATGCACCATTAACTTTAACAAGTTTTCAATGTCAAAGGATTAATTTAATACGGCGACAAGAAAATTTGGTGCGATAGTCGCACGTATTCTGTTCGAATCCAGACAGGTACACTAATAAAATAAACATATTGCAATTAAATCGCACTCGGATGCTTCTAGCTAACCACTTGATCGTCTTAAATGTAGTCCTGGTTGCAAAAGAATCTGTCACAGCTCTCGGCATTTGAGGACGTACGAACTCGAAGTTTCGTACTTCAAGTCTCTCGGGCGGCAGTGTGTGATTGTAAAACATCTTGCAATTAAATCTTAATGTAGTATATACTTGATTTCTAAACTAAACGGAGCAATCTGAAGTTGGAATGCTAAAACTGATCGTTTTTGATTGGCGGATGTAACACCAGTTTTACACCACACAAACTTTGTAATGTAAACAAACGAATGTTCTCCATCTTACCTCGTCAGCTGTTGTCAGTGACTATACCGAGTTTGCCCGCTGATAGGTTAAATTTAATTTTGCCGCCAAAAAAATCTACTGATATTTTCCTCGTATTTACACAGTGTAAATACGGCTCAGCGAGACAACTTCAGATTGCTCCTTTTAGTTTAGAAATCAAGTATAGTTGCAAAAGATTCTTTTCGTTGCCGCTTTGAACTTCAAAGGTCGTCGCACGGATTGAGGTTCTGACTGCACCAAGACGAATTAGTCGAACTGGTTGGATTCCACTTAATAACATCCACCATTCTATAATTGAGACTAAATTCTTTTGAATGGTCACCAGCAAAAAAAAATAAACATAACTAACTTGTGAGTTGACAACTGGAAATCACACAGTATAAAATATAAGTAATATCTGTGCCTATACACCTATGTGAAAGTATGTATGGTTGCCAATTCCAAATGTAGTATATCTATTTATAAAAATCCTCTACGTAATTTACTGTCTACTGATAATCTTGAATCAGTTGAAGGCTGATAACCGCACACACGGTAATATTATGTATCCTTACCGATGACTCACAGTATGTACGGCAGTACGGCTACCACACCTAAGTTGAGTAAAAGGCGTGATCTATTTTCTGTAATTTATTTTTACTAAAAAGCATGAGTGAATTGATGGCTGATAACCGCACACACGTTAGATACACAGTTTCCCAAAAATCCCGGGACGGAGCTGTAAGTTTTGAACGAGTGAAGCGTTTGGGTCATTGCGAGACCGAAGTTCGACAATTTGAATATTTATTATAAAAATCGTAATAAACGTGCAAAACACATTAAAATTAAATTCTTGAAAGAATTAAGATATCGGGTTTTTGTTTATAGTGATGTAGTTCTTTTTTCATTGTCATTAAAATAAGGTGAACCTCGACTGGGGTTGCTATATTTAAAAATGTTGGGGTGGTCGTCCCTTAAAAAAAACTCCACGTTGCATGGATGTTCTAAACTAAGAATGAAGTTTTTATGACTCTTTAGTGATTTTTTCTTCATCGTTCAAAACTTATAGGTTCGTCCCAGGACTTTTGAGATATCCTGTATATATTTACTGATGATTTAAACTATTATTGTCGTGCTAAATATTATCTGATGTTCGATTTTGAAGTTTACACGCTACTGCAGTGTTTACCACTGAATTATTAATTTACACACTAAACATTTTCGCTTTTTCAACTTCATTCTTATTATCAACATGTGTTCTAATTTAACCGAATTAAGCACGAACCATGCAACATGTGTCCTGTGCGTGCGTGAGTATGTTTGTGTATAATTAGTTCAGTGTAATATTTCGTTACCTAATTTAATTGGAAAATTAGTTTTGTTTATTTGATGGAGAGTTTGCTGCCCTTCGAAGTTATTCCAACGGGAGAAATTCTTAAACGGTCATAATTAATTAATTGTAATTTAATAACTTAAATGGATAAGTCAATTGTCGGTATGAATTTGTATTGTCACTGGTACAAAGTAGTTTAGAAAATGAGTAAATTGACTGCACTAGATTAAAATGTTTAAACGAACAACCGAGTGCGCTATGTTACCGATTGTGGTTCTGAAAATTCAAGTTCTAATCCAGTCAGGCACACATTCCAGTTAAACTGTAGGTACAAAAATCACCCGTGTGGTGTATACTATCTCCTAACAATGAGAAACCGTAAGTTAAAATTTTTGGGACTGATAGTCGAAAGCCTTAAGCGGCTCGTCTACGATTTTTCCGAATTTCTAGAATACTCGTATTCTCGATTTTACTTTTTTTTCTATTTCACTCTTTTTCCCACTACTACGACTGTCAAAAACCAGCCCGAAACTCATACCTACTTTACCGCATCCTAGTAATGCAATGTCATTTTGAAGTTGAAAAATACTGTATAAATGTTAGTTTATTATTGACTTTAGGGTAATGTTTTTATAAACATTTATTGGAGAAAGAATAGATCTACAGATGTGCTTTTTAAAATTTTAAAAATAAATTTCTATTAGGAGATAACCGTATGAATTTTTATTTACCGCATCCTAGCAATGCAATGTCGCATTTTTAAGTTGAAAAATACTGTAAAAGTGTTTTTGTTGCGAGTAAACTGTTAGTTTATTTAACTTTATAAACATAGAGAAAGTATGGATACAGATGTCTTTTTTAAATTTTAAAAATAAATTTCTATCAGGCGATAATTATAACCGTGTATAGTTTGCATAAATTGAAAATTTTTATGATTTTTTTGGAATTTTTATAATCATATACATTTTTTAAATCTGAATTTTAAAAAGGCACAACTGTTAATTAATCCTTTAAGTATATAGGTATATAATCCTTGTTGAAATACAATTTTACTATTCTTGTACCGGCCACAAAACACTCGCTACGTTGTGCTGGATTTTATGAGGAAGACGGACCTCTTACATGGTTGACATTAGTTCTGACAATTTAAGTTCGGATAAAGTCAGGTACACATTCTAGTTTAACTGCACAAAAGTCTGTCTTTTGGTGTACTCTTTCCTAACCAAGAGTTGACAAGGAAGTTCAATGTTATAAAGCCGACAGCGTTATGTAACCGCACACACGGTAAAATACTCCGATGACTCACAGTATGTGAGGCTGTCACACTCAAATCGAATAAATAAATAGATAAAACGATAGATAATATGTGTGAATGGAAAGAACAAGCAACCATGAGTGAATTGACGACTGATAACCGCACACACGATAAAATATGCAGCTACATCGATGACTCACTCACGGTATGTGAGGCTGCTACATCCAACAAAAGGCGTGATAAATAAATAAATTCAACACCAGAAAATAAAATTCAAGAATAATCATACACAGGAAAATGCAACATAAGAAGATGCAAATCTCGATAATTTATACTTAATAAAATAAATGCATTAAAAGATTCATTCACAGGAAAATGCAAATCTAAAATTTTAGATTCGGCAGAAGGAAGCAAACACAGAAAGATCTACCAAACTAGTTTGTCTCTTTAACATAAAGGAAATACACAAATTAGGTTCAACTGACCTAAATCAACAACCCAATTCCATTCTTCAGTCCCGCACATAAGTACTCGGTTTTGACGATAACTTTTCTATAGATTCGTATCTTCTTGTGTTTGCATCTTTCTGTGTTTGCTTATGGCAAATATAAAATTCTAGATTTGAATTTTCCTGTGAACGAATTATATAATACAGGTTTTTTAAAACGTTTAAATTTTCTAGATTTGAATCTTCTTGTGCATGAATTTTATTGTCTGATGTGTGTGTTTTAAGTAATTTTTACATGCTTTATCTTATTAGTAAGAAATTATTAGAAAATGTAAAGGTGGGTATATGCTTACAAAATTTAAGAATAAGAGCTAAGAATGAGAATAGTAGTAAAGTTATAACGTGAGTCGGTTTATGCTAAAGAAATAAGAATAAGTAATAAGGATTAAGAATTATTTCTCCAACTTCCAGCATAAACCGAGAAACCGACTCATATGAGATAGGTACTTAACAGTTTTAACTTTAATACTATTCTTATTCTTAATTCTTGCTATTAAATTTTTGAGCATAAACCTACCTTAACTCGGCGTAAACCTAGTTCCATTCTTCGTCTGTAATTAAATTTATGAAATTTAGCTTTATCTATAAAACTTCGTGCGCATTTTAGAAATTTTAGCGAGCGTTTCTATGCATTAACGCGGTGTTGAGCTTCGTGGAGTCGATACCCTTAACGACCAATGATTAATTATTTTTCTATATATAATGTCTGTCTATCGGTCATCATACTCCACAATGACGTAACTTTTCTAGCTCTAACTCCAACACAACGTATACAACGTTAATGTTAAACTCATTTCTATTCACTTCCTGTAAGATAGGATCTTTATACTTTGTTGTATAGTGTTTGTGTGCGTGTCTGTGTGTATATTGTAAGTTGTAGATGTTGTAGTTTGTGTTGTATGGCTGTTACTGTTTTATAGTTGTGTCCGTAGCAAATACGAAGAGAGGAGAGCTGCACGCCTCGAGGGAAATGGTCATGGAAAAAAATACAAGAAGAAGATATAATACTACCAGGAATGGATTCGGAATAAAGCGAGAATAACAACCAAACGTCAGAACGATAACCACTAGACCACGCTGTACACCTACGTTTATAGCTTCGTACTGGAAATATAAGTACAATGATACGCGTTTGATTATTATTTTTCTTCAAATTGTTGTTATAATTATAAAACAACACTAAATACAAATACATTTTTATTGCTTTTTGTTGGTCAATACACCAAAATTACTTTGCTATAGTAGGTACCTACTAACTTATTATGGAAAAGTACTAGGGAAGAAGTGCCTAAAATGACATACTGTGGTCATTTCTCGAATTTGGCGAAATGAGCGGTTCTAATTTCTATTGTACGGTATCGGCTATCTCAAGAAAATGGATTGACTAACAACCAGAAACGCATAGGTCATCTTGTTCACGTGCATTGTAAAAATAACGTATAAGTTTAGTGTGAAAATATTTCTTAAGTCAATATTATTATTTTTGTCAATATCGTGCATGATTGTATGTTTCTTGGATTGTAAATAAAACCATAGAATATCTACCTTAAAGTTTATCTTAAGTTATGGTTTGCTCACTATTTTGAATTTGAATATTGTAGGGTAAAATGAGATAGTAGAAACTCACAAAATTACATACGTCATTAAGGCGCTACACTTGTAAATCCAGAAGATGAACAATTTGAACGATTCTGGCTGTATTATAAAAAATTTGAAATTGAAATTTAACATGAAGAATCATGACTCATTAGTGAGTCAATAAATGCAAATTATTAATTGCTGTGACATCAATTAGAAAAACTTGGAGCTAATTTTTATCATTTAATAATCCATATTATACGTTGATTAATGCACAAAAATAAGCCGGGTAAGATGGTCAAATCGGCCCCCAAAGGAAATCGATCGGGAATATGATTTCTATCATTTGTACCCAAAATTGGAATTTTTGGTAAAAATGTTAACCCCCAGACCCCCCACCCTCCGTAGAAATAACCAAAAACCTGTTTTTTACAATTAATTCTATATCTTTTTTTCTATTGAGACTACGCCTTTGAAAAAAAAATTTTCCTGAAATTTATGAACAATTCTTTTCGATAAAAATTGTTTTGACATTTTTGCCGCCATATTTGAATTTATAAAAATTTATAAAAATTAAAAAAGTGGAAAAACACTTTTTTCACTACGTTAATATAGAGGTGACGGCATGAAAAAAATCTCAAAAATTCCTCTTCGAGAGAGGAATAATTGGTATTTTTTTCAGATTTTTCCGATTGGTGCAACCTTTCGAAAAAAATTAAAAACCGTATTTTGTGTTCCAAATCTAGGGTTTTCTTCCCATATGACAATAGAAATCCATTGAAAAAATCTCAATAATTCCTCTTCGAGAGAGGAATAATTGGTATTTTTTCAGATTTTTCCGATTGGTGCAACTTTCGAAAAAAATTAAAAACACAAAATACGGTTTTTAATTTTTTTCGAAAGGTTGCACCAATCGGAAAAATCTGAAAAAAATACCAATTATTCCTCTCTCGAAGAGGAATTTTTGAGATTTTTTTCATGCCGTCACCTCTATATTAACATAGTGAAATAAGTGTTTTTCCACTTTTTTAATTTTTATAAATTTTTATAAATTCAAATATGGCGGCAAAAATGTCAAAACAATTTTTATCGAAAAGCATTGTTCATAAATTTCAGGAAAATTTTTTTTTCAAACGCGTAGTCTCAATAGAAAAAAAGATATAGAATTAATTGTAAAAAACACGTTCTTGGCTATTTCTACGGGGGGTGGGGGGTCTGGGGGTTAACATTTTTACCAAAAATTCAAATTTTGGGTACAAATGATAGAAATCATATTCCCGACCGATTTTCTTTGGGGGCCGATTTGACCATCTTACCCGGCTACAGCCTTTCTTTTGAAATCGATAATATACATTAGTCGGGTATAGAGAGATTATTTTAAACAGTTAACCCATTCATTGTAATAATTTATGTAAAACTCGCATTTTTAGTAATTTTTAGAAATTATTTAATAAAATACGGCAAGGTTTTTTGTAAATTTCATTTTTCTAAAAAACTCGGTAACTTTAAATTTTATGGTAAATATTGTAATTATAATATTGTAGCTTATAAAATTTCCTACAAAAATATGCTATAACTTTTTCACATAGAACTAATAGTTTACGAGAAAAACGAGAAAATATATTTTGGTAGAACGAAGCTAATTAAATCATGCCTTAACTTTGTTTCCTGATACAAAAACGGCTGTAACTTGCGAACGGATAGAAAAACCGACTTTCGGTTTAAAGAACTCGATTCTACAGACATTTTTTACAGAGATTTTTCAAAAAAAAAATCCAATATGGCGGCTCGAGCACACTTTCTGCTGCTCGGGACATCGAAATCTTGAATGTTACATATTTTTATAACTCTGCAAATTTTCAGAAGTCTCCTACTTTTTTTGTTTATTTGGCGAATTTTGTAACATTTTGCTTGGACTATTTGCATTTGATAGCAAGAGATGGGCCTTAATCCCATACAAATATTAATAAAACTATTTAGGTACAAATCAACTCCAAGTATTAAGAACTGCAAATACCTAAATTTTTAATGCCATTTTTTTGTTTGAATCCCACTGTGTTAAAATTTCTGCTGGATTCGATCCTGAGTTGTAAGATGTACGAACCACAGTCGGTCAATTTATGAATGGCGTAATTTTGAATACGGACCTGTTTGCATTGTTTTATTGTTCTAGTTTGTAGAATGGCGATTTAAAATGTCATGTCATAGTATAGTTGTTCAGGTTTTGTCGGTTTTATAAATCTAGCACTTTTTACAATCAATCTAAAAAGTTTGTTTTCCTCACGTTCGAAACATTTTATAGTTGAAAACATATAAATATTTTTAATAAATAACGAACAAAAATAAATATATGAATATGAACATGTTTTTTGAAATTTTAATTATTTTAATAGGTTTCTAATTAAAAACGTTTATCGAGCGAAACTTTTATGCTAAAGCGACTATAGAACAAAGACAAATATACATTCAACTATTACTATACTTATATCTGAAACTCCATGAGAATAAACCGAACAAAGGAATAAAAAGCGAAAGAATATGATACGAGTTGAACATATTGTACTGTATAAAGAATAAACAGAATTTGCCTTCGAAAAATTTAGAGTAGGTAAACACAATCAAGTTGAATAATTAAACGATATAGTACCTAATAATAAGTAATATTTATTTAGAAATTAAGAACAATGAACTTTTAGATGGGGTGGAAAGCTGACTGCATTAAGCGGACCGCTTAAATTCGAAAAAAACGTGTACGTTTTTTTCGAATTTCTATTTTACTTTTTTATCTACTCCTCTACTACGGCTGCCTAAAATCAGCCCGAAACTTGTACTTTGCCGCATCGTAGCTATGAAATGTCATTTTGAAGTTGAAAAATACTGCAAAAGTGTTTTGGTTGCGAGTAACGTGTCAGATTATTATTGACTTCAGGATAATGTTTTTATAAACATTGAATAGCGAAAGAATAGATCTACAGATGTGCCTTTTTAAAATTTTAAAAATTAATTTCTGTCATGATATAACCGTGTATAGTTTGCATAAATTGGAGTTTTTTAATAATCACGTACCTACAATATTTTAACCAGAATTTTAAAAAGGCACATCTATAGTTCCATTCTTTCTCTATTAAATATTAAATCCTTGTTGAAATATTATTTTACTATTCTTGTACTGGTCACAAAACACTCTCTACGTTAGACCTTTTATGCTGAAATTTAGGAGGTAGTCCTGTTCACACATGGATTCTTTGAGGATTCTTTATGTTTTGAAGCTACCAATAAATTAGAAATTCTCTTTTTCAAGACTCATTGAAGATTTAATTTAGTGGCGCTGCTATTTGACAGCAAATTATCACCAGGATTATTATTTAACTAATAATATAATTCAGGCACATTAAATAATCCTAAAAGAATCCTTGTGTGAACAACCATGAGTCAACTGACGGCAAGTAATAACCGTACACACGGTATAATATTGTTATCTATACCGATGACGGTCGCACCCTAGTTGAGCTAATACATAGTATATGTATGTGAAATTAAATTATAAAATATATTTTAAAATTACCATTAGATTTCATTGTTTTAAAATGGGTCAAATAAAATTATTTTTGGACGAATTGATGAATGAATCATATGGATTCTTAAAAAGCTATTTTTAGTTGAAGTTATAATGTACTTTGAATGCTCTTATTATGCTTTTGCAATTAAATTATAAATAAAACATCAATATTCTAAAAAACAATTTTTCTTCATAGGTAATAATATTCCATATTCATAATGTTTATAAATAGATAATGATGTATACAAACACACACGCGCACATGTTAAAAGATAATGTTACCTATACCAACAAATTACATCTGTGTAGGTGTTTATGTAATAAAAACAAAAGGTGTGCGGTGATGACGTCACTGTGGTGCTAATGACGTCATCATGCGAAAACGCAGGAGTTTGGCATTGGTTCGAGAAGTACAGTCAGAGGAGAAAGCAGAGCAAAAATAGATACATTTATTTACTTGAGTAAAGATGGAATTCTAAGAAATTAATTTTTTGATTTATTTGGACAGTAATTAGTTGCTAAGCTTCTTCTTTAGGCTCACACGAGAATTCTTTGAAGTTTTTTCAAGATTCTGAATCTCGGAAAAAAATTACCTGTTAAATTGCGGTGCCGCTAAATTGAATCTTCAATGACTCTTGGAAAACAAGAATTTATAATTTATTGATTGCTTCAAAAACATGAATTTATTTTTTTATAAGATTCAGAATCTTGAAAAAATCGTCAAAGAATTCTCGTGTGAAGAGGGCCTTAGACGTCTTTAGATTATAAATTTAATAAACTTATACCTCGCGAGTGAAGAAAAAAATTTGAAAATTTGGAGATCACTAAAGCGTTTGGGTCTTTGCGAGACCGAAGAAGGTCGACAATTTGAACATTTGTTATTAAAATCGTAACAAACGTGCAAAAAATCATTAAAATTAATTAAAATTAAATTCTTGAAAGAATTAAGATATCGGGTTTTGGTGTGTTTCTTTTTCATTACCTTTAAAATAAGGTGAAACTCGACAAATAAAAATATTGGGGTGGTCATCTCCTACAAAAACTCCACGTTGCATGCAAGTTCTAATCTATTTAAGTTTTTATGACTGTTTAGTAATCCCCAAATTTTCATTTTTTTTCTTCACTCATTCAAAACTTATATCTCCGTCCCGGAACTTTTGAGAAATCCTGTATAATGCTTTTTTTATATTCTTAAAACTTAAAAATATATTTAGTCTCGTATTTAGTAATAATTTTGTTTTTATTTTTTTATTAATGATTTGTCGTTTTGCCCATATGTAAATAATGTATCGTTAAAAAAGTATACTTTTGTGTAAGTTTTATTATTTTTATAATAAATTTAAATATACCTCCTTGCTAACACAAGATTTTATGTCTGAATAGCAATAAATATTTAAATATTTATTGACATTTAAGAATCTTTTCATTTTAATCAATTTTATACACAAATACATACCATTAATAAAATGAAAGTTTATATGGTTAATAATTTTGATTTTTTTCCAAACACAAAAACTATACAAATACAAATTTAAACTCAAATTTTAATTTCAAAAAAGTTAATAAAAAACTTACAATAAATTAATAGTTATTTATATATTTTGATAGTGAAATAGAAAATATAAACAATTCAGGTTCGAAGCCAGTCAGATATACATTCCAGTTTAACCGCACAAAATCTTCCCTGTACTGTTTTGCCCACTAACAACCATGAGTAAATTGACGATAACCGCACACCAATGACTACGATAGATATGTGTGTACAATAATTTTTGCCATGAACAAAAATTTTTTTAAATCATTTCTGGGTAAAATAATTTGGAAATTTTCAAATAAAATATATATTTAAAACTATTATTATAAATATTAGAAAGACTTCGTAAGCTCAGCATACACGTATAAAATACCACATAACTCAAATATTTAAGAACATATGTATTCAGATCACATTTCATCTCATATTTTCACTTTCAATCTTTTAATAACAGTTACATGCAATATTTAACTACAGTGATTTCAAAACAGCAAAAAATTACTTTCTAATAAAACAGTTTAACAGTTAGAGTTAACAAGACAGTTTATAATTATAAATAAGCAAGAAAACTTGTCAGCTCCTTGCGTTATTTTGCATAATTGTTCGCTAACTGCATTATAAAATAAGAAGAAGATGGAAAACAACTTTTTCTCGTTTGCATAATAAACTGTTTTCAATTTACTTTATGAAGTGTATGAAAATTATTTCGTACTGCAAAATATAGGTTAATATATTCCTTTTCGTCATAAATTCTGTCGCAGTTAAATTTTATATCCGTTTCGTGACTGACAAGTCAAATTCAGTCGTTAAATCTATTCTGAAGTCTGAAAAGTTTTATGTTTTTCCGATATTTGTTTGTTGAACACTGGCCGCAAAATGTTGCAAATGTCAAGGGTAAAAAGATATTCTCACAGGAAAAATGAAAGATTCATCAATTTTTAAATAATAGAATAAGCTTTAAGTATATCCGAACAGTACTAACGAAAGTAACAGCTATGAAATTTAAAATGTTTCGTACAAAAATAAATATACTATACCTACACTATATTTGAACCGCTATAAACTGGTTGATATCCTGGTTAGATTTAGATACCGGAATTTCTGTATCATTATTTTCTTACATTTATTTTATTCTATTGTTATCAGGACCGAATTAAGGATTTTGTAGGCCATAGGAATTAGTTCCATAAATAATATTTTCTTTATTTCAAATTTGAAAGTAATATTCTTCCTGTAGGTATAATTACAAAAAAAGAAATTATATTGGTCAGAAAATCAGTTGGGTAATTACTTATTTTATCCACGACCATTGAATAATACATGAATTTTGTAGGTAACTTTAGTAGGATAAACCCCTCCATTAAACACATTATTGTATTATGAATTCATAATGAGTCCATTATACAACACAACTGTCATCTGTCATTGCACCAAAATGTGAGGTTCGGTCAATATTTTAATATGAATAAAAATTTGTAAAGAAATTTCATTTAAAAAGGCGTAGATAAAACGTAGTGTTTGATTCGCACATAATGGCTATAATTAACTTGGATGATTATGCACAAGCTGTAAACTTACATCCTCTTGAATTTATAGCCTACATTATGTGCTCGTTAAATAATATACTATTCTCCAATACCTCTTAGTAAAATTATCGTAATAACGATATTTAGATTGGAACATAATATTTTTTCAATATTTAAGCAATTATTAAAAGGTGTTGGATAAAACGTTATACTTCACAAGTGGGCAAAAAGGAATGACTCACTCCAGCAAATTATCTCACTTAGTCTTCGGCCTCGTGAGTTAAGATTACTCTCGTGGTTAATTCTTTACTTTGTTCACGCACTAGTAAAGTAAATAACTATTAACTCACAAGTGAAAAATATATAGCATAACTGCAAACAAACATATATGAATGTAATATTTAATAACTTTAGTGTGGCAGTCAACGATAGGTTTTTTATTGTGTGTGCGATTATCAGCCGTCAATTCACGGGCATTCATGGTTGATAGTGCACAGTATATTATCATAGGGTAGATTTTGTGCATTTGAACAGGAATATTATGTGTCTCACTATAGGTACCTCATTTTTTAAAGAATTCTGTATTTGAAATACTAGTTTTACATTTTTATAATTTATGACAATTTTACTCAAACAATCAACAACCGACAGCAATTCTGGATATTTACCAGACTTCTTTTTTGTTATGTAAATTAGATCTTATTGATATCTTCAATAAGAAATCATAGTGATATCTTCTGGATGATATCAAACGGATGACTTTATAATGATAACTTTATGATCACAGTACATATATCTACAAATTTAATTATATTGTTATAATTAAGATATGTTTTGGAATTATCTTACAGATTTCTTTATTAAGAAAACCTACTGATATCTTTTTCGAGTTATCTTGTAGATATCCTTCATAAGAAAATCTAGCGATATCTTTCGGATAATTGTGCTATGTGGGAATAAGATGAAACTTGTAGTGGGATCCGACAATGTATTAAAGTAAAAGAAGAAAGAAAAACTTCAGGTATCCTTCCTGCCTATTTTAATTAATAATAATAAGGTATAAAAGTTTATAAACTGCGAAATTTGTACAAACTTGAGCTATCAAAAACGCATGTGACTCACCTCATCGACAGCGGTCTTGCAGCACTCATTAAGACTCTGTATCCACACATTAAGAATCTCGTTCACAATAACCAGATCATTATACAACCACTGGAAAACATCGTTCACCCACAACACGGCTATATTATCCGCTCCAGTGGCGGTCGGTGCCGGCGTGTACTGCACTCTCCTCACATCCGGGACCGGCGACTTCCTGGACAACCTCTTCCTCGTCGGTGGAGTCGGAGGAACGTAACCGCCGCCGCCCCTCGGAGATGGCGTCGACACTGGGGATGACTTCTTCACGGCATTTTCACTTTCGACTGCCGCAGTCACTGGTGGCTCCAGTTTCACTGGGATTAGTTCTGTTTTAGGCTCTTCTTTTAAAATGAACTGGACAAAAAATGAGAACAAATTCATTACAAACAGTATCAGAAATTCGGTGTGTACTTGCCGAAGTATTTGCATTCAAGCCTCATTCACATAAGCATTTAGTTTTAAGCGGCCCGTCTACGTTTTTTCAGAATTCATAGATACTCTCCATTTTACTTTGTTTTCTTATTCCACTCTTTTCTCCAATACTACGATTGCCTGAAATCAGCCCGAAACTCGAACTTTACCGCATCCTAGCAATGCAATGTAATTTTGAAGTTGAAAAATACTGTAAAAGTGTTTTCGTTGAGAGTAAACTGTTAGTTTATTATTGACTTCAAGATGTGCCTTTTTAAAATTTTAAAAATAAATTTCTTTCAGGAGATATAGCCATGTTTGGATAAATTTGATATTTTTATGAATTTTTTGGAATTTTTAAAACCATGTACCTACAATTTTATTATTAAAATTTTAAAAAAGCACAACTGTTAATTTTAAATATAATCCTTGTTGGAATGAAATTTTACCATTCTTGTACGGGCCACAAAACACTCGCATTTTATGCTGGATTTTAGGAGGTAGACATTTATGTTTACGTTTAAGAAAGTTTGAATACATCTAACTAAATACGAGCATTCACAGTGCTTGAAACAGGAAAGTGTAATGTATTTAAAGTTTCTTAAACGTAAACATAAATGTAAACCTTAAAATTAAATGTTTATGTGAATGAGGCTTCACATCACTGAAATTTGGTGTTGTGAACGCAAGTGCACATTGCCATATAACAGACTTCACATGAGTTAATTTTAAATTACATCCAAATTCTACAATTTGTAATTAATATTGTATATTAATAAAGGATTATTACTAATAATTCAAACTACCGTAGCGCCACAGTATTAATGCTAATACATAGTTTGTACTATGCGGATAAACAAACAATAATAGTTCTACTTTTGCCGTATCATAATGACAACATTATAAGCCTCAATTACAGGACAATAATAGCGTTCATTATAGGCCAAGGACCATATTGAATCCAATACGAATCCAGTATGGTACTCAGTACCATAATGAAGTATAATATATAACAAGAGTGGACACTCGGGCGGATGAAGTGGCCTTTCTATGTACCTTTTAGAAAGAGTAAAAAATACGGGCCAGATCGGAGCATGCATTCATGACGATTCACAACGGTAACTATGGTAACGCACAGGCCCAGTAGTGATATTTCTCTCTCACACAGAGTAAACAGAAATGCCACGAAACTACAGCATTGTTAAGATATGGAGTGTCCACTCCTGTGTTTATACTATACTTCGTGAAAATAACAAACAAGTTTTGTATTCAATACCAAATAATTTATTTTACTTTTTGACTAATTTACGCCAGCAGATAAAATTTTGTATGCACTACGGATCGTAACCAATCATTATGGTACTAGTCGGGAAGATTATCAGACAAGGCGATTCTTATAACATAAAAACTATTTTATCATTATAATGTAGTAAAAAATATACACGATGTTGATGGGAGTTCCACAAGCATGCATCGTTGACACTTAAGTTTTAATTTTGACACTTATATCTTGAATCACTTGTCTACGACCGTACGCACTCATTTTAACTACAATACAATAAACAAGAAATAAGAAGATGGTACACTTGCAGTCGTTGGCGCCACTATCGACTTTCGAGTATTCTGGTTTGGATTTACTACCTTGAAGTAGAGTAACTTCCCGAGCCAGAGGAGGAAGAGGGCGGCGAGAAGCCAGCCGAAGATGAACATCGCTAGGGTGTCCATGGTGAAGTCGCCGTAGCCGTCGAACGTGCAGATGAGGTCGTCCACGCTCTCGGCTAGGTCCATTACGTGGCCATTGCGACCCGCTGCTGCTACACTGATCTGTAAACCACGACAAAAATAACACTACACAGCCCAGGCAGATAAATATAACGCTAACGCTACGGCGGAAGAAGCGACACACGGTCACAAGTTGGAGAATTTCAGGAATGGGAAATTCAATTTGTCAGTTATTGGTGTTTAGTTTACTAAAGGAAGTATACAGGGTGTTACTATACTTCGAGAACAAAATTTAAGGGTATTAAATGACGCGCTGGGCGTGGAACAAAAAAGTTAATAAGTCAGCATATTTTATTATTTACTATTATTTTATTAAGCGGTCTAGGTTTTTTCCGAATTCCTAGAATACTCTCGATTTTACTTTTTCTTCTATTCCACTCCCTTCCCCACTACTGCAACTGCTCGAAACCAACCCGAAACTCGTACTTTGCCGCATCCTAGCTATTCAATGTCACAAACCGCACAAAATAACGGTTCAGGTTCGGTTCGCGGTTCACTGTGCTTTATAGGGTTCGGTTTTGTGCCGGTTTTCACTCGGGTTTTCATATTTCTTGTTGGATAGAACCGTAATTTCGAACAAAACCGATTTCGGTTCTACGATTTATTAAATAACAAGCAATACAATTTTAAAAAATCGTTCGTTTCTATTTAAAATATAATTTATTTGAAAAAATACTGTACAATAAATATAATAAAGTTTATTAATATCATTCGACGAAAAAACGTTAAATTTCAATTCATATTTTAAAACGTTCCGAACCGGTTCACAACCACCGGTTCGACTCCGGTTATGGGTTTGCCAAATAATTTTTTAACGGCTTGGTTTGGTTCGCGGTTCGATAAATTACCTGCGGTTCGTTCCGGTTTTTGTTCCTGTTCCAGTTCGAATATCTGAAAAATACTGTGAAAGTGTTTTCGTTGCGAATAAACTGTCAGTTTATTATTGACTTCAAGATAATGCTGTTTTAAACATTTAATAGAGAAACAAAGAATTTAGATGTGCATTTTTAAAATTTTAAAAATAAATTTCTATCAGGAGATATATCCGTGCAACATTTACATAAATTGGAATTTTTTATGAATTTTTCGGAATTTTTATAATCATGTACAATTTCTTATCAAAATTTTAAAAAGGCACAACTGTTAATTCATCCTTTAAGTATATAATCCTTGTTGAAATACAATTTTACCATTCTTGTACCACAAAACACTCGCTACGTTAGTACGTTTTGTGCTGGATTTTAGGAGGTAGACAGGCTTCTTAAAAGAACATAATTGAAATGAATTATAAATACCAGACAGTTATTAAATGTTGTGTAAAGAGTTACTTGTGGTATTGCAGTAGATTTAATTCAAATTATACTCGTGGTACTAAAAATGTTCACTGTAGGTAGTTTTTTTTTTCAAAAATTCTTTCTGTTCCATGCTCAGTAGGTACGTCATCTATAATTATATTCCCTTATTTCCTTAAATTCTCCAAGTATATGAACACCTGTATAAATATATAGCTTATGTTCAACAGGAAATATAGCTGGTTAAAGCCTCATTCATTTTGAGGTTTACATTTATGTTTACGTGTACCTACATCTAAGCAAATACGAGTGCTTGAAAGTGGGACGTCTGAATGCTCGTATTTAGTTATATGGTTGTAAACTTTTTTAACCGTAAACATAAATGTAAACCTTAAAACTAAATGTTTACGTGAATGAGGCTTTAGGTGTATTTTATTTTGGAATGCTGAATACAGATAAAAATATTGTTTAATATAATATTACATGAAACTTTTGACAAATTATTAATTTATGTGGATTTACGGAACAAACAAAAATATTTTAAGAGCTCAACAATAAAATTGTTAAATTAAATACGTCCACTAAAAAAATAATAATAATTACAATAAACTCTAATGTGATCTTAAGTTATTGGGTGTTCTGCCAGACATACCTACAGAACTATTCAAAATTATGTTTTATTGCGGTCTGAAATGTCAGATTCTCGAGGTCGCTGTGTCGCTGAAAGTCATGAAACAATAACTGTTATCAGCTCTTATTTATAAAGATTGGAGAAGTACAAATTAAATAAATAAATAAATGTTGTGTTTTTTTATCACTCAACAAAACTGCAGATATGTTTAGATATTAGATTGCTACATTATAAAATATTTTTATTATTTGACTCTGTTTCGTTGGCATATGAATATAAGTACTAATGGAATTGTTTAAATTGGTCCAATTGTCTAGAAGTCTAGGTAGTGTCAGACCTTGAATTTTTGTTGCATGAGCCAAAAGCCACGTACGCGTATAGTATATTTTATCCTATAAAAGTTTAAACAGAATTTTAATTTTTTTATTATTTGATTTTTCCAAGTATTTTTCAGTTGATTAATCTGAACCTTCTGGACTGAACTATCAATTTCAATTTAAGTAAGTAAATATTTGAAGCAGCATTATAAAAAATAACATCCATTATACATTGTCTGCTTTTCAAATAACTTTATAAAAAAGATTGATGTTCCTTCCAGGCATCAATTTTATTGAATTGCGCATTTTTCATGTTACATCCTAACTCATTTATATTAAATACTTAAATACGTATCTAATCCATTTTGCCTTTAACCCAATTTGGGTGTGACAGTCCACACACTGTCATCAGTGTACATAATATTATTTTACTGTGTGTGCGGTTACTGCCGTTAAATCACTCATGGTTGTCAGTAAAAAATACATCACATGAGATTTTTCTGTTCAGAGAATAAATTGAAATAAGGACCTGGCTGGATTCGAACCTAAGTTGCTAGAACCACAGTCGGTCACATAAGATCGCATAAAAATATTTGTAGCAACTAACTTAATCGACTAATTTAGAACAAGGGTCTCAATTATTATAAATACTATTTATTTTTAAATAAATTATTTATTTGGGTATAATGATGTGTGTCATGTAATAAGTAAATGGGTTTAAAAAAACAACAAGCAATTATTTATATATTTTGATTATTTATTTATCATTATGAGTTCTGAAAACTTCTATCAAACTATTTATTATTGTTTTAATCCTACAAAGTGCAAACTAAATTTCCTGTTGAGGTGTTAGTGATTTACTCCTGCTATAAAATAAGACATCTCAGTAGAGCTGCAATTTTCCCGTCGATTTTTCAACATCGTATTAAAATCCACCTCACGTTTGAGACATAAAAAACTTGCACTTTTAGTTACACGGGCAATAACCACCTTTTTAGGCAGTGGAATAAATTTAAACAGATTTAAAAAGTGTATGAAAGCAATTTAATGATATATTTATTTGTGAAATATAATAATAAATGATTGGATACAAGGACAGAAATAATTATTTGCACAAATTCTAAAGCTAGATTCAGAGCTACCCACTTATAAGTATAAGTGGCTAATTTAACCAATCAGCGCTCAACGTTCTCACTTATAATTGAAATTGGAATTTTGTGGAAGCCCTGATTGGTTAATTTAGCACTTATACTTATAAGTGGGTCGGTCTGAATCTAGCTTAAAGCTAGATTCCAATTATAAGTATAAGTGCTAAATTAACCAATCAGGGCATCAACAAAATTCCAATTTCAATTATAAATGCGAACCTTGAGTGCTGGTTGGTTAAATTAGTAACTTATGTACACTTATAATTGGGTAGGTCTGAATCTAGCGAGGAATCTAGCTTAAGGCAGTGCAGATTTGTTAATTAATTTACTGTTAAAGCTTTGGTTCTAATAACATACATAATAGATTATATAACAAGCACATAATCTAGAATTTATAATACCATAGAGTGTCTTATGGAGGGATTTTATCAATTATCATACTAATAAAGTTACCTACATAATGCATGTATTATTCAATGGTCATAGATAAATAATATTTTATAAGTAGTACCTACCAGCTTCAAATAATTTTGGAAAATTACTACTCAATACTTAAATTAACTATTATTTTTTAAAGTGTAATACAAATTATTATCTGGTATTATTTACTGACAAATATAATTAGCTATAGGTAATGTGTATAAAAATAATTACTACAACATTATAAATAAAACTTAAGTATTAGTAAACAATAACAAATAATATAAAATGCATGTAGTTGTTTCAAACTTATTTACAGACTACTTTGAATTTTAAATTTTTTGCACAAATATTTAATTAATTTGGTGGAACGAGAAAAAATGTTGGAAGTGTAATCCAACCACTCGGATCTCGGACCCAGTGTTATTTATTATCAGGTACTGGGGGACCCGAAAAAATAAATTTTTAGCAGGAACTCGAACGGTTCAGGTTCGGTTCGCGGTTTTCATTTTTCTTTAACTGAACCAGTAACCGGTTTTCAAAAGATTGGTTCAATGGTTTATTAAATAACAATACATTAATTAAAACAGTAGTCCCAGTTTTGAACAAGTAAACAAATTTCTAAAATCTTAAAAATCAGACTAAATTGAGGAAAATACTACAATTTTCCTAAATTATTTTTAGTATTTTAACAAATAAAAAATAGTTTATGCTTTAAACCGATCCGTACCGGTTCATAAACTATCGGTTCGTTCCTGTTCCGGTTCGGTTCGAGTCCCTGATTTTAGGCCACTTATTCTTTTAAGAGACAATCAAATATTTATTTGAAAAAATGTCGGAAGTTGATTAAAAGTACAAACAATGCGGATATATAAAAATATTTGTAGATAACCAATATTTTCTTATCACACTTTTAAAACAATTATTATTTTTTCCTGTCCACAATACTGTCTACTTTAATGTTGTGCATAAAAATAAATGTATCCATTTTATATTACTAGTACAACAGTAGGTACAATTAATTTTTATTTTGGAATAGTCTAAAAATGACTTTCACTGCCTCTGTTTTGATTAAAAAAGCAGGTTAGCATAACCAACAACCAAATTTCCAAACACACGGATCAATATGAATATGAACCTAATTGCCCAAACATCTTTACATCTCCAAAACATAATAAATAACAATGAAGAACATTATCTTACCAGGTGTTTCTGATATTTACGTTTTCTTTGCACTCACGTATTTTACACACAGCACCGGTGAATAATCACACACAAACTCACAAACCAACACGTCTGAAAGCGCTTGCCGCACTGTTACGCCATCGAAAACCGCGGAGTATTTACGCTGCGAAAGAGTAAACCAGTGAATCTCAAAGATTTTATATCACGGAGAAAGTTAATAAGTTGATACTGACAATCAAATGCGGTTGGGTTGTTGATTGTTGTGTGGAACGGTGCTGTTTGTTGTAATCTTTAATGTATTTTGTCTATTATTGGAATTAAATTTTTCCTGCTACCATTATAGATACGTAAAGCATGAATCATGTTAAGGGGCCCGACTACCTCCTAAAATCCAGCATATGATAAAATGTACTAACGTAGTGAGTGTTTTGTGGCCAATACAAGAATGGTCAAATTTTGTTCCAACAAGGACAATATACTTAAAGGTTCAATAAACAGTTCCGAAAAATTCATAAAAATTTCCTATTTAAACTTTACACGGATATATCTCACGATAGAAATTTATGTTTAAATTTTAAAAAGGCTCGTCTCTGTAGATCTATTTTTTATCTGTTACATATTTATAAAAGCATTATCTTGGAGTCAATAATAAACTGACAGTTTACTCGGAACGAAATATTTATGTTTGGTTACAAGGATCGGAACGTCAATGGTACTAATCGTGAATATTATCAGACGAGGCGAAGCCGAGTTTCATATCACGACGTGTACCATGATTGGTTTTAATCCGTATTGATGCATACAAAATTTTATCTGCTGGCGTAAAATTAGTCAAAAAGTAAAATTAATTTTTCAGTACCTACTGAACAATTGAAATCTACAAAAGTAACAAGTTGTTTGTTATTTCATTATGGTCCTGATAGTACCATACTGGAACGTGGAACCATTATGGTCCTCAAATATGTTTCCTTATTGATAATAAGTTTTAAATTGAATAAAGTTGTATTATTCCATTGGCATGTGTATGTGTAGGTAATCGTTATTACTTACGTCTTACGTGCAACTTTGAGCAGTGAGTTTTTGTCCTTGTGTGAAATTTATACAATTATACGCTCGTTGTACATAAGCATAATTTGTTGTTGTGCTCTGTGATGTATTTAATTTTTGTTTATTCCTATTTATTAAAACTATTCTATAAAAAATAAAATACCTACTTATCTTGTAGTACCTACCTATTAGTTTAGTTTAATTTACATCTTGCTCATTTTAAATTAAATTAAACATTTATTTTATCTTCTGTTAATTCAATGATTCTTATTATACCATGAATGTCAAAATTACCATATTTTAATATTACAATTTTACGCATCATAATAAAATTATTTTTAACTTTTAATTTAAACTTACACTTATTATTAACGAATAAAAAATAATATATCATGTAATATCCGCACAAAAAACGTAATTAAAAGTCAATGGAGCAAAGATTAACAAAGTAAAAAAAAACATTTTGTCGTTTCTCGAAACCGCTCGATATTTGTACCAATTTGTAGCAGTAGCGTAACTCGCAAAGTAGCTCTTATACTTCATTCTTCTGCAATCGCATACTGTGAGTAATCGGTATAAATTATTATATAGTTTACCACGTGCGCGACTACCAACTCGGTAATGATTGTCAGTAAAGAGTACACCACAGGCGATAATTTCGTGGAATGAGTTGATAACATAAAATTAATCTCTTTTATACATAACGCCTTTTATCCTACTTTAAGTAGCTGACTTACTACTGTCCGTACAGCCAGAGTTGATCGGACGGTAAAGAGCAGTATTACACCCGTTCTATGACTTCAAAAAGTGTTACAGAAATAAAATTATATCTCAGAATCTACATAACATATAAACTTCATTCAAAAACTATGACAAAGTTAAAGAATGTATCTATGTTCGTCTAGTGATAGTTTTTTGTTTATTTTGTCTTAAATCGAACAAATATTTGAGAAATCCTTCAAAAAAGCCTGTTTTCAACAGCAATTTTAATATAATACAATTAAAAATTCAAAATTTCAACACTAGACGAACCTAGTTTAAACCTTAAACTAACTGTAAATATGTTTTTAAATATAAACGTATATAAATTACCCGAAAATCTGTACTTACAACGAAATCTCTGTAACATTGTATTTCTAGCAGAAATGCATGTAAACATAGACAGGACTTTTCTTCGCTAGCACAAAGTGCAAATACAACTCTAAAGGAGAGAAAGATTGTGCCTATGTTCTACACAGAGCTGAGTCAAAGTTTGCCAACTTATTACTAGCCTAAACGCAACTTAGTCAAGAGAAAAACCAAGCTGGACGACTTCTTTATACACTATTTCAAAAAAATTGCTGATAATCTATGTCCGCTCGATTAATATTGTTTACCAGTTTAAAATTCCTGAGCCCGGTCGTCTCTTATTTCGCGTACTGTATATTATACCGTGTGTGCGGTTATCAAGCATATACTCAGTCATGGTTAGTGTCACATGAAAATTTTTGTGCAGCTAAAACATTCTACTGTTACCAGCCGTCAATTCACTGATGGTTGATAGTGGATAGTAGTTTATAGGGAAGAGGTGTCGGTCATTTTTTATGAATCAATACGTTGATTGCATTTGTCGTTCTCTGACTGGTATAAAGTCCACTCACCCCTAAATAAAAACGTTTTGGTGTAGTGCCGCAGGTTGGCTACCCTAGTGCCTTGCACGAGGTGATCTGGCGACCGACTGACGACGTAGGACTATTGATTGTGGAAACGATGTCACGAACTACTTACTTTACTCTTTGTCTTTCTTCAAGCTTGTTTCACTTTCCGTAGGTCGATGAACGAAGTGATCAGCTGTAGAGGAAGAAATAAATACAAGTAAAATTAAATAAATGATTGGAAGAAATTTTCAAAACATAATAATAAAAGATTTATTTAGTTGGGAGCACATCGAAACTAAAGATTTATTCACAGCTATGAAAATAAGAAATATAAATGCAATTATAAATAAGCAATCCTTCTACGCAAAACTACTATTCGTAAAATTAAATCCGCATTTATATACATTTTATTTGATATGATAATTTCACAGAGACAGATGTAACAATTTTTTCCAATCTCTATGACGGATATATGTTCGTACGAGGATTCTTTGAAAATTCTACCAAAATTCTGAATCCTGGAAAAGAAGATATTTCAAGATTCAGAATCCTGAAAAAAATTCATGATTTTGAAGCAATCATTAAATTATAAATTCTTCAGTCTTTGAAGATTCAATTTAGCGGCACCGCAATTTAACAGGTAATTCTCACTAGAAAGAAGAAAACTTCTTTTTTTCCGGGAATCAGAATCTTGGTAGAATCTTCAAACAATCGTCGTGTGAACAGGGCTTTATGTTTAAGTTTATTTAAGGTTGCTATGAACACTTCCATTAGAATCAATTTGTTAGATTTATTATTTTTCTGTGTAATTTTATTCTTATTTTCATTGCTGTGAATATTCCCAAATAAATAAATCTTAAAATTAATAATAATTGTTTAAATCAAGTGGGTATTAAAAATATTGATCTCCTTTCAAAATTTACAGTTTGTGTTCATTTTACAGGTATTATTTTGTACCTTGTTCATTAATGTGCTTTAATCAAATTATTGCAGAAAAATTAAAATATAAAAATTAAATTAACAAAAAATTTACAAGCAAGGTGTCAGGATTTAGGATCGGTATTTCCACTATAGCTCATGTTTTATATTTTATCCACGAGTATTAAACAATACATTCATTTCACGTTTTATTGCTGAATAATTCAAAATTACTTAACTGGTTGTATTTAGTGTTTAAAAAAAAATATTTCTGTACTACAGCATTTCTCTCAGTCTGAGAATCATTTCTAATTTACTTTATGAAATGAAACAGCCGTAGACACGAACTATATGTGGCAGGAGTGGACACTAGGGCGGATGAAGTGTGGCCTTTCTGTTTACCTTTTTGAGAGGCGGAAAATACGGTTTAGCTTGAATCATGCATTCTATGAAAATAAATATCGCAATATATCAAACCAAGTTTTCAAATGTTGATGTATTTCAATACACACCGAAAAATATTTTAAATATCAAATAATTGTATTTACTGTTTGTTTTTTAATCTTGTTAATTTGTAATATTTTTGTATCTCTATGTATTTATTTTTGCACTGCTTTCCTGTCCTCTTATTGGGCTTTTTCCCTGTTGGACAGTATTTAATAAATAAATAAATAAACAACGATAGCGATACTAACGCACGGGCCCTGTAGTGATTTTCACACAGGGTAAACAGAAAAGCCACGAACATACACTATTGCTAAAATTACGGAGTGTCCACTCCTATGTATATACGCGGTTTCCCAAATGTCCCAGGACGGAGCTATAAGTTTTGAACGAGTAAAGAAAAAAAATTGAAAATTTGGGGATCTGTAAAGGCGTTTGGGTCATTGCGAGACCAAAAAGGTCGACAATTTGACCATTTGTTATAAAAATCGTAATAAACGTGCAAAAAAGTAATTAAGATATCAGGTTTTGGTTTATGGGGATGTTTCTTTTTTCAATACCTTTATAATAATATAATAAGATGAAACTCGACAGGGGTTGCTAATTAAAAATAATGTTGTAGTGGTCATCCCCTAAAAAAACTCCATGTTACATGGAAGTTTTAAACTATCTAAAAATGTAGTTTTTATGAGTTTCAATTTTTTTCTTCACTCTCCGCCCCGGGACTTTTGGGAAACCCACTACTTCGTGATCGTATTGTATTCGAGTTTAATATAATTTTTGTTGAATAATGTAATAGTTTTTTATAAGAGCGATAGTTTATTTTTGGGGTATGTTAGATGGAAAGACAGGTTCGTACAGTGGAATAAGAAAAAAGAAGAAGTGAATCTTCGTATGTAAGACGTTTTTATTGCAAATACAATGTAAAATTTTGAAAGTTAACCAATGCATTACACAATGGATATAAATTAAGTCGCATGTTCACTTATCATGCCATTCCGTTCCTTTCCCTCGCGGTTGGGGTTTAAAATAATCCAGATTGTTTCATGGCAACGAAACAAAAATACTCAATTTATCAATATTTTCGATGTATATATGGCAATACTATTTACTATACATAAGCGGACTATGTAATGAATAATTTTTACAAGGTATGGCCGACGCAATTTGGTATAAAAAACTCAATGACGACATTTTTTTTCACATTTACCGCCGGCTACATCTGTTGCCCGGAATTTGGCACTATCTTTTCTCTGCGGTAAATGCGAGAAAAATTACCCACTTCATCTCACGGGATAATAAATATGATTATTATGGAAGTCCCTTAAATTATTTTCGGATATTTACAGGACTAACCTAACCTATATTATTGTTTAACAGGCAAAGACGTTACCTAACCTAACATAATGCACCTCTGAAACAATTTACAAACATGAGATCACGCTAATAAATGCAAAATTATACACGGAATGTTTACCAGACATTTTATATTCGCTTAATTTTAATGTGCATTTTGATGATTATTTTGTGCTCCTTACTTTTGATTAAATCATTGCGTATATTAATTAAAATTAATTTACATAGTTAAAAGTTAAATATACATAATTATAAAAATAGCAGATAAACAAGTCTAGAATATTAAAATCCGTTAGTCATTTTGATACAATTTACGATATTATTTATCTACGACCATTATGATGGATAACCCCTCAATAACACATACTATTGTATTATGAATTCATAATACAACACTGTTACACAGTACATTTATTTAATATTACTGCCATTTGTCATCACATCAAAATGCGATGTTAGATTAATATTTTAATGAATAATTTTTTTTAACATGTTTTATTTGAAAAGTCGTGGATAAAACGTCGTATTTGAGTCGCACATAATGGCTATTATTCACTCGGATGATTATACACTCGCCTTTAGCTCGTGCATAAACTTTCATACTCTTGAATTATAGCCTACATTTGTGCTAGTTAAACAATACACTATTATCTACAACCATTGAATAATACATATTCTATAAATATTATTATGTAGGTAATTCCTCCATAAGACACAATTGTATTATGAATTCATAATCCAACACTATTGTATTATGAGTACGTTATGCAATACTACTGTCACTGTTTACATCAAAATGTAATATAAGATTAATCAATGCATAAAAATTTGTAAAGCAATGTTTTATTTGAAAAGTCGTAGATAAAACGAAGTATTTGACTCGAACATAATGCCTATTATTATGTGCTCGTTAAATAATATTCTTTTATATGTACCCCATTTTCGCAACCAAAGCTTTAACAGTAAATTAATTAACAAATCTGCACTGTCTTAGAATCATAATGCCTATAATTAACTAGGATGATTAAACTTTCATCCTCTTGAATTGTGTTCGTTAAATAATATACTATTAAAAGCGACACGTACATTAAATTATACCAAAATCACTTTAAAAAAAAAAAGGAGATCATAATGCCTCTAATTAAAATACATTTTAAAAATATTTCAAAAAATATCACGTACTTATTTCGTTAAGTATAAATCTTTATAAAATTCACTCACAACGCTGAAAAGCACCAATCTAATCGATTGATAGTGTTTTGTTAAAACTCGCATAGCAGGAAACAAGAGATCGAAGGTAGCGCCTTTGCCTTAAGGAATCACTAATGTCTGAATGTAAACTTATCGAATAAAATAAATATAATGTTAATATATAAAACTTAGTAGTAAATACTCTTGTGCTTGATCATATCTAGTGACATATAATGTTACTACATTGTAAATATCATACTTGTATGTTAAGCTATTCTGTATAGAAACACGTTCACATATCACATCAAACGAAACTCGCTCACCACGTTTACATGCAGGCAGAAAGCCCAGAAAGTTGACAGCTAAGCCGCATTTGTGAAATCTGCCATATGCCAATGTGTACTTGCGTTCACAACACCAAACTTCAGTCATGTGAACGCAAATGCACATTGCCATATGACAGACTTCGTGAATGCGGCAGTAGGTGCAGCCAGAGCAATTTTTTTCGTATTTGACTGCACTCTACAATTTTCTAATGATTATTGAACTAAGTTATAACAACCTCACAGCTAGGGCAGTTTTCGTTACAGCCTGGAATTGAAGTAAGCGCTTTAATGACTTATATTATAATACTGTAATTTGTTATAACAAAGTTAAACTGCGAAGATATGTAATGGTAGTAAAAAATTGTGCGAGATGTCGGCTTGAAATCTGCATGTAAAAGAGCGAAAAATCGATGTCAAATTCGTAAGTAGACGACTAACAGTTCGGTCTGTACAGAATAGCTTAAAGTAGGAAACATTTATCTTTACATGAGTCTTATCAAAGACTATCATAATACATCTGTTTTTATATATATATAGTCTCGACTTAAAAATGTAAAATTATAAAAACTCCTCACCACAGATACTTATTCTGTAAAGTCGACTTAAATTACCTTCGGTTCAGTTCGGATTTGATAGCTGTAACAAACATTCATAACATTACGTTTCAATCTATAGGAAAATAACACCAATATTTATTTATTTTATTAGTCAAGGCTTAAGCTAGATTCAGACATACTCAATTATAAGTGTAAGGGGCTAATTTAACCAACCAGCGCTCAGCGTTCGCACTTATAATTGAATTGGAATTTTGATTCTAGTTCGAGATTCATCCGAGAAGATTTCTATGCATGTGATTGGCTAAAGTACAGAGACTCGATAATGAACAGTGTGGCCATGTGTGGTCACAGTTTTCATTGGTCGTAGTTGTCACGTGGTAAATTCCGCCATTAATCCTCCAAAAACTGCACGATAAACGTTGTGTTGTTCAAACTTTGATGTTATTTACCAGTTTGTTTATATTATGTATCAACGGAATAGGATTATAATGCTTTTAATATGACCTATCACATTAATCAGACAAATCAAATATTACTTGTCAAACTGATTTTGGAGGATTAATGGCGGCCGTTATGTTCATGGCCACACTGATCTGTCATCTGACATTACTTGGCGTAATATATTTATTTATATTATGTATCAACGAAATAGGTTTATAATGATTTTAATATGACCTATCACATTAATGAGACAAATAAAATTAATAAATATATAGGTAAATTGTTTTAAATTAAAATAGAATCAAATATTACTTGTCAAACTGATTTTGGAGGATTAATGGCGGCCGTTATGTTCATGGCCACACTGTCTATTATCGAGTCTCTGTAGGCTAAAGCACTGCCGGTTTTATAACCAACATGTACAAATGTCAGATTGAAGTTTCACTGTCATGTTTATATTAAATGTCAAAATGTTTCTCAAAATTCTACAAAATGATTATCATAAAAACTTAGTTTTTGACTTCAATATAGAATATAATTAAGAAACTTTTGAATTACAGTTTAGATGTTCTAAAAAAAATCATTTTTCCAAGACTCATTGAAGATTCAATTTAGCGCCGCCGCTATTCGACAGGCGATTCTCATCATGATTATTTTTCCCAAGACTTAGAACAGAAGCATGAAAGAATCCGCAAAGATATTAAAATCAAAATTTAACCGCTTTTAAAGATTATACGATATACAAATAACCATCACACATTCGCACTCGTGTGTACGTAACATATTAGACATGTTAGAAGAACAGTTAACAATGAAAATAGAGAAATTGCCTTACCGTCTAAAATTTCTTGTTTCATTTTGGTCATCTCCTTGCGCACCTCCTTGACGAGGTCGTTCTTCAGGGACTCGAACTCGGAGGGCGCTAGAGAAAGGCCGGCGCAGACGTTTTCTGAGCTTAGCCCGTTCACTTTGAGAATGGTTTCCTCGGATGCCGAACCAAAACGTTTCCGAACGCTTTTAGGTGATTCCGAGTACCGTGAATTGCTAGGCAGAGTGTTCGTCTTTTCCCAAGCGGATTTCTTCTCTTCTGGATCTAGTTCCGGGTCTTTTTTCTCAACCTAAAAAATTTCAATCATTACTCAATTTAGTACGGCAACTTCACATATACCTAATAGTGAATCATCGGTACTTATATATTTATAAATATTATGTTAAGCAGCTATTAACTCACGGGTATTCTTGGTTGTTAGTGGAGATTTTTCAGTTTCTGATAGGATTCGAACCAGTATCACAGTAGACAAGTATTTAAAACGACGTCTAAACACATAAAAATGTCATCTAACGATTCAGAACGATTAATCGACGTAATAGGTAATATAATAATAATAACATTAACAACCATACAAATCTGTGATAACAATAGTTAAATATGTACATACCATATACTGATTTAAATGTAAAACTACACTTTAATACTATAAATAGTAACTAAAATTGTAATTTAGATAATATCTAAGTGACTATGTTCCATAATTTAATTTTAGATCGACAATATTAAGACAAAACGTGTTTGAAATTCTTCCATTTTCTAAGAGGGACATCGTGATTATAAATAAATAATTTCACAATATATGAACACAGTCTTGAAGTGCATCTATTCATCATTATTCAGTTTATAAAACAAGTTGATTTTTACTCATTTCGCATAAAATTAAAATAACGTATATCTACATCGACAGTTTTTCTGAAACACTTTTCATTATTTCATAGAAATATTTAACTGTTACTTTTTCTATTCTATTTCTATAATACTTATAACGCACAAATTATTAAATTAAAAAAATACTATTCAGTGCAGCAGATGACAAAATGAATTCGTATACATAATAACCAGCAGAGACACCTAGGAACACCTATGAACTAATTACAACTTCTGATTGGGGTTGCCAATGAAAAACGTAGCCTGTCGGTAAAAACATGGATCTATACTCAAGTTGGATGTAAAATAGTATATTACATAACATGAGTTGTAAGAAACATATTACGCACGAGTGAAAAAGTTACACAAGAGCCGTAGGCGAGTGTGTAATTTCACGAGTGCGTTATTGCTTTACAACTCAAGTTGTGTACCTACTATACTTTTTCTACGATCACGCCCATGTTCATTTCCAATTAATAAAATTTTTGTTCTATTATATTTATAATTAATATCCATAATTTTTTGGTACACAATTTTATATTTTTCACGGGATTTTATCAGTAGATGATTATTGTAAATTTGTAACATCAGGCGGTGTGCAAAATATATTATCAGAGTTGCTTGACATCAAAATAAAACATAAATTCCATAATTGTGCGATCGAACTACTTTACGCACGGCCGTGCGTAAGGACAAGCTTACATATTATTATGGGTTGTACAATAATGCTCATTTACTGCAGTGGTCGTAGAAAAAGTCATTTAACTCACCGCTGCTCTTCTTCTAGCTAGCGTCTTCGCCATCTCATCCATCATACTGGCCATTCCACCCCCGCCGCCTCTGCCGATGGTGCCGTAATTGCTGCCTCCGCTGCTGGTGCTGGAGCCGCTGTTCTCAGCGGGGGGCGGTGCGTTCTTCTGGTTGCGCTTGAGGCGGGCGCTCTGCAGCTGCGCAGCCAGGGAGTTCACCTCGCCGCCGTCTGAGCTCTGCGAGCGCGACATCTGTTGCGGCGGCGGTGGAGGCGGGGGTGGCGCCGCTGCTGCAGGCGCGGCGGCTGCTGCTGGGGGCGGCGGTGGTGCTGGAGGAGCGGAGACTGTGCGCTGGTGGCCGGGCGGCGAGAGGACGGTCGTGGGGGGACCTGCGGAAAAATCATAAAAATAAGTCACACCAGTGCGCTTAAAAGCGGTCCTAATATGCCTTCCTGAGGGACTCCTTTATTAATGATGCTAAATAATAATACTATATTATTATACATGAGTTTGTTGCATACACTTTTTTTCCATGCTTTCATTTTTAAAAAACTATTGAACTACCTATTCACTGCCATGAAATTTACTTGGATGTTTTATAATGAAAATCTGTATCGAAATTAATGACCGTGAATGACATTCAAATACAGACAATGCATACTTAATAAGTAAATTAAAGCATGGGAGTAGAAATAATAGATTTCATTCCATCATCTTAAAATAAAATGGAGCAGATTGGACATTGTAGGAACGAGCGTGAGATACGAGGTTACCTAATTCATTAATTTCTGATAGAACGCACGTCATCACTCAATAAATGCATTTATTAGACAAATGTGTTCGTTTTTGTAAGCGATGCTAACACAATGTAAGACTGAGACAGGAGATATAAATATTTATCTTTTGTTAGTTCGAAAGATGAATATGAAATGACGTGCGATCTATCAGAAATAAAATGAACTATACAAAGACTTGACAAAAACATTTGGTGCATTTTTTAAAACTCATACCGCAGTATAACCTACTAAAGGTAATGTCAACTTGAAACATGCATAATGCCTGGTATTTCATGTTTATAAGCGGTCCCAATATTCTTCCCTGGAGGACTCGTTTATCAATGAAGCTAAAGAATAACATAATACATATCAATCACGCTTTGTATCCAATTTGAATGTGACAAGCTGCATTTACATAAGCATTTAGTTTTGAGGTTAACATTTATGTTTATGAAAGTTAAAATTCATCTTATACTTATAATACCAACATTCACACTTTCCACTTTTAAGCATTGTGAATGCTTATTTTCAGTTAGATGAATTTGATCTTTCTTAAACGTAAACATAAATAAAATGCAGCTTTAGGCTCTGTTCACACATGGACACACAGAAGGCATACACACGCAACAGTAAAAAAATACTGTGTGTGTGTGTGTTGCTTGTGTAATAGAGGCGCCGCTATTTTGTGGCTTCTATGTAAGTAAAGTAAAAATCAATTTTGAGACCACACGTTCTTGATTTTGCTGCCTGTGTGTGTGTGTGTCTTCTATATGTCCAGTGTCCAGTGTGAACAGGGCTTTACAAAGAATAAATTAAAAATCTAATCTCTACCTGGACAGGGTGGTCCGGGCAAACAAGGTCCCGTCGCCGGCATTCCCGGTGGACAAGGGGGCGGCGGCGGCGCCGCAGGCACCAGCGGCGAGGTCTGCGGCTGCTGCTGGGGCGACGCCAGCACCGCGGCGCTGCTAATCCGCCGCTCCTGGATGATAGCGACGTCTTCGCGCGTCATCGTGCGGTAGCCCATGTCTTCCTCGTACTGCTGCTGCTGTATCACACCGACAGGCTGGATGGGGGCGGCGAGCGCTATCAGCGGCTGCTGCTGCGGGCTCGACTGGTAGATTGGGGCTGGTGGTGGCCGGACCACGCTGCTGAGGACCTGTGACATCAACACATGGATTATTGCTTGCTTTTGGTTTCAAGTTTAAATGAATTAGAAATTCCTAACGCATTCGACAAAAATTATTCTAAGTAAGAATTTAAATGACGTCGAAAAGACGTAAAATGCCGTCTAAATAGACGTCTACAGTACAAACTTATAGTAGGTACGTCAAATGACGTCGATTTAGAGTCGAAGCATTTCAAAATCAACAAACATGAACATGAGTACTCGTAAGTTGATGGTTAGTAATTGCACACAAGGAAAATATGTATCTATAATACCGATGATTCTTTGACGATTCTTTCATGCTGCTAAATAAATCCTAGTGAAATTATCTATCAAACTTTCATTATCAGAAATTGTAATGCTCAGTAAAGAATAGGTTCCCTATGAAAAATTTTAATGCTCAGTAAAAGTATATTATAATATTAAGGGACTTCACTCTCATACAAATGCATAATAGATTAAAAGAAAAACACATTTTGAAATTTTGACAATACAAACTTTATGCCAACTTGAAACTTGACAACGGGATAAGATAGTTCAATTCCTTAACAACAGGATTAAATTATGAAACATAATCATTTGGAATAACTTAAGAACCTTAGTCCCTAACGTGGTTCCTAAAAATAAAAACTAAAGAAGAGTTTTACTACCGGAAGTGCAAAAATAATATAATAAAAGCAAAATAAAAATAATAGACATCTTATCTTATAGTAAAAAATTAAATGCTCTGTATAATAGTAGATCCTATTACTGCAGCTTCAAAGTTTCTATCAAAAAAACCGAGTATGTGGGAGTCAAGAAGGGTGAAGAATGATTTATTTATTTACTTTAAATGCTCTGTATATAATAATAAATCCTATTTCTGCAGCTTCAGCTTGAAAGTTTGTACCAAAAACCGAGTACGTGGGACTTAAGAAAGGCAAGAGATTACTTTATTAAATTAAATACTGAAATCAGTTGAAGGATTAGTATTTTTCACAGTGAATTATTTGAGATAATACAGAGCGTTAGTTACTGAGCATTTACAATAAATTAATATACAAAAATATTAAAATATAGAGCTATTTCTATATATTGTACAGTGCATTTTTATTTTAAACTGAGCATTTTATTATGACCTATTCATTTTTCAAAGACAGTGGCGCCGCAATTTGACAGGTATTCTTACCAGGATTATGTATCCCAAGATTCAGAAACATGAAAGAATCCTCAAAGAATCCTTGTGTGAACAGGGCTAAATTCGGAAATGGTAGTAAAGTACTATTTTTGTATTTTATTATATTTTTCTGGTAAACGACTGGTTGGCGTCATGTTTTATTGTTACAATCATATAATTTTTATTCAAAATGTGCGCAGATAAAATTGTAAATTTCCTTTGTTGCCCACACATGCATAAAATGAAACATTGTGATTTGTCGACTGTAATTTTGTAATTTATCGTTGTAAACAGCATTATTTTGAAACGACACATTTTATTTTACATCGTAACCGATAATAATATTGATTTTATTTCAATAAATAATTTATGTATGTCAATTTCTTAATGTTTACTTGAGTGTTTACATTTTATGTGAAGGAATGTGATACTCTCATTATATGTTTATAAAAAATAGTAAAATCGAGAGTTAAGAACAAAAATTATGAGAATTGCATAAAAACACGCTACTCGAGTTATTATAATCAACTGATAAAATACTTTAACGGAATATTAAATTTGTGATAAAATATTTATAGAGAAAACATAGTGAATAAGTAAACAAAACATTTATATAAATTATTCAACAAAAACGTTCTTTCACTTTCGATTTGGAATCTAAACCTTGAATCCACATAAAAATATAAGTATACTCTTGGTTGATATTATATTTTTATATTAGTAAGTAAGTAATCAGTCTCAATTAATTATTGAAACATCATGTACCGCTACATAAAACATCGATCTGATTCATAATTCATAAAAAAATTCATAGAAATATTAATAATTATTATTTATCTTCATTTACGGTAAATTTGACGGATATCAAACAACCGATGATGTAAGTTTTTTTCGATTATAGTAATTTCTTTGTACATATTGTTTTAAATCAATATTTTTGCTGATAATATTGTAGAAAGTGACGCAAGTTGTGATAATGCTTATGAACAATGTATGCAACATTTTATCGGAGTGAAACTAAACCATTTGATAATTTAGAAATGACAATGTAGTATTTTTTTACCTCTAAGGAATGGAACATTGCTCTGGCGAAGGCGTCTGCATCTTCTTTTGAACTGAAATTTAGGCCGTACACTTGCTTATTGTCTCGCCATTGGTGAAAAGTTGCTGTTGCTTGATTGTATTTTAATCCTTTTAATATAGCACAATTTATTACAACCTGAAATCAGAAATTCACATCAATATTCATTAATAGTATATTATTTTTTTAATGAGCACATAATGTAGGCTATAATTCAACAGGATGAAAGTTTATGCACGAGCTGAAGGCATTTCTTTACAAAGGCATTTCTTTACAAATTTTTATGAATTATAATATGAACCTAAGCACACATTTTGGTGTGATGATAAATGACAGTGAATAATGGACTCATAATACAATAGTGTTGAAGTATGAATTCATTATACAGTAGTGTGTCTTATCTTTCTGAAGTTACTTATATGATAAATGTATTACTCAATGATCTTAGTTTATTTAAGGAGCAGAGGAGCACATTATGTACTTTTGAAATAAAATATTTCTTTACAAATTTGTATTAATTAAAATATGAACCTAAGTTCACATTTTGGTGTGATGACAGATGACAGTTGTGTTGGATAATGGACTCATAATACAATATTGAATTATTCAATGGTCGTAGATATTGCATTATCATTTTGTACAATAAAGTCCTGTTCACACAAGGGCCTCTATTCTAATTCATATAACAACTTGATAAACCAAGAGGATCTTGTTATCCCTCTAGCGGATTTTGTTTGGAAGTATCATATAAAGCATGCTATAGACGATTTATATTTCGCTGCCAAGTTATTATGTTTTATTTTCTGGGACAATTTGCAATATGAACATAATTTGCGTTTTCACATTGTTAATTTTTATTAATTAAATAAAATATTTTTTCATAAGCGCATTTATAAATGCTTTTATTAATAATATAATATTCGTCTAATACGGGCTTACATCAGAACTTATATCAAGACTAGTCAACAGATAGCGACCCGACATGTCGCTATGAATTAGAATAGGAGGCAAGGATTCTTTCATTCTTCAGAATGTTGGAAAAGAGAAATTCAGTTTTGAAGCAATTCTTCTTTTCCAGGACTCATTGACAGGCAATTCTCACAAGGATTATTTTTTTCAAAATTTAAGAGCATGAAAGAATCCTGGTGTGAACATGGCTTAATATAGATTAGGTTTAGTTTAAGGGGAGAAAAAACTATATTTGTTAAAGATTGCAGTAATATTTAACCAGGTGGTGTCTTAAGGGCTACAAAATGCATGAAAGGATATGACGTGACATTATATAAAAGATAAATAAACATTAGGAAATTATGAACGATAAGACTATTACAGGATATGAATTGTGGATGTGGCTATCATATTAATTTAGTAAACCCATTTTTCCAAATAATATGATAAACATATCTAAAAGATAAGAACAATATATTATTGTTATGAATATAAATAAAATTTTTGTGTCGCAAATTAGCATTTAATTTGCTAGTTAAAAATCATGGGCTGATCAATCGTTTTATTATTCGTATCGTATTATTAAAATCGCTTTTTAAAATTCTTGAAGTAAGAGGGATATTAGACGTTGTGTATTGTGGTATTGTAGAAGATTCAAATATTCGTGGAACTAAAAATGTTAACTTTACTGCACTTCAAATAAAGCCTGTTTTACATTATACTTTTTTCGGCTAGAAACTTTGACAAGTTTCATACCAGATTTTAGAATGCAAAATATGATTATGTAATACACGAAAATCTCCATACAAGTTTCACTCTAGAAAAGTACAAAAAGTCAGAAATTGTTTCTAAAATCTAGTTCCAGTTTCTAGCCGAAACAGTATAATGTAGAACATGCTTAAAGTAAAAGGCGTGTAGATATGTAAGTAAATACTGAGTAATTAATAAAAACATCCTTCCTTCCTTTTCCTTGAAACTATTATCACCTTACTTATTTGTTAACCACAACCACAAATCCAAACCACGCGAACAAACTCACTTCATGGTCTTGTAGCTTCCTGCCGACGACTCGGAAGGTCTGTTGGACCGTGTGCTGGTAGATGTGTACTTTGGACAGTCCAGAAGATGATCCACTAGGTACCCACTTCTTGTTCACGTCGTCGTACACCATCACACTTGCTCGCGCACTTGCTATCGACTGCTCACTACACAGAAGAAAAAAATTTAGTTGTTGTCATCAAGATGGTATTGTTGAAGAGACATTTTTTTGTCTACAGCATGCTTTTGACAGTTTAAGTTATCTATTGTTACATTTTTAATCATTTTGGGAATGAATACAACAGCAGAAAATAAAATACACAGGGAAAGGCGACACCAGAAGATGCAAATCTAGAATAAATACCTGCATCAAAAGATTCAACTCTAGAATTTTGATTCGGCGTAAATGCAATCACAGGAAGATGCAAATCTAGCAAACTAGTTTGTCTGTTCAACACAAATATGGTTGAACTAAATTAAATGAACAACCCAATACCATTCTTGAGTCTCACATACTCGGTTATGACTATCAGGGCCGGCCCGAGACTTTTGGGCGCCCTAGGCAAAAATCTTATATTGCGCCCCTCATTTATGAAATTATTTTAAATATTTGTTATTTATATTATGGAATATATTTTTTTACATTTCTATTTAAGAAATAATATTTTATTTATATAGGAACATAAATGTACAATACAACATATAAACCCTTAAACGCTTAAACTATGCAGAACAAATTGTAATAAGTAGGTAGTAAGTAAATAAAAAAATCTGACGTGGACACCACATGACTTCCTTGTACGCCTTGTGTGTTCATACTTTTCTTAATAACTAAAATGTAAAATAATATTAAAATTCTTTTAACTTATTATACTAGTATACTCACAAATATATTTTAGTCATTTTATTTAAACTGCAGAAGAAGATATAAAGCATATTTTACTATTGTCACTGTCATGTCATAATCATTTAAATTTTACGTAGTAACAAATGTTAATCGATCATGGACTACAAGATACCGAAATACTATAAATTATAAATATATACTTTAATTATTTTTAAATGATAGCAGATACAAAAATATTTATAAAATACCGATTGTAGGTAATAATCACATAATCTTTCATTTAAAATAAAAAAAATTGTCTAAAATTAAATATTTATCGAAATATTTTTTAAAAGTACTACTTCCGGTTTGTAGACTGAAACCAAAAATAGGAGGTGCACAACTAGATGCTATAACAGTCCTAACTACAAAATTTCAACTTTCTACGTCTAACCGTATTTGAGTTATGCGACACACATACGTCCGTACGTACGTACAGACGTCACGTCGAAACTAGTCATAATGGATTCAGAAAAGGTCAAAACGGATATTTCCGTCAAAATCTGAGAATCGAAATTTTTCGCGATTACAATACTTCCTTACTTCGTACAAGGAAGTAAAAATTAAATTTTTTTTCGCGACTTCATACAAGCAAATTTTTCATTCACTTCATCCGTATTTAGTTTTGATACCGTATCATTTTCAATTGAAATAATCGTCAGTGAGTTTAATATCTATCCTCTTTCATAGTGGGTAAATATGATTTTATCAATTTAAGCTTGCTGAAACTTCGTTCACAACTTGCAACTGTTACTGGCATTGACAACATTATCCTTAAAGCAACCCTTAAATTTGGCACTGTGTCGTGTAAATTTTGCGTATTGATAAATTTTAACACTTCCAAAGGACCACCACTGTAAGCTGGTAACAAAGGATTAAGATTCTCAATTTGGAATCTTTATTTAAAACTACAAACATTGATGCAAAACTATTTTTGTTCTTGCTTATTTTAAAAATAAAATAAATAAATATAAATAATAATATAAATAAAAAATGCGCCCCAAGAACGATTGCGCCCCAGGCAATCGCCTGGTTTGCCTGTAGCTTAGTCCGGCCCTGATGACTATAAACTTTCTAGATTTGCATCTTCCTGTGTTTGCATTTATGAATTTGAATTGCAAATCTAGAAATTTATAGTCTTAACCGGAGTATGTGGATTCAAGAATGGTATTGGGTTGTTCATTTAATTCAGTTTGCGTTGAATCAAAAATTTTAGATTTGTATTTTCTTGTGAATGAATCTTTTAATGCAGGTATTTTATTACGTATAAATTTTCTAGATTTGAATCTTCTTGTTCATGCAATTTCCTGTGTATGAATCTAGAATTTTATTTGCAATGCAATGGTTGAACTAAATTAGTTTTATAGTTAAAAAAAATTATTATAGGTAATTATTTATACGGTAGATAGATACCTAAGTGCGTTATGTGATCAAATTTAGTTCAGACAGCTCAAGTTCGAATCTAGTTTTACTGTACACATATTTCTCACAAATGGATTCTTTCATGCTTCTGAATTAGAAATTTTTCTTTCCCAAGACTCATTGAAGATTCAATTTAGCGGTACCGCTATTTGACAGGCAATTCTCACCAGGATTTTGCCTCAAAATTCAGGAGCATGAAAAAATCCTCAAAGAATCCTTGTGCGAATAGGGCATAAAGGTGTTCTCTTCAATAACAACCATAGGTACCCGTGATTTGACGGCTGGTAACCGCACATACGTTATATCTATATCGATGGTTCACTATATGTGATGCTGTCATACTCAAATTGGGTAAGTATTATAAATTTAGGTCGGAATAGTACCTTTTTTAGTACAGTAGGTTAGGTAACAATATTCTTTCTACACGATTTAATCAATCATGTTACAAATTATTACAAAAACTTGTTTTGATTTTGTATTATAGTGTACCTATGTAACTAGAAACCTCAATGCAAATTGTATCAAGTTTTCTTGGTATACCAGTGTAAATATCAAATAATATTTATGTATTAAACCAAAAAATATACTCCACATCTACATTTTTAATTCCATAATTTATTATCACTGGTTCTTCTAATGGGCACAATTGCATACCATACTAAAGATAGCAGAAGTCTATAGATTGATATAAATATAAATGAACAATAATAATTTGCATTCAACAATGAAACAAAATGAATAAATTGACAACAAGTTTATGACGACTGCCGACAGTACTATTGCAATGATTAATAATTAAGTTTCATTGAAATAATTTGTATTTGCACAAGAGAATTAGAGCAAAAATTGCACGTCAGTAGCGTGAAATATAATCGCACGTACCTAATCAAATTTCACGAGAGTAGATTTAGAGGGGTCGATTAAATTAATTTGAAGTACGACGAAATCTACCAAGGATTATTTTTTTGTTAGTCAACAGAATACTTACAAGCTCTAATTGTTTGTTGCAAATCGACTTTATTAATTAAGATTAGAAACATAAACCAATTTCAGATTAAACTTTCTCTTAAAAATATCGCAGTAATTCAAATATGATCACAATATTACACAATAATCTTGTTTATTATTGGATGACATGCTGTAAACAAAAAATACTTTCTCATAACAACAATATAAGTGAAAGTCTAGTGATTATTGTTGCAAACTATGACAACAATAAGAAATGGCACAAGTTAGAATGCTTGGGTTCAAGTAATTTAAATTTGCAGCATTGTAAAAATCTAATAAAACTTTTTATAGTTTTGTGGAGGATATGGTAACAATATTGTACATATTTTTGCATACTTGGCACATATAAAAAGCAGTACATGCGCATCTAACAGCTAACACAAAACAGGGTTGGCAAAAATCATAATTTAAAAAAATATATTAGATTTTTTTAATAAATAAAAAATTCATGATTATTTTGAATTGTAAATATTTAATACAACGACGTTTAAACAATAAGTATATTTTTGCTGTAAAATAGTCATATAACCATGAAAATCGCATTTCTCCTTGAAATACTGTCTAGTAGCAATATTTCTGGAGATATTTTTTGTAGACAATTTAAACGTCATTTTTTAAAAATTAATAATAATGCTTGCAGCATTATTACTCATTCCACTCGTCTTCGACTCGTAACTTGAATTTTTTTTATTTAATCCATGCACTTGGAATATATTAGAAGTGAAAATAGCTGATAAACGTGAAATGACAATAATTATAAACATATTATATCTTTTTATATATTTTTTCCATAGCTGATGTTAAAGTGCTACTTAATCGACTATTTTGAGTGGATAAAGTAACACTTTAACAACAAGGATAGATAAAGAACTTTAATTTTTTTAAATTGATTTTCACACATTTCTGCTCCACTCCGAAATTATGTTTTAATTATAATTTAATTTAAAATTGGTTTTTCTTATATTTATAAAATAATTGACATCAGCTATAGTTAGCTATATAGCTAAAATAGAATATTATACACGACGATAAAATTATATTATCGAGCCGAGAAAAATAGTTCACTCCTTCGTCGCTTTTCGCCAATAAATTATAATTTTACCGTCCTGTATAACAAATAATATTCCACATTCGTAATAAAAAATCTTTCTTTACAGCGTAGATATATTAACTATTCTTTAAGTGTCAGTTGATTTAAATCATAATTTTAAAAATCAGGCCAACCCTGACATAAAATGTAAAAATCTACAAACCAAGCCCAATACTCCTCCCAGCTTTTCCTAATTTCCTTTTTCCGTTTAACTTCGGTTTTATAATGGTCCTCAATATCTTTGTAAAAATCGTCAAACTGGTAATCCATTTTTGAGTTAAAAATCACCATGCGGAGCCCGGGTCCTTATTAGTACACAAGTCATACACATTCACAAACTTATAATATAGGTGACTAACTGAAAAATTCCATACGCATGCATTTTAACTTGTAAAGTTGAGGAAGTAAAGTATACAGAGCACAATTTGAACGACGCGGACAAAGTACACACACACAACACGAGAGATTAGAAGGAACTGTCATGCCAACAATGAATGAAGGAGTAATCATGCTACTGAAAGTGTGTCTCAATCTATAGAGAAATCACAAATTTCTTGGAAAACTTTATGAATCATTTACCTTGCCAGGTTTATCTATAAACTGTAACGGTATTTTTTCAGAGAAATACATTACTACATCTATTTTGGAAAACTTTTAATAAAGAATTTAATTAGTAGTATTCCGAAATTACTAATCTATTATAATGGTTCGAATCCAGTCAGGTACACGTTTCAGTTTAACTGCGCAATATGAGGCTGCCACATCTAATTTGGATAGCTCCAGTGACGGACTGGCTCATCAGATCGGCCCAGGAAAATATATTAAACCGGTCTCATATACGAACCCCGGGTGAGTTAAATAAGCGCATTTGGCCTTTATCAGTTTTTGCTTATCACGTACGATCGTACGAAAAGCGCATAAAATAACATTTGAAAAGCGCAGAAATTGAAGTTACATAAGCGCAGAAGGGAACATTTGAAAAGCACAATGGTTTTAGGGATTGTACGACAGTTTTTCTACAATATTTTTTGAATTTTTTAAAACCAGAAAATATTCTTGCCTAACATTTTTCTGAACTTAACCCCATCATACTCGAAGAGTATTTTTAACAAGATTTTTTAAATTTTTTAAATATTGTAAAGATTTTGTACACCGAAGGGTAACAATAAACTATTTACTACTAATTAAAATTTCATAAGTTTCAAAAAATATTAGAAACTTTTATTTTTCGTTGGTATTCATTTTGTAAGCTGGGAATGAGTGTAAAAAAGAATTTAAATAAATTAATTCAGGATTATTATTTGTAAATGATTTATTTAGTTACTGTGAAAGTGAAAGTATCCAGATAATGTAATTTTCTTTTAGACTGAGACACCTCTCTTTAACGTGAGAAGGCACCGGGCACCCTTGGCAGGGGGTGACGTAGAATTTCACATCGGTTTGTATAATTTAGTGGTCGGAAAATTACGTCATTAGTGTTGCTAGCCCTCGGAAATACAGTTTGCCGGGGTCCGAGCATAGTGAATCATACTACAGATATGGATAAATTAATTTCCGCATTGATAAAAAGTCAAACTAACTAATCGCGCCACTACAATACATGTCAACAATCATATCAAAACCCACAGATTGACATAACCTATTTTTGGACAATGATTGTAGCAGTGGAAACCATTTAGAAGAGTGAGATAAATACTTAACCATCTAGAACATTCAAAGTCATTTATTTTATTGATTTACTATTAATTAATTAAAGTAAATTAATATACAAGGCATTCAGCAAGTTAAGCTAGTTAGCCTTGACTAAATTTTGCTTTTTACTGTAGTTTCAATTTCTGTTCAGTATTAGAAACACGCATGCGCCGTATTACCGCGAGTTTTGAAATTTCGTACAGTGAACTTGAAACTTCACAAAGTTTTACTCAAAGAAAACAAAACGATTTGCCTGATACTTTTTTAAAAATATAAAAAGCTTGAAATTTTGAACAAATTCCAAATGTGCAGCAATAGTTTAAATTTTAATGGAATAAAAATGTGTTTACCATAAAGGCTAATTATTTAAAATGAAAAAATACGGACATTGAAGGTGACAAATACTTGAAAAAAAAAACGTATTTAAATGAGAAATATATTAAATATTTTACTGCAAATCTTACAAAAAATATTGATCTCACTTTAGGACCGTGCATTGCAGTACAGTGCAATCATAATTATTATGTTATAGCAGTTCGATTATTGTTTTTGTACGAAAATTTGAATTTCCCGCCGTGCATGCGCCACAAAGAATGTAATAGACCTTTTTCACTGCTGTCTGAGAGAGAGGTCTGATTTTCCTAATGCCCTGTTCACACATGGACACATAGAAGGCACACACACACGCAATAGTAAAAAATACTGTGTGTGTTGCTTGTGAAATAGAGGCGCCGCTATTTTGTGGCTTCTATGTAAGTAAAGAAAAAATCAATTTTGAGGCTACAAACGTTCCACACGTTCTTCGTTTTGCTATTGTTGCCTGTGTGTCCATTTGTGAACAGAGCTTTACGAAGGTATGAAGTTATTTGCAAGTAGTGAATCATGTATTCACTGGGCTTCATAGTAGTTTATGATAGCTGCCAAAATGAATACTGGTATGCTTTATTTTTTATTAACTGTGGTGACCGTGGTTTTATATCTCAAACTTGAACAAAATTGTGTCGTGCAATTTGTTACAACTTTGTTTTATTTTAATTTTTTGAAAAATGGTTTCAAAAATTTGCAATAGATGTCACTGTCTCTGTGCAAAAGGTCTATTAGTGAACAGCACTATAATTATTAGTTTTATCACGAAGTTTAATATTAATATATGACAAGAGTGGACACTAAGGAGGATGAAGTATGGCCTTTCTGTTTGCCTTTTTGAGAGAGAGAGAGAGACAGCAAATCCTGGCCGGCTCGGAGCATGCATTCTATCACGATAAACAACGGTAACGCACGGGCCCAGTAGTGGTCTCGCACAGGGTAAACAGAAACGCCACGAATCTACAGCATTGCTAAGATACGGAGTGTCCATTTCTGTGTTTATATTATACTTCGTGGTTGTTGATTTCCACTGCATTGTACGGGCAATAACGAACAATAAACAAACAGACAATCTAACGAAAATGGAACAGGTAACATGAAATGCTTTTCAGGTACCTTCTACGGGCTTCTTGCGAAGACATATCTGAAGAGATAGAGCTGAAAAACGGTCATTTTAGACTAGTATTTTATTACAGTGGTATATACAATTACAACAGGTCATGCAAATACTTCAAAGCCAATTAGACATTATCTTTTATGTCATTAGCAGTGCACCAGGTAGATTATTCATTGGGTGATCATTAAATACTCATTTTTACAAAACTCTTAAGACGCATCTCTTACTATCGCAATCAAACCAAAAAATCTATGATCTCATATTTTACAATAATTATGTACTTAAAGGCTGTGCTTACACGGCTATAGAATGGAATTTACAAAAAACCTTGTATTTTGTTATATAATTTCTAAATATTACCAAAACGGCGAGTTTTACATAATTTTTTACAGTGAATGGGTTAAAATCTCTTTACAGCCGAGTTCCGACTAATGTACGAGTATATTGTCGTTTTTTTAAAAAAAATAATTTGTGTATTAATAAACGTATGAAATGGATTATTAATCGATAAAAAATTAGCTGCAAGGTTTATTAATTGGTTTACATTTATCGATTCACTAATGGTTCAAGAATTTTGTTAAATTTCAATACGAAAATTTAATAATACACCCAGACTCGAATCAGGGTTCACAAGTGTTGCGTCTTAATAAAAGAAATAGCTTGAAAGTGTGCCCCTACTTTTGTAGTTTTTTGTACTGAACACATGTTTAGTGCGTTATTTACAAAATGAATCATAATGGTGTATTAGTTAAAAAAGCACGATTATAATGTAAACACTTTTTTGTTAAGTACATCTGGATAAGTAGATTTTTAAATATTTTGCAACGTTCCCGATATTTAGAAACGATTGTACATTTTGTAATGTAATCAGTGAATTGGAACAAATTGGTGCTCTACATTTACATGCTACATTGCTTGTTTTGCTGTTTAATAAAATGCAGTTTTAAATTTTGCAGCAGGGACTCGAACCGCACAAAACAACGGTTCAGGTTCGGATCGCGGTTAACAACTGTGCTTTATAGCATTCGGTTTCGTTCCGGTTTTCAAAAAAGCGGGCCAAGTTTCGGTTTCGGTTCTATGATATATTAAATAACAAGCAATTAATTTTAAAAATTCAGTCTAATTTTGAACTAAATTATAACAAATTTCTTAAAAAATAGACTAAACTGTTAAAAATACAACAATTTTATAACATTTTGATGAAAAAACGTTAAATTTCAATTAATGTTCTAAATCGTTCCGAACCGGCACCAGTTATGGGTTTGACAAATTATTTCTTAACGGTTCGGTTTGGTTCATACCGGTTTTCGTTCCTGCTCCGGTTCTGTTCGGGCCCTTGTTTTGCAGGAAACGAATAAAACGAGATCTCGTTTCGCTGACAAAGGAAATTTTATACAAACAAAATGCAGTCTGTAATATTTACAAATCCCTACAACATAACACATCAACTTAATTTAGCTTGTAGCGTTGTAGTTAAAACGCACTGTATTTGTTGTATAAAATATTGTAAATTAAATAAAGTGTAAAACGTAAACAAACTTTAAATATTTCATCGTTTTGTTATCGCTGATGAATAACAATAATGACAAGCCAGGCAATAGACAACCTAACGAACTAACACATAAGGTCGAAAATTCTGTATGTCTGCGGAAGATGGGTTCAACACACCCTTACTTAAGTGAAATCGATAAAATGTGATAAATCCTAAATAACAGAAACATTTTTTCAACGCAATACATCACAAGTATTTCCCAGTATTTATTTATCAAATAATAAACCGATCTAATCAGTGGAATACTCTGAATTTAATCAAACATTTCGGCGAATTACACCTACCCAATACAGTGCAATACAAACTGTTTGTGTTGTACGTAACTCAAAAAGTTAATATCAACGATTTAGACGCAAAATCAATAAGGAAGAGCGCAATTTTGATACAAGTTTATGGGCAATTACAAGTAAAGCAGATAATGACAGTCTGACACATACCTCATTTTATGCGTATCCCTAATTCTATACCACAATTATCACTTTCACATAGTCGTCATAGTACTACGCGGTGTTGGTTGTCTTCTAGAGAGTTTTGATGTTATTTGTACATAAGTAAACGGTGTATTATCTATTTTCTTCACCGACGACACCCAAATACTATCACCAGGAATCCATGTTGGGATTTGCTTCCCTGCGCGTGCCCACCGACGCCAGCGCCAGGAGCGGGACTTTCAAACAGAAATTTCGCAATATTTGCATCTTTTATCAGTTGTTATCAGTTTAATTATCAGAAGAAATATCTTATAGACTGTTTAGTAATTGGTTTTATCTCGTAGTTTTCATTGAGGAAAAATTGCATACATTTTATCAGACTCTCAAACCGCACAAAATAACTGTCTCTCAAGTTTCTCCTAGAAATTAACCGTAATCGGTTTTCTAAACTACGGTTCAAGTGCCGATGTTATTAAATTTTTATGAATATTGTTGTATTTTCTATAGTTTAGTCAGGTTTTTATTTTTTTAAAGAAATGTATGAATTTAGTAATGTAATGATTTTTTAAAATTAATTGCTTGTTATTTCATAAATCATTGAATCGAAACCGGAACATGCAACCGGTTCATTGTTCATTTCAAGAAATATGAAAACCTGAACAATACCTAACCCTATAAATCACAGTGAACCGCGATTTTAATATTTCTTCTTGAAATAAACCGGTAACCACTGGGTCCGAGTGGTTGGATTCCCTTATAATAACATCTACCATTCTGTAATTGGGAGTTGATCCTGTAGGATGGTGCCATGAAAAAATAATAATAATGCGGTTAAGGTTGCGGTTTCGGTTCAATGATTTAATATATAGCAATTTTTGGTATTATCTTCTCGTTTTAATTGAGGAAAAATTACGTTATCAGACTCGAACCGCGCAAAATAACTACTGTTAGGAGATTTTATTATTTCGGATTTTAAATTTCTTCTTGTAATAAACCGGTTTTCAAAACAGCGGTTTAAGTTCCAGTTCGGTTTAATGATTTAATCTATAGCAATAATTTTTGGTTTTATCTTGTCATTTTAATTGAGAAAAAATTATATACCTACGTTTTTATTAGAAACTCCAACCGCACAAAATAACGTTTAGAAGTTCGGTTTTGTTCCGGTTTACAAATTTCTTCTTGAAACCGGTAATCGGTTTACAACAGTTGTTAAGTTTCGGTTCAATAACATATCAATTAATTGATTACAAATATTATTTCCAGCTTTAGATAAAAATGTAAAAAATATCTAAAATTAAACAAAATTTGACTAAAATATAGAAAATACGACAATTTTCAATCAAAAATACAATTTTAATAAATAAATGTGAATTTTTAATTACCTAACGCCCAATGCTTTAAAACGTTCCATAACCATCGATTCGGCTCTGGTTATGGGTTGTCAAAATATTTTTACCGTTTCATTAAATAGCAGCGGTTTCGATTTTTGTTCCACGTATCTATCACGCCTTTTTACCCAATCTGGGTGTGGCAGCCTTACGTATATTGTGAGCCAAGGGTAACATGAAAAATATAATTAAAAAAAGGATACACAGGATAAATGTAAACAGTAGTTTTCAAAATGGAATAAGTTATTTATTGAAATAACCGACTACGTACAAAACAACAAATGGGAAATAAATTAAAATTCGTTTAGCAAAAACACAGCAATTATGTTATATTGTTTATTCTCGTCCTACGAATGATCTAAAATTAAAACAAGATTATCAGTTGAGTAATATTTATAGTAAAAGAATAAATATTATAAAGGCTGATTGACAACATTGTGCATATATTTTAAAGCATAATATAGTACTCAACTTACTGATCATGGAATAAAAATATTTTTAAATTTTTTTTTTTAGATTTAAGAAAAATTTTCACATGAAGCACAAAAAAACAGTGACCTAAAACTGTTTGTTTAAAATCTTGGAAATTAAAATTTAGAAATTTGAAAAATTATTTCAGTTCATTAAAATATTAGCACGAAGTTGTGAATCACCCTGTATTTGCTGATAATCATTACTTACTGAATAATGCTGGGCAATTCGGGCGCACGGCATATATATTTATGACCGTAATGGGATTTTTTCTCAAACTTTTCAAATCGAATAGTTTTTTTATTAATAGTTCTCTTTGCTGCTGCCATAGTATACAACTAAAATGTGCTGACTTTAAAATATCGCTCATAAAAATTAAATATTTAATTACCTTGAAACCTATATCAAATGGAATTACTAAATCATCTTTCGCGTGCAAAATGAGTATAGGACAGTCAATATTTAATATATGTTTGTCTGTTTCAAAACGAAAACCTGAATTGTAGAGAGCATCAACTACCGTGTACGTGAACCATGGAAGATTTTTAAACAGCTGCAAAATAAATATTACATTAAAAATATACACAAAACAAAAATAACAATCAAAATGTATTGTTGTATAGTCTTTTCAAATTTTCTTGGCCCACGTAACTTTTGTATGTTCTAAGAAAACACAACTTGTACACTCGAGGAAAAAAAACGCACCACTCGAAAATGCACCAAAAATGGCAAAATTTCAAAGTGCGATATCTCGGTTGCATTTCGACGAAATTGGATGAATCTTCGAGTTCTGAAAACATTGAAGTCTTATCTTTAATGTGATGATAGCCAATGTGACAAAAAATGCACTCCACCTCCCTAAGAAAAAAAATGTACCTGATGTCCAAAAAGTTCAACTTTGGCAGCTCATACACAGTGCCTTTTTGAGGTCAAAGTCGTAAACATGGATATGATAAATTCCATGTTCCAATACAATGCAATGAAAAAGCATATTAGCAAGTCATTTTTTGTTTCAAATTCTGTAAAACTGACGTTTACAATTCGAAATTTCAGATATATTTATCCGATGTAATATAAATATAGAGCAATGTAACAATTATTTCAAGTAATAATAAAGAGAGCACAAAAAATGTTCTTAATGTTTTCGTCAAGTTTAGTACCTTTTAAGAAAATTCTATTTAATTTTGACAGTTATTTATATAAATCGAGTAAAATAATTTTAACTAAAATATTATATCTGATTATTTCACTCATCATAAATTTGACCAATCAGATTGTCTTATTTTTCATTGTTTTCCAATTTAAATAAGTGATTAAATAGCACCATGCTATTTAATCGCGATTAAATTGCAGCTAGCTTTTTCTAACAAATTTTGAGCTTTTTGAAGGCATATTTAGCAAGATACTTACATGATTTTTATGTTTTCCGATATTCTATATCTTTAAACATGCCAAATTATTCATTTCAAGCTGATTTTATTTATTAGTTTTTGACGTTTATCTGACAGAAGTATAAAAATAACAAACGATTTGCTATTGTTACAATGGTTACGTATAACAACAAAATTTGTCAGATGTCAGATGGATGTCAGAATCAACGTATGATTGCAAAAAATCTTCCTATTAAAGTCTCCCACACATGTACCGTTGACACCGTAAAAACGTTTGCCGTTAACGCCGTTCTGTGATTTGATTCGTTAACAATCAATGACGCAGTTTAACAGCTGTCAGTTGGTTGTCAACGAATCAAATCATAGAACGGCGTCAACGGCCGCGACGTTTGCCGGTGACAACGGTACATGTAAACTTAGCTTAATACTGTAAGTACACATAAAACTATGAAATCATGAAATAATCTTAACATATACCCCTCGTGCTAAAGAATTGAATCGATAAATTTGACGTCTGGCTTATTCAAAAAATTTTGCTTTTAAAAAAGTGTTATCGTACATAATAATTTTAGATAAAATCCCTCGACCTGCGGTTTCGGGTTTTTTTTCAAATTATTATGTACTCATACACTTTTTAAGCAAAATTTATTTCATAAGCCATACATGTCAAATTTATCGATTAAATTCATTGCACTCGGGATATGATTATTTCCCTCATTATATTATAATAAATTAAAATGCACTATTTTTCACAAAAACCATAGAAACTATCTATATAAACAACTATTCCAGTGCATATTTTTGAATATTTTTGACAGATGGTTTAACCAATCATATTGCGTAATGATGACGTCAAATGACGTAATGCAACCAATAGAATTGAAAATGTAAAATGATGTATCTGACAACATAATTTTGTAGATTAAGTTTTATTTTGTTACGTTAGTTACAAAAAATAAATAAATTTGTCACATGAAACGTCAAAAATGTTTAGCAAAATGAGTGGTTTTGGTAGTATTTTTAAGAAGAAAAATATTCTTCCTAAATACCATTCGAGATAATAATTTTTTGAGAGAATTTTTGTCTATTCCACGGCAACTTATTGCAATTTCACTCCACAAAACATTATCTGACAATTCCCCTCAACTTCGTTTCGGGAAATTGATAGATGATGTTTTGTGTCGTGAAATTGTTAGAAATAAGTTGCCGTGGAAACGACAAAACAATTCTCAAAAAATTATCATCTCTTAAGCTAAGTTTCCATGCATACGTTCCATCCGTTCCGTTTTATACGTCGCTGCAAACTTGACGTCGTATGAAATTCAGACTGTTCACATGTGTCCGTTGCGTTCCATCCGTTTTGATTGGTACTTCTATTCACTGCTGTTATGACATAATATTAATTACGATTTTATAAACTTACGAAGCTAATCTTGTTGCTTAGGTAAACCAAACAAATACAAATAACCGTATGAAACCACTTGCTAACTGTCAAACTGACATCAAAGCATCCGTTCTCAAGGTCGCGCTGCAACGAGTAGAGAGTAGACGAACTCTGTCCGTCGCTGCATTTACCAACGCGCCAATTTTTCATAATTTGAACTAGCCAATCACAACTTGCGACGGATAGAACGGAACGGATGAAACGCATGCATGGAAACTAGGCTTTATGGTATTACTATATTGACATAGTATGCGTATATTCAACCGTAACCATGACACAACAATCAATAATAAATGTTTGTTTATTTTTCACCAAATTAAAAATTATGCTAATAAATAAAATTGTGTTATTTAAAATTGTTAAATTTGATTTATTCATGAAATAGTCAATGCGTATACCACTCGATCATCAAAAATAATAGAAAATACTTTTGCCTCCTGGTTCGACGTATTTCCGCAAAACACCTCTCGACCTCCGGTCTCGAGTTGTTTCTATGGAAATACGTCTCATCAGTCGGCAGTATTTTCAATTATTTTCGAAGCTCTTGTGGTATAATAACTGAATATTTCACTCATCATAAATTTGACCAATCAGATTGTCTTATTTTTCATTGTTTTCCAATTTAAATAAGTGATTAAATAGCACCATGCTATTTAATCGCGATTAAATTGCAGCTAGCTTTTTCTAACAAATTTTGAGCTTTTTGAAGGCATATTTAGCAAGATACTTACATGATTTTTATGTTTTCCAATATTCTATATCTTTAAACATGCCAAATTATTCATTTCAATCAGATTTTATTTATTAGTTTTTGACGTTTATCTGACAGAAGTATAAAAATAACAAACGATTTACTATTGTTACAATGGTTACGTATAACAACAAAATTTGTCAGATGTCAGATGGATGTCAGAATCAACGCATGATTGCAAAAAATCTTCCTATTAATACTGTAAGTACACATAAAACTATGAATTCATGAAATAATCTTAACATATACCCCTCGTGCTAAAGAATTGAATCGATAAATTTGACGTCTGGCTTATTCAAAAAATTTTGCTTTTAAAAAAGTGTTATCGTACATAATAATTTTAGATAAAATCCCTCGACCTGCGGTCTCGGGTTTTTTTTTCAAATTATTATGTACTCAAACACTTTTTAAGCAAAATTTATTTCATATGCCAGACATGTCAAATTTATCGATTAAATTCATTGCACTCGGGATATAACTTATGAATAATGATATTATTTGTGACGTCACGAAGTCACGTGGGTGTCAAGAAAATTTGAAAATACTATAAGTGCATATAAACCCTGTTCACACAAGGATTATTTTATGCTTCTTGTTTTTGGAATTCTTCTTTTTCAGGACTCGTTGAAGATTCAATTTAGCGACGCCGGTATTTGACAGGCAATTCTCGGGTGCCTGCCCAATTCTTGAAAACTCAAAGCTAGAAAACTACAAGAAATGCTTGCGTAGTCATAAACACCTGAAAATTGTACTCGTCGTGTTGGACTGATTTTCAATTTTGTTTCATGAAGTTTGATGCAGAATATTCAAATCTAGAAAAAAGTTTAACAATTTTTCCAGCAGTTGGGAAACAATGGTTTAAAAATAATACTCGCTGTAGGCTTTTTAACCTATATTGACCCTAGCATATTGGACACGCCTCTGCGCCGCGAGGGGGGCGACTGAAAGGGGTGCACTGTACTCGTCGTGTTGGAACGATTTTCAACTTTGTTGCATACTGCTGACATTCAAGCAGAACAATGAATGCGGCTATGATTTTTCTAGATTGGAATATTCCTTTGCATGAAATTTCTGTGTCCACTGGATTCTTGATATGAATGTTCTTTTTATGTTTTATTTTGTGTGTCAATTTTCTTAGGAAAGAAGTTTCGCTCGTTTTATGATTCTAGTTAAGAATTTTCTTAGTTTAAAATTTAGCGTGAACTTAAAGAAGGTATTTTTGTGCATAAAGCTGTCATGTATAGAATAATCTAGTACTTAAATGTAACTATGAAATTCAAAATAACATAGGTATAAGAAATGAAAATCCACCTCTCATCTCGACCAATCAGATTCAAGAATATATAACCAACGCATTTTTCTTAACTGAAAAGAGATATAGAATTATCTACTACAAAATTCAGAAGCATGAAAGAATCCTTGTGTGAACAGGGCTTAATAAACAATATTTTTTTCTCTTACGTAAGCGCTAGGATGTTCGGCAACCTCATTTCGAATACTTGTGAATGGACTTTCGAGAACTAGGCCATCAATTTGAACATTGTCTTTCTGCTTGAGAACGTCAAGAGCATGAGTAGAGATTCCGGTACCTAGTGAGTGGCCCCATATAAATATCTTATGGTTCGTCCTGTCCCGAACCCACTGTATAACTGAGATTGCGTCTGTAACAGTGCCGGATTCTGTTGGTTCGGTGTCTGACGAGTCGCCGTAACCTGTCAATAAAAAAATATAATCAAATGTGAACTTGGACTCTATACTCTACGTACCATATTAATTACTATAGTGCCTCTGCCGACTGATTTGTGAAATAACCGGTAAATTTTTCTGGCGTGGTGCTTAATAATTTATTTGAATGCCATTTATTACGTACATCAAGTAACATAAGTCATAAAATAAGTCACTTATTTCTTTAAAATAGCGCCTAGTTTGAAATACCCGGGATGCAAATTTTAATTTACATTTTCTTGAAAGCAAGACTTGAATTAATACAAAAATCATTTCTGGCAAGGGCTAAAATCAGGCACTATTTTATATTATGGCTCTCTCTTAGGTTAATATTTTAATGAATAAATAAATTGTAAAGAAATGTTTAATTAAAAAGATAAAACGGCGTATTTGCATGGCTATAATTCAAGAGGATGAAAGTTTATGCACGAGCTGAATGTGTTCGTTGAATAATATACTATTACGTAGTAAATAATTTTTTATTAAACCGAAATATAATGTATTTGTTTACTGCCGATTTATTTAATATTTCTGACCGAATTAATATTTCTTCTTACCTCGATAATCGAACGTTATAACATGGTAGTGTTGCCTAAGAAGTTTGTACAGTTCAATTCTGTGATCAGCGGCTCTATTTCCAGAATTTCCGTGCATGTATATAAACACTGGAGGTCCATTTTCTTTTAAAGCCACCGTAAAATCATTATCTGTGATATTATCTTTAATTAAACTTTTAGGCAAAATATGCCAGGCACCTAAATTAACGTTGTCATTTGTTGATATTATGAAGTTCCTTGCACCCGTTAGTCCGTATTGCTCGGGGTGACTGTAATTTGGATTCTTTGGTAAATTTACTGAAAGAAAAATATTATTTAATAACACACACACACATGGATTTTTAAAGAATTCTTTCATGCTTATGAATATCGAGAAAAATAATCCTGGTGAGAATCGTCTGTCAAATAGCGGCGCCGCTAAATTGAAACTTCAATGAGTCTTGGAAAAGAATAATTTCTAATTCATTGATAGGTTCAGATTCAGAAGCATGAAAGAATTCTTGTGTGAACTTACCGTAATTTAAGAAAATTACTTGTCTTTGGAGAGTGTAGCTAAGTTTAAAAATTAGAGGGCCGATGAAGAAAATCATAAAACATATTATGGCTCCGAATTTAAATGTTTGGAATATTATTCTGCAACAATATATTTATATAAATAACGACTATTTATTATTTAAAAATATGTGTAGCAAGAAAAAGAACAGAATGGTGGGTGAAATTAACAAATTCCTCGTCATACGCTTTTATAATTTGATAAAAGGCCGAAGAAGATGGTCTTACGAATTTACCAAATTGTTATTATCGTAAATTACCAAAAAATTACATATAAAATAGGTACCAAAAATTTAATAAATTACGTTTAAACTTTTTGGCGTGTCCTGGTATTTTAAGTTGTATTTGTATTCTTGCATTTATTGTAAAAGTTTACCAATATGGTTTGTTTTTGTTAGAATTTTATTTTATAAATTGACTCACGTATTTTAGTATCATATTCCTATTTAAAATTTAATTTTGTACAATTCTTTTTTAATTATTTACCAGTTTGAAATTTCCTCGGTATTTTTTTGCTATTTCTCGGTATTTTACGGTAATTACTTGGTAACTTATGGTAATTGAAAATATTTTTAGTAATTTATATTTTTAAACAGGGTCTCGATTTTGTTCCGGTTCAATGATTTAAATAACAAGGAATTAATTAAATAATAATATAAGATTATTAATTTCTATTAAAATTTAAAACTTTGTGAAACTTATAGAAAATACAACAATTTTCATGAAAATTTAATAATGAAAAAACGTTACATTTCAATTAATGCTCTAAACCGGTCCTAACCGGTTCACAATCATCGGTTTGGCTCCGGTTATGGGTTTGCCAAATTTTTTTGTTACGGTTCGGTTTAAAATAGCTGCGGTTCGTTCCGGTTTTCGTTCCTGTTCCGGTTCGAGTCCCTGTTTTAAAATTACGTGGTAATAAAAATCGGTAAATTACCAAAAAAATAAATGACCGTAATTTTACATCCCTGCTTGCGAATGGTGAAGTGTGTAAAAATAATGTATGAAAAACTGTAATTTGAATAATACTTACATATCATTTAAATAGAGAATATACAATAATCCAGGTATGACAGATTCAAATATGATTGTAGACAGAATATCACCCAACAAACTGCTTCGTGCATTCATTGTTTAACAGTAAATGGTTCTGATCTACACATCAAACACACATTCTCATTTCATGCAAACGAATACAGTATAACCTTCAACATAATAGGAAATATACTAACCGCATTTATCATTTGTATATTCAAACTCTAACAAAATATTAATGAGCTATACTGATCGAATAATTTAGAATGACTGGCCAATTTTTAATGATCACACGAAAAAGTCGATATAGAAAATTTATGTGACATTTATAACTGTTTATTTAAAATCGAACGTGACAAATAAGTAATTCCTTGGTTTATATTTCTGTTTGTATCAACAAACCTGCTTTAGCTATTTTCAATTTCGTTTTAATTGCAGTGGAATTTGATCCTTAAATAATTAATATGATGATTCATTTGAAATGAATTTATTCGTAATATTGAAAATTATTGCTACCTATTTAAGCGGCCAGTCTACGTTCTTTCGAATTCCTATAGTTGATTTCTTAACTAAACAGAGCAATCTGAAGTTGGAATGCTAAAACTGATCGTTCTTGATTGGCTGCTGTAACACCAGTTTTACACCATACAAACTTTGTAATGCCTATGGCACACCGGTCGAGGAGCATCGAGGACCATCGAGTAACTCCTCGATGAAACGAAAGAACGCACCCGTCCACGATGGATTTATATTTAATCGGTGACAAATACATCAAAGTTTTGCGCGAAATCAAATACAAAAGATAAGTCTGAAATGAGATACATTCGTTTCATCGAGGAACAACTCGATGAAAATAGCGGCGCCCCTATTTTTCGTCGAGGACGGGGTGCGTTCTATCGTTTCATCGAGGAGTTACTCGATGCTCCTCGACCGGTGTGCCATAGGCATAATGTAAACAAACGAATGTTCTCCATCTTGTCTCGTCAGCTGTTGTCAGTGACTGTATCGAGTTTGACCGCTGATAGGTCAAATTTAATTTTGCCGCCAAAAAAATCTAGTGATATTTTTCTCGTATTTATATTTATACAGTATAAATACGGCTCAGCGAGACAACTTCAGATTGCTCCGTTTAGTTAAGAAATCAACTATAGACTCCCCGAAACTAGTACATTGCCGTATCCTAACAATGCAATGTCATTTTAGTTGAAAAATACTGTAAAATTGTTTTCGTTGCGAGTAAATTGAATTCAAGATAATACTTCTTTACATTACATTTAATATTTTAATAATAAAGAAATAAGGAATTTTTCGACTGGTGGAAAGCAAGGAATTTATTAATCAGGACTGCAGTCAATAGATTTTTATTATTCTAATAAACCGACGTTTCGGCACACTCTAGTGCCTTCCTCAGGGGTTACTGGAAGGACAACAATTATAAGTACACGTGCAACATGGTACACAGCAAAATACAGCAAAAACCAATGACCGCAAAAACGTACTTACATTAGACAAAGTTGGTAAATAATAATAATACATGTAAAAAAATATTTTTTAAATCTACAAAACAACTACAATCTACAATTTTTACAACAATTTTTGTTTTGTAGATTTAAAAATATTTTTTTACATGTAATATTATTATTTACCAACTTTGTCTAATGTAAGTACGTTTTTGCTGTATTTTGCTGTGTACCATGTTGCACGTGTACTTATAATTGTTGTCCTTCCAGTAACCCCTGAGGAAGGCACTAGAGTGTGCCGAAACGTCGTTTTATTAGAATAATAAAAATCTATTGACTGCAGTCCTGATTAATAAATTCCTTTAATAATAACAATAAATTTCTAACATGAGATATAACCGTGTAAAGTTTACATAAATTGGACATTTTTATAATCATCTACAATTGTTGTATTAAAATTTTAAAAAGGCACAACTGTTGAAGCATATAATCCTTGTTGGAATCAAATATTACCATTCTCGCTACGTTAGTACATTTTGTGCTGGATTTTAGGACGTAGACGGGGGCCACTTAAATTTAATTCTAATTTATATGCGTTTAGAAAATTAGATTTTTTACTCACCAATAGCCGGTTGACTAATAATTTAATAAGTCAAGTAAAAAATTCAAATATCAATGTGTAAAATGTTAATTTATGCAGCTATATCACACCAACATTCATCTTAAAATTTACATCTAATGATACAGGATCGAATTTAATTGCGTAATATTAAAAATTAGTCACCTTTTTATGACATTACGTTTTCGTCGTACGTACATCATATTTTTACCAGATCATTCGTGCTACATACCTGTAAAACGACGCAGATATTAAAATGCACTTGCAATTCTAAATACAGAAAACCAACTGATTGTCATTTGCGTCATTTGTATAATGAAAATTAATATTAACAAGCTAATAATTCCTTCATTAATACCTTACTGGTCAAAGGTCACAGTACATTAATATTATTAATAAGAAAAGTAAGATAAATATTTTAAAAACTGCATTTTATGACTCAATATTATATTGATTTCGGACTCTAACCTCAATATGTAATTTAAGATTTTTGAGTTACATGACATGAAAATGTATATTACCTATGAAATATCACTGTAGATTATTGCTTTTTGTTACAACATCACAAATTACACCTTTGTGTATTTAACAGTACATTAATTAAACATTTTTCGTTGACATAACAAAATTTTTGTCTGTTTCTGCTGTCAACGTGCTGTCAACCATAGATTCGTACTCGTAGTCGGCTGGGCTGCTGTAACTCCAATGGGAACCTTTGAAACATTGGTTCTAGTTTCGTTTCTAGACACAGAGGGCAGTGCTGGTACTAAAGTCGCTCTCCGGATTAAGGCGGAACATCAAATTTTTCCGCATTCGAAACCTATACCATATGTTCTACGCAGCGACGTGCCGTTCACTACAAAATTTCTTAGCCTGGGTAAGCGGAGTAGAAGGAAAGTATGTCTTGTATTGAACAACAGATGCAGATTTTCGTCAAAATATATGTTTCATTTATTCGGAATTCTGGGCTTATTTTTAAAGATATTTTAAAATTTTTTGAAGTACTGTAAAGATAAAGAATGGTTCTAAACCCGTCTTAAAGTTTTAATAAAAATATCAATTGTTTATATATATGTACAGTTTGTTGAAAATAGGCCATTTTCAACAAACTGTACATATATATAAACAATTGATATTTTTATTAAATCTTTAAGACGGGTTTAGAACCATTCTTTATCTTTACAGTACTTCAAAATTTTTTAAAATATCTTTAAAAATAAGCCCAGAATTCCGAATAAATAATACCACTATTTCTAGACCCTTGAAGTTCCGCCTTAATGACATTACGACATACGACATTACAGCTAACAAATAAAAATGGCATCATATAATGTAAAATAAAGGACAAGATATAGAAATATAGTGGAAGTTTTTATAAAATTTATATCGAAATAGGTACTAAACCAGCGTTTAGAATAGAATTATTTCAGAGGAAAATATTTAATGAGGTGAGTAGTGTGATAAGAGAATATTTGGAAAAGATGAAGTACATTCTATTTGTGGTTTATAGGTTATATCAATTCACTAAAAGTACAAACGATATGGAAGGGTTAAAACTTCATTATTGTTATTTTTTTATTGGTCAAGAAAATTCTACAAATCTACTAAAGATTAAATAATCGGAGAGTATATAGTCCAAGCTCCCATGACACAAAATCGTACCTCATAAAACACCTAAAATTAAAAATATTCAAATGATAGGAAAACCTTTTAAAATTATATTAAACCCGGCAGACTAGGTTTCATTTGTTAAATTCTATTTTAAATTAATTTTTGAAATCGACTAAAATAAAATAAATTTACAACTGAAAACACCAATTTGATATTTATACTATTTATTGAAAAGTATATGAAGTTTTTGAAAAAATTTGTCTGCCTGGCTAAATTTGTTAACTAACACCTGACAGACCTGTTTTTATACATTAGTTTTTTCACGAAAAATACCTCTCATAACACCTCTTTTTTAGAAGAAAAATAATAAAGCTTAAGACCTCCTCTATTTATTAAAATTAGTCTGCCTGGCAATTTTTCATTAACTCCTGTCAGACTTATGTTTATATATTAATTTTTCCACAAAAATACATCTTATAACACCTTTTGTTTTCTGTTTTTACCTTCCGCTTACCTGTAAAGGAAGGTATTGGAATCATGCAAAAAATCGGGTTGTGAGTTTTAAGTGGATGAGCAAGAATTAGGGTCCTTACAACTCATTTTTGATAGTTTCTCGATGATGTCTGTATGTATGTGTGTGTGTGTGTGTGCGTGTGTGTGTATGTGTGTGGTCCGGGCCGATGCCGGATGTTGCATAACTCAAATACGAATTATCCGAAAATTTTGATATTTGGTATTTTACAATTGTATACGAATAGGAAGAGCTCATTAGATTTTGGTACAAATATCTTCACCGGAAATGATATTTTTAGAAGATTGAAAAGATTAAGTGTCAAAAATTTCTATAAATTTGGATAAATATAGTATTTATTTGTAATAAGAATAAGAGGAAAAGTTATTTGCAATTTACGTTATAAAAAAATTGTCTTTATCTGGTAGCATTAAAGAACTGCAGTAAGATTTTAAAAATAAATTTATCAGATAAAACGTTGAAATCTTGTAATCCATGTTCGGTTGATTTTTGTTTCTGCGTAAAAAATATTGACAGGTGAGACGGGTGACAAGTTGACATATTAGCGCCATATAAGTCATAAGTCAGATATTAAATGTAGGAGGATGGCGTCAACACAGAAGAGTTTTCGTGTGAATGAATCTTTTGATTCAGGTGATACTAATTTCTGTGTTTGAATATTTTAGATTTTTATTTGTATATTTTAAATGGGCACCGGATTGTACGTATACGTTTCTGTTTAAAGTGTAGATATGGCGGAAGGTTGTGTGATGGCCACGTCAGATTTTTTAAATAAAGCTTAAGACTTCCTCTATCCATTAAAATTGGTCTGCCTGACAATTTTTGTTATTTAACACATGGAAAAAACAAATTTATAAATCCATTTCTACAATAAATTTACCTCATATAACACCTTGCTATTTCTTTTTTTCAAATGAAGTTAAGGATCTCTGCCTTCTATTAAAATTGGTCTGTCATAGAAAAAATGTTTTTTTACTATGTCAGACATACCTAATTGTATTTGTGCAGCCTTTATAGACCCGATGGTATTTATTTATATAGCCATTTATAGCATTATTTCAGAGTGAAATGGAAATAGGGATGTTATTTTTGACAAATCTTAACATTTTATTTATCTTAGAGAAAGAAGAGTATGAATTTTCGATGATTTTTTTTTTAAATCTCTAGTTCCATATTGTTATTAATGCGCTATAAATGCGACTATTTTCTTTTGCGTTTTTTTCGAGAACAAACAAAGTTTTGTATTTACAACTTTCTTCTCAAATAAATAGGTGAGTAACTACAGCAGTTAGCTAGACGGGTTTAGGCACGGCACAACTCTATGCATGTAATGATATGACGTATGAACCCGGAGTTTCGCGATTCGAGTCTCCCGGCCGGCAGTGTGTAATTGTCGTTAAATTTTAAAAACATCTCACAATTAAATCTCACTCGGGCGTTTTAAATTGACCACTTGAACGTCTTAAAAATATAGTACCTACTATGGTTACATGAAAGAATCACTCCGTTTCCGCTTTGATGAATCAATCAAAATAAATAACTAAAATTTAAAAAACAACATTGTTTTCTCTATATACAGGTTGGTGGAGGTGAAATGCGAACATAGGGAAATATAATGACAATGGAGTTATCATGCTAGGCATCTTGATATACGTGGAATGTCAAAGTAGCTGTCATATTATTGAAACTTTTATTTTCATTAAAATATTTTCTTTGCATAATAATGTATGTGTACGAGCAGAACGAGAAAGTTTACATGCATTTTTAGATTTTATTATTATTTCTGTTATTGATTACTCTTTTTGCCACACAAATTCACATAACTTCGTTTTGTGACACTACTACAAAATATATCAAGATACCTGGCATCAAAGTTCGATTGTCATGTATGTTCCCTATGTTCGCATTTCACCTCCACCAACCTGTATAAGTAAAGGATTTCAAGTAGTCGCAAGATATGTTATAAAAAATTAAGTTAATTAACGGGTGAAGGTGTATGAAAGGACACCTGACTTGCACTCTTTTGAAAAGATACTATCCATGGAAAAATAATCAAGTTTCTGTATTAATTTAATTTCGATTTTCAATTTAGATTTTTTTATTTTAGTAAAAATTAAGTCTGACAAAGTAAAACACATTTTTTCGATGAAAAATCCATTTTAATCTATAAATGGAGTTCTACCTTTATTAAAAAAGGAAAAATTGGAAAAGTTTTTCGATACGGTGCAGACATATCTTACTATATTCATTAAAAACGTGGATGCGGCGCTTAAAAAATTAAGACTGACATAATAAAAAATATTTTTTCTTTAAAAAACCAATTTTAATGCATAACGAGGACCTGAAACTTTATTTTAAAAATAAAAAAAATAAAGGTGTTATGTCATGTAAGTGGTCAGTTCTTATAATATTCATAGAAAACGTGGGCGCAGCGCTTAAAAAGTTATGTCAGGCATAGGGAAAAACATTTTTTCTTTGAAAACCCAATTTTAAGACAAAAAGGGCATCTTAAACTTTATTTTAAACATTTACAAAAAAAGTTGTTATGTGACGTCATCGATCAGATCTTAAATTTATCTCATGCTCAAAATTGTCAGGCAGACCAATTTTAATGGATAGAGGAAGTCTTAAGCTTTATTTAAAAAACAGAAAACAAAAGGTGTTATAAGATGTATTTTTGTGGAAAAATTAATATATAAACATAAGTCTGACAGGAGTTAATGAAAAATTGCCAGGCAGACTAATTTTAATAAATAAAGGAGGTCTTAAGCTTTATTATTATATTTAAAAAAAGGTGTTATGAGAGGTATTTTTCGTGAAAAAACTAATGTATAAAAAAAGGTCTGTCAGGGGTTAGTTAACAAATTTAGCCAGGCAGACAAATTTTTTCAAAAACTACATATACTTTTCAATAAATAGTATAAATATCAAATTGGTGTTTTCAGTTGTAAATTTATTTTATTTTAGTCGATTTCAAAAATTAATTTAAAATAGAATTTAACAAATAAAACCTAGTCTGCCGGGTTTAAAATAATTTTAAAAGGTTTTCCTATCATTTGAATATTTTTAATTTTAGGTGTTTTATGAGGTACGATTTTGTGTCATGGGAGCTTGGACTAATATGGTATAGTAATTGCTAACTATTTTCATTGGCCAACAGGGAACAGGATTAACAATACCTTTTTGAAAGGGGATGTACCTGAGGTGGAATAAGGTGAAACTCTAAATATGAATATCTCCTGTGTTATTGTTATTATCTTGTGTTTTGTTCTTTTGTACTTATTTTGTACAATGCCAACTAAGAAAGTATTGGTGAGTAACACTTTGAAAGTAATATTTGTTTTTCCTGCATGCAAAACTTTTTAAATATAATTGCTTATTTATGACATTATTTTTGCTAATAATTATGGATTATTTATAATATTATTATTATTATTATTATTATTAAGTCGGTAAGGTATCATAAAAACTATATAATATGCATTTTGTTTCTTCTACAGATGTTCACAATAATTATCGATTGCCAAATGCAGAGTCTGATTTAATTCGAATCTGGATATTTAGACAAATACCAAAACATGGCATACAAAAAATAATATATAAAAAATAAAATTGTTTATTACTTATATCTTGTTTAATTTATATTTCAAACTTTTTCACATGTGTTATACATAAAATAACAAATAAAAATAATCGGCCATTGCTTTAAAACACAATTTATTACCGATTGTTCTTATTTGTTATTTTATAAATACTTAGAATTTGAAAATTATTGGAAGTGGCGCGTCATAGTATATTAGTTTCGTTTCTAGGATCAGATGGCGCTGCATCCACTGTTTCAGCCAGTACCATGAGAGTCGCCCATCTATAGACTCCTTTATTTTATCTATGCTCGTAGTTGCTTTGCTATGCTGGGTAGGTGCTACCACAAGCGGGCAAAACTTGCACTACATTCAATTCGCTCGAAAATTTCAAAATGGTACTGAATAAAAAACTGCTTAAATAATTATTTATTTATTTCATTATATGCACAACATAAAATAACAAAAACAAACAGCCGTGAATTGCATTGGTTGTAAATCTATTTTTGTAAACATTGGTTCACAAAAGTCCTAAAAATAAATATAGAAATATAAAATAATAAAAAATTCCTTTTTAAATCAACTTACTTAATTAAATTAGGAAGTTCAGGTGCTCTGCAAATATATTTGTGGCCGTACCCGAATTTTTTTGAGAATCTTTCAAATTGTATTGGTCCTTGATTAGGTGTTCTATGCCTGGCTCCAATAGAATATAACTAATAAATCAATTAAATGGTTTATTATGTTATAATTATAAATGAATTTTTGAGTGATTCTTACTCGAAAACCTAATTGAAATGGGACCACCCAATCGTCTTCTGCATGTAAGACCAAAATTGGACAATTTACGTGTTTAATATGGTCGTCAGAAGCAAAAACGAAACCGCTGTTGTAAATTGCGTCTACTACTGTGTGGCGAAACCATGGCAGATTTCTAAATATCTGAAAAACATACAAATCATATTTTATATCTTCATTTCTCACATTATTGCTATAAGTATGCAAATTTATGTGTGATCATCTACCATTTAACAAATAGAATACCTGAGGTTGTTCTATTCATATATTTCAATTTCATTAATAATTATTAGGGTCAGTTAAATGTGAGTCAATAACTTTTTAAAATGTTGAATAATAATTACACATTATATGGAAAAATGTGAAGGTCAGAAAAATGCATGCACAAGAAGGTTCAAATCTACAAAATTTATATGTAAGTAATAAAATACCTGCATTAAAAGATTCAGTCAGGAAAATGCAAATTTATTATTATTTTAGATTTGGCGTGAATGCAAACACAGGAAGATGCAAATCTAGAAAAGTTATAGTCAAAAGAGAAGTATGTAGGACTCTTGTTCATTTAGTTCAGCCGCAATAAATTGTGTAGTGGGTACGTTTTTATTTTTAAGTGGTAGGGAGACCCTCCTCGACCATGTGCGGTACGTGGGAGAGGTGTGTAAAGGTCTCTCTTTTCAGTATTTCGAGAATATCTCGAAAACTATGCTTCCTAGCGAAAAATTACCGTATACAAAATGAAAGTAAATTAAATTTAACGAGATACGGGGTGTGGAAAAGTAAAAAATCTGCTGTGTCCACCACAGTACTTCCCCGACTATAAGTTTTAATAACTTATTTCGTAACGTCTTTAATTTTATGCTTTATTCAGCAAAATTTAAATAAATTTCTCTTTTTTCCCAAACTATTTAAGTTGATACCAACTTGATTGAATGTCGCATAAATGTCATTTTTTACATTTTTACTAAATTCGTCTCTCCGAGAGCTTTAAATTGACACCAAACTCGGTATAATTTGAATAATGTATTAAAAAAAATTGACGATCGGTTAAATGTTATTAGTGATGCCGTTTGTCGAGAGTAGTCGAGAGTTCACCCGACTCTCGTCTCGACTCGGAATTTCCAAAACTAATAAAAGTCACTCTCGTCTCGTCTAGAAATTTCTCGACTAATCTCGACATGAAGTCGAGAGTCTCGAAAATCTCGAATCAACTTGGGTTGTGTTGTATTTATTTATTTGACATGCAAAACAAGTCAATATTAGTTTGTTAGTGTTAGTGCGGCCTAGGTCCAGTCTTATGGGATTACTTATACGTATTTTGTACGAAATAACTCTTTTGTGATATTAACTCTAACTAATACATGTTTATTTTATTCCACGGTACTTCATCTATACTTGACCAGTTAGGTACCTAAATTTATAATTTTTATAATTAAAATTAATTTTTGTTAATTAATAAAAATGTTTCTTACAGGTACCTATATCTTTACTAAACTTATTATTTTGTTAATAACTGTTCCATAATTTTAGGAATAGGTATTATTTTTATAAAATATCTAATTGAATTATGCAGATCAAAATAAAGATTTTATTTTAAACATGTAAGTTTGTATACATTTATTGTTTGTTGATCTTGGGAATATTACTTAAAATACAACTTTTTTGTGAAAGATCCCATTTATGATCTGGTCCTGATATTCCAGCATCATTAGCATCTAAAAATGCGTCACGGACAAAAAGTGAAAATACACTCGAGGAAAATAAAAACGCACCACTTGAAAAGGCACCAAAAAGGACACAATTTCAAAGTGCGATATCTCGGCTACATTTCGACGAAATTCGATGAATCTTCAAGTTCTGAAAACGTTGAAGTCTTATCTTTAATGTGATTATAGCCAATGTGACAAAAAATCCACTTCACCACCTCTCACCCCCCTAAGAAAAACAACTGTACCTGATGTCCAAAAAGGTCCAACTTTGGCAACTCATGCGCAGTGCCAAAAAAATCGTGGACCTTATTGGCCAACAGAGTAATAAAGATCAGACTTTTTCTTCAAGGTCCGCAAAATTTCAAGTAGGTACCTACGATGATTTGGCGCGAAGTTATGAATTTTTGAAAAAAAGTGCCTTTTTGAGGTTTTTGGCCATAACTTGGCGAATTTTGCACGAAAATCAATAAATTTTGGATTTCCGAGAACGTTGAAGGTTTCTCTATTCGGTCCTGTAAGTTAATCTGCCACCAAACCCGATCCACCCGCTGCCACCCCGGATAAAAAAACATGTTTTTGACTGAAAAATGTTCAATTGTAGCAACTTGTAGTGTGAGTTAAAAAAATCGAGGACCTTATTGCCCAACAGGACAATAAAGTTCAATCTTTTTCCTTCAATTTTCTCAAAATTTCAAGTAAATATTAGTGGATTTTTCGTCATATTGGATATCATCACATTAAAGATCAGACTTTTTCCTTCAAGGTCCGCAAAATTTCAAGGACCTACGATGATTTGGCGCGAAGTTATGAATTTTTTTTTAAAAGTGCCTTTTTGAGGTTTCTGAATTTCAGTAACAATTATCTAAAAGTGACTCTAAAATTTTTATTTCTTTAAACACCTTTATTTTTTAGATGTTTTAAGAAATAAACGAATTTGGTGCGAAATCGGACAAATTATGGGCAAAAAGCACAAAAATACCAATTTTTTTCAAAAATTCATAACTTCGTGCGAAATTATAGCACGTACTTGAAATTTTGAGAAAATTGAAGGAAAAAGATTGAACTTTATTGTCCTGTTGGGCAATAAGGTCCTCGATTTTTTTACTCACACTACAAGTTGCTACAATTGAACATTTTTCAGTCAAAAACATGTTTTTTTAGCCGGGGGTGGCAGGGGGTGGATCGGGTTTGGTGGCAGATTAACTTACAGGACCGAATAGAGAAACCTTCAACGTTCTCGGAAATCCAAAATTTATTGATTTTCGTGCAAAATTCGCCAAGTTATGGCCAAAAACCTCAAAAAGGCACCTTTTTTTCAAAAATTCATAATTTCGCGCCAAATCATCGTAGGTACTTGAAATTTTGCGGATCTTGAAGAAAAAGTCTGATCTTTATTACTCTGTTGGCCAATAAGGTCCACGATTTTTTTTGGCACTGCGCATGAGTTGCCAAAGTTGGACCTTTTTGGACATCAGGTACAGTTGTTTTTCTTAGGGAGGTGGTGGAGGTGGTGGAGTGGATTTTTTGTCACATTGGCTATAATCACATTAAAGATAAGACTTCAACGTTTTCAGAACTTGAAGATTCTTCCAATTTCGTCGAAATGTAGCCGAGATATCGCACTTTGAAATTGTGTCCTTTTCGGTGCCTTTTCAAGTGGTGCGTTTTTATTTTCCTCGAGTTAGTTACTAATCAATTATATAAGACGAGACTCGAGAGTCTCGACGAGACTCTCGGCGAGACTTGATACTGGTCTCGTCTCGGTTCTAATTTGTAGTCGAGAGTTGCCTCATGGTCTCGTCTCGATTTTCTCGACAAGACGAGACGAGACCGAGACTAGTCTCGACTCTCGCGGCAACACTAAATGTTATTTTAATCTTTCTACTAGAATTATTTTCCCGAGCGCTTTAATTTGATACCACACAATAGTATTTTAATAAAAATAAAATAAGTTATGTTTATAAAGTTGTTACCACTGGTTGAATAAAAAAATTAGAATAATTTTTTTAGAAACAATTGACAATCGCATAAATGTCATTTTTTACATTTTTACTAAACTTATCTCCCCAAGTGCTTTAAATTGACACAAAACTCGATATAATTTGAATAATTTATAATAAAAAAACAATTGACGATCGTTTAATTTTATTTTTGTTTTTCTACTAGAATTCTTTTCTCGAGAGCTTTAATTTGATACCACACACGATAGTATTTTGATAAAAATAAAAAAAGTTATGTTTATAAAGTTGGTACCACTGGCTGAATAAAGCTGATTAACGAACTTGAAGTCAGAATTTGGCTCAAGATCTTAAATATAAAAGTTTTTAAGTTATGCAACATCCAGACAGACCCACAGACCGACTTTTTTTAAAATTATGTTTTTTGGGTTCAGTAGGGTCTAAAACGTGAAGATTCACCAAAATCTCGAACTGTCAAAAAATCACGATTACAATACTTCCCTCTATTACATAGGCCGGGGAAGTAAAAATGTCTTAAAAAACGTCTTTTTCCGTTGAAAATGAGTGTTTACTGAACATTTTACTAGGAAATAACGGGAAAAAGAAATTTATATTTAGAGGATGGGGTGTGGAGGTGGTGTTGAAGTTCCCATATTTTGTTTTTTCGTGAATATCTCGAAAGCTTTACGTCCTAGCGAAAAAGTCATCCTATATAAAATGAAAGTCAATTTCCTACCCCTTAAGGAGTTCCCAACCTACCTACTTGAAGGGTAATGGGGGTGAAAAAGTCGAAAATTCTATGAACATTTCTCTATTAGATTCATTATTTTAAAAACATACGACTATTGAAAAGAAACAACTCGCATGGTATGGCCACTTAATAAGAATGCCAGAAAATAGAAGTAACATCAACTTCCTTACTTTAAATGGAACACCCCGTATATTTTTTAAGATTTTGATTCTACATAAAATTCAAAATACAACCATGTATTTTAAGCTACTTTTTCGTTGTAGATTTCTAAGTAAAATAATAATTAAAATATTACAGAAACATATCGATTCATTCCAAGTTAGCTATGAAATAAATGATAAGATACAGATTTTATGACAGTAAAAATGTCAGTTTATTAACAAAAATAACTAATTTAATAGTCGAGTCAATATACTAATCCACCTCCCGTTTTTTGCGCAGTAAGATGGATCGAAATGGGGTTTTTTACATTCGCTTCCTAAAATTAAATAGAAACTTTGTGACTACTTGTGATCCGCTTGGGTTTGCAAATTGCATTTGTGCACTGCAAAATGCATTCTGAAAAGTGCATTTTTGCAGGCAGTAATTTAAAAATTAATAACTTGGCGAACAACGACTGCAATTGCACCAGTGCGGGTCCCCGGGGGTTTTCGAGGTAGCAGAATCCGAATCTGACATTAAATTCAGCCTCCCGGGTACCTGGGGCACCGTACCTGGACATATACGTCATCCCTTGGAGTTTTCCTAAAATTATCGTGCAAGGCGACAGAAAACCGGCATCCGGGGGTTTCTTGGGGCGCTGATCTCGAATCGGCAACCCTCTTCCGGGTACCTGGGGCACCGGACCTGAGCATATACGTCATCCCCTGGAGTTTTCCTGAATTTATCATGCGAACTGAAAGAAAACCGGTATTCGGGGGTTTCTTGGGGCGCTGATCTCCAGGTACCCGGGAGGCTGAATTTAATGTCAGATTCGGATTCTGCGACCTCGAAAACACCCGGGGACCCGCACTGGTGCAATTGCAGTCGTTGTTCGCCAAGTTATTAATTTTAAATTACTGCCTGCAAAAATGCACTTTTCAGAATGCATTTTGCAGTGCACAAATGCAATTTGCAAACCCAAGCGGATCACAAGTAGTCACAAAGTTTCTATTTAATTTTAGGAAGCGAATGCAAAAAACCCCATTTCGATCCATCTTACTGCGCAAAAAACGGGAAGTGAGGCCGATTTTAGTAGTATATTGACTCGACTATAATAAGGAATTGCAATTCAATTATATTATTTATAGTAAATTTTCAAAATGGCCTGCATTTCCATGAATACATAGTAAAACTCTTCGTATAATTTCTGTTTTTATCATTTATTTCATAACTAGGAATAATTCGATTTGTTTCTGTAATATTTTAGTTATTATTTTACTTAGAAATCTACAGCGAAAAAGTAGCTTATTATATACATGGTTGTATTCAGAATTTTATGTAGCATCAAAATCTTAAAAAATATACTTGGTGTTCCATTTAAAATAAGGAAGTTGATGTCACTTCCGGCTAAACAGGAAATTATAAAAATTCATTAATAATGTAGTTTAATGCGCCTTTGAATGTAGTTTATAAACCTATAATATAAATGTAATTGGCTTAAAAATACAATATTTGGGGGGGGGGGGGCGCCTGTTTCAGGAAACGCCCGGTATATATATATATATATATATATATATATATATATATATATATATATATATATATATATATATATATATATATATATATATATATATATCTATATTAAAAACTTAGGAAGGTCTTTGTTAAGCCAAAATTATAAGATTTGCTACGAGGGAAAATTGATAAATTTTCAAATTTTTCGTATTCATTGTTTTCAATGAACTGTAACTTCTAAACGGTCGAAAATACCGATTTCCGGTTTCTTGAACTGAATTTTCCGAACACTTTTTTAATAGTTAAATTATTTTAAAAACTTTTAAAGGCTTTCGTTAAGCAACAATTTTAAGACTTTTTCCAAGAGACAGTTTAGAAATTTAGGCTTTTTTCCGTATTATTTCTGAACGGATAATAATATCGATTTCCGGTTTTGTATTAAATTCTACAAATATTTCTCTATACATTATTATAAAAACTTACTAGGGCCTTTGTTAAGGAAAATTTTAACGATTTTCACCGAGGGAAAATGGTGAAATTTTCAAATCTATTGTACGTACAAATGTTTTACTTCGCGGCTTATACTGCATATATTAATGTCAACTTTTTTAAATATAATGCATCTGATAGAGAAATGTTCCCGTTAAAAGTCTAGTTTTCCTGGACTCCTACTGATAAAGCGCATGTTAACTGAAAAAAAGAATTTTCAACTTTTCCAACCCTATCTCCATTAAGATATATGTTGGGTACCCCTTAAGGGGTAGGACATTTTCACTAGGATGCATAGCTTTCGAGATATTCACGAAAAACCAAAATATAGAAACTTCAACACCACCCCACACGCTCATCCTCTAACATCATATAAATGATCGTTAATTATTATAAATTTCTTTTCCCCATTATTTCCAAGTAAAATGTTCAGTAAACATTCATTTTAAACGGAAATACACGTTTTTTAAGACTTTTACTTTTCCACTCTCCGTATCTCGTTAAATATTGCTCCTAACTAAAAAACTAATGGGATATTTTTGTAGGAAATTTAATTAATACGGCTACTTTTTCGCTAGGAAGCATAGTTTTCCAGATATTCTCGACATACTGAAAATTACACCCTCCTCCCATGCAACGCACACACCCCAAAGGTCAGGACTTTTAGTATGTTGGTGGGGAGGGGGGGATCCCCCATATCACTTAAAAAAACCGGACTATTACATGATTTTTTGCGGCTGAACGGCATTTTTTGGTTTTCGTTGACTTTGCTACAAATTATTTTAGATTGTCAGGTCTCTTCTACGCCAGACATTCTTATTTTCACTGATGGTTCCAAGAAAGAGACAGGTTCCGGGTCAGGAATTTTTTCAGAACAAATGGATCTGTACGTCAGTCTACTCCTAGGTGCATACACCACCGTGTTACAGGCGGAAGTCATGGGAATAATGCATAGTGCATTACTAGTCAAAGAGCGTAACGTTCTAAACAAAACTATCAGAATTGCTACAGACAGTAGAGCAGCTCTTCTAAGCCTGAGTGGATGCAAATTTACATCAGAACTTGTCGAACTCTGTCACCTTGCTCTGTCAGACATACCTATCTAGAGAAAATGTGGTTAAACTCTTATGGGTAAAAGGACATAATGGAAATGAAGGTAATATTTATGCCGATGAACTAGCCAAACGGGGATCGTCAGTTCCACCCTGTGGTCCCGAGCCCATGTTACCCCTAGCAAAATCGGTTCTTCATAATATAATTCTAAATATCACATCCGAAAAATTTTCACTCAGCTGGAACACCACTTCTACCTGAGCAACAAGGAACAACCTTAAATTTCTTGTTGAAATTCTATCGGGACACGGCCGTTTTAACAAACACATGAACCGTATAAAATTCTCTGATAGTCCCCTTTGTAGAGGATGTGAAATCGATGAAGAGACCGTGGAACACATTCTTTGTGAGTGCTCCACCTTATCTTGTAAAAGAGTATCCATGCTAGGAGAACTGTGGCCTTCCATGGCCACACTTAGCACAATCCCCGCTGCTGACTTGCTACCTAGCCTTCTTCCTCAGTGTGGGATGGCTCCAAAAGATCAGTAGCCCGGAGCTGTGCACCCGCAGGTAGTACAATGGATCCATTTGAGAGGCCTAAGTACACGAGAAGTTTACTTCACCCTCCCTCTCATATCCAGATCCAGATCCAGCTACAACTTTTCTAAATTTGCATCTTTCGTATGAATGATTCTTTAAATGCAGATATAGATTAGAATCTTTTTGTGCATGCATTTTCCTGGTTATGAATATTCTAGAATTGTATTCTCTGGTGTTGAACCCATTCCCAATTGGGATGTGTACCAGACAGGATTCAAACCAGAGTTATCACAACCACAGTTGGTTACATACACTCACCACTGTCATGGGATGATAGCCAACTTCGTTCCTCATGTTATCAAAGGGGCTTTCGAGTACCAGTCCCTCAACGAAGCAGTTATTTTCCTCTGTGAGCTTTCTCAGAGTGTGGGTAGCAAGTGCGGTACCTAGAGAATGGCCCCAGACGAGGATGTTGGCTGTAGTTAGGCGCCGCACCCACTTGAGGATGAACACCACGTCCTGGATCACCAGGTCCTCTGTGGATGGGACCCCGGTGGAGTCGCCATAGCCTAGAAGATAGTGAAGAAATAATTGTTTTTATATAATGTGTAACATTAACATTAAATGTGTGATGTTTGCTACATAATGCCATATAATAAGAATAGTTATGATGCCCTCCTCTGCACCAATTAGAAAATTACTTTGCATGAATCAATAAATTTCTCTGTGCAAATTATTTTTAGAAAACGGTGCAATGTTGTTTAATGATGTAACTATGGTCTTGACATATTTGGTAATGTTAAAATTTTTGCGTATTTGTACGGTATAGACAATTTAAATCCATATAGGAGTGACGTCATATCAGATAAATTCTATCCACCACGTTCACTAAATAAAGCTATCTCTTTCTTACACATTTTACTCGTATAAATCTATACGGACGCATATCGTATGTCATAAGGGGCGGGGCTTATCAATTTGTGTTTTAACGGTAGTAGCTTAGTAGCAGAACAATTTATTCATATAATATAGTATTCATTATATGAAATATATTTTCTTACATATTATTGTTTTCTTTTAGATTCACAAAAGTTCGTTATATACCATTTATTGTTTATTGCTGACAACTTGTCAATTTTGTCCTTCTTGTTGTGTCAAGTGTCAACATAAAATTTTGAGGTTAACGTGTTTTGTTATTTAGGTTTGTTCTATTTTATTAATATTTGATTATTTGCTATAGAATCATGCGATGTATTAAAGTGGTAAAATAATGATTAGCTAATTTTAAAAATAGAAATAAAACTATTGCTTTTAAATTTCGAGTATAGAGAAAGACTGCCAGCACCATCTACCAAACTCATGCTGCACTAAAAAGTAAAATCTTGAGTCATACGAATAATTAGCTTGTGTTTTATGACGTCACTCCTATATGGATTTAAATCTTCTATAGTCGTAGATGAAATACTCAGTAAACTTGCTATAGTAAAATTTTTTTTGGAGAGGAGTCACGTCATCAATGTTGGTCACTAGATAATGACGGTACGGAACCAGATAATGACGTCACGGAATACTACATTTACATGGTATACTAATTTAATTTTTTTAAATGTAATTCATTATTGAATTTACATGCGATCTTAATTTTTGCGATAAATTTAATTGAATTATTAGACGATTCATATTTAAATATCATTGTAAAATTTAATATATTTTCGGTTAGAACTCTATAGCGTTACAGAAAAAATATGAATGTCATGTAAACGTACAACACAAAACACAATTCTTGATTCAGTAATGCCAATGTGTGGTGAAAAAACAAACTACAATTATTTTAAATAAATTAAAAATGCATTGAAAACTTTATGTTTGGTTTTAAAAATATTGTAAATTTATTGAAAATGCACTATTCTTATAGTATGCAAAAAAGTAGTATTTATTTTATTCATTTAACATCACTCGGTCATTACTACAGTAATTTTTCATTTCGTAATGTTTTGATGACGTAACTCCTCTGCAAAAAAATTTCAACTATATAATGACTGTGATTTCCTCCGATGGTTAAAACCCTCGCTCGTGTTGTAAACTTAATCTTCGCGAATAACAGCATCCATTATAGCGTCGTTGGTCGTTGCATAATATACTACTCGTATTGTATTATAAGAACAATTTACAAATGCAAATGACAGTTGTCAGAGAAACATTTTTGAAGTTATTGTATAAATGTATTATTATTAATTGTAGATTTGCTTCAAAAGCAGTTCCCCACTAACTGACGATTTTCAATTTGAGGACCATAATAGCGTCCATTATAGGCCAAGGACTATAATGAATCCAGTATGGTACTCACTACCATAATGAAATAACTAACTCATTACTAAGGAAGTGAGTAAGGAAGTTTCAAAAATAGCATTCCTGGTTTTTATAGATAAATTTCTTTGCTCAATACCAAATAATTTATATATTTTTTGACTAATTTATGCCAGCAGATAAAATTTTGTATACTACGGATCGTAACTACTCATTATGGTACACGTCGTGTTATCAAACTCGGCTTCGCCTCGTCTGATAATCTTTACGACTAGTACTATAATGATTGACGTTACAAACAATCAATGTTTTGACTGTTTTCTGGGCATGGCAAAGGATCATCTTAAAAATTCGAAATTTTAGATAAAAGATTTTTTAAAATAAAAGATCGGGAATTTTTTATTGGATTGTATTTTTAAATGTAATATTTAATCTTTAATTCATTCAGAAATAAATATATTTTGCCAATATAATTATAAAAACAATTATTATATTATTCATTAATATTATAACTTATATTATATATTAACCCTCAAATCTATACATTCGACGGTATTCAACGTGAAATCAGTATAAATGTATTGGTGTGTATCTGTGTTGACTGTGTGAGTGTAGTAGTGCGAGCTCAAACTTGGAAATCCGACTAAAAATCTCATTCAGCTTACGGTATGTAGTACATGCGTAGTGCCTTGACAGGCAGGCAACCACGCACCGGAGAGTACTGTGTGTTGCCTGCTTTACAGGCGCTACGTATGTACGGTATGTACATATTTCAAACTGAAAAAAAAAACTCACCAATACATTTATACTCATTTCACGTTGAATACAGTCGAATATATTGATTTTTTAAAGACTAATAAGTAATGTGGGTTATTATGAATGGTTTATGTTATCATAGATTAAGAGAGGTTTATCTACAACAATAGAATAATGTATTCATTATATACGTGAAAGTAGTATAATAAACCCCTCCATAAGGACACATTATGAAATAATGAATTCATTATTTCACACTGTTAAATAATGAGTACTTTATTCTTCCGAACTGTCAAAATTACTAGGATGAATTGTCAATGTTTTGAGGTTAGGTTAATATGAATACAAATTTGTAAATAAGAAATGTTGCTTTATTTAAAAAGTCGTAGATAAAAAGTCGTATTTGACTCGCAAATAATGGCTATAATTCACTCGGATGATTTATTAACTCGCCTTCGGCTCGTGAATAAACTTTCATCCTCTTGAATTATAGCCTACATTATTTGCTCGTTAAATAATATACTATTACTGATTTTTTAGTTTTCTGTGATTTATTTGTTTAATTGATAAATATCTGTTTTAAATCGAAGTTTACTCCGAACTAAATTAATAAATTCTAACATTTCTCAAAATTGCAAGCGATATTTTAAAGAATAAATTTAACTTCTTGTGTCAGTTTTCATATAAGATTTTAATATTAAATTTAACTGGAAAAAGGTAGTACCATAACTTTTATAGTAAATAGTAAAACTCAAGACTCGTCTACTGACTGGAAAAACAAACTAATATTGAATTTATGTTACTAATCCAATTTTTATAGTTTTGTCGTAAAATCAGCACCAACTTCATAAAAATTTTAAAGTTCTATGAAAGAAGGACAAGAGGTTATCATTTTGCGGATTTTACTCATTGAATTTTATTAATAAAATTTAATAACATAGGCAGTAGGATTTTAGAGCAATATAGAAGTTAGAAAAGATACCTACATAATATTTTTTTTAAATATTATTTATACAGGAGTACATACGTTAAAGAAGAAATTAAGGAAGCAATAAACAGCAGTCGCAACGGAAGAGCACCGGGAAGAGATGGAATCAACATGGAGCTAATTAAGCATGGAGGTGAGGCCCTTCTAAAGCACTTACACGAGCTCATGCTGAAAATATGGAGAGATGAGTCCATGCAAGAATGGGACTCAGGCCAAATTATAACGCTCCATAAGAAAGGAGACCAGCAACTATGTCAAAACTATCGCGGAATTACTCTACTAAACACAGCCTATAAAATAATGACCACAATAATCCAAAAAAGACTAACACATACAACCAGAGATATCATCGGCCGTTACCAATGCGGTTTTGTTAAAGGAAGATCGACAACAGACGCTATACATATAATAAAACAAATAACAGAAAAATCTGTCGAACACAACATTAACACCGAGATACTGTTCGTGGATTTCAAACAAGCTTTCGACTCCATTAAAAGAGACAAGCTTATTACAATTTTAAAAGAACTTGAAATACCAGGAAAAATTATAAGGCTAATTGCAATGACAATGAAAAGAACAACAATAAGCATAAAAACGCAAAAAGGGGACACTGAAGAGTTCATAATTAACAAAGGAGTGAGACAAGGCGATGCATTATCAGCGACACTGTTTAACCTAAGTATAGAATATATATTGAGAAATATTAACAAAGGAACAGTTAGAACAAAAGGGAGGCAAATAATAGCATATGCCGACGACATAGCGATTATAACGAAAAATAGAAAATTGACAAGAGAAACTTTGGAAGAAATAGTAATAGAAGGAGCCAAGATAGGTCTAAAAATAAACAATGAAAAGACTAAAATAATGATCGTAGGAAATAAAGTAGAAGAAGACAAAATTAAAATAGGCGAGTATACCTTCGAACAAGTGGATAGATTTAAATACTTAGGGGTCATGCTGACAAACAAGGGGGACAGAGAAGCAGAAATAAAGGAAAAAGTAGCAACAACAAACAAAGCCTTTTACGCCAACAAAAAACTATTGAACAATAAAAACCTTACTAAAACGACAAAGATGAGGATATATAAGACAATAATAAGACCGATCACCATGTATGCTGCAGAAGTAATGACAATGACGAAGAAAAACGAGGAGGAGTTAAGGATAGTGGAAAGAAAAATAATAAGAGCAATACTAGGACCAATAAAAGTATCAGAGAACGAATACAGGGCGAGAATGAATCATGAAATAGAGCAAGAGATGGAAGGAGAGGATATAGTAAGAAAAATAAAACAACAGAGAGCAAAATGGCTGGGGCACGTACACAGAGCCGAAGAACAAGACCCAATAAAGACTATCCTAGAATGGAGCCCAGGAGGAAGAAGAAAAAGAGGAAGACCAAGAACAACGTGGTTGAAAGAAGTAGAGGCAGACCTACGAGCAGCAGGCGTGACGAATTGGAAGCAGAAAACAGCAGACAGGAAAAATTGGAACGAATTAATTAAGAAGATATAGAATGAAGCAGGAACGGAGACTGATCCCCTCCCACATAAAGGATCTAGAAAGCTCCCTACGGAGCGGCGCAACTCCACAAGGAGTGCTAAGCCACCATATATATACATACGTTAAAGCCTTATTCACATAAGCATTTAGTTTTAAGGTTTAGGTACGTTTAGGTACGTTTAAGAAAGATTAAATTCATATAACAAAATACGAGCATTCAGACAGACTTTCAAGCATTGTGAATGCTCTTATTTAGTTGATTAGGTGTATTTAAACTTTCTTAAACGCAGTGGCGTGGCGTGGTGTTGGAAAGAAGGGAAGCACTTTTGACATAAACAGTATATTTTTTTAAAGCCTTTATATCAAAAATTTAAAATATATTCTTTTCAAGTATCCATAATCACTATAAATGGCATAAGAAATATATTTACTAACATCATCAATGAATAATAAACATTAAACCGCGAATGTGTATCTCCCCCCGCACAGAAACTCACCAACTCTGACTGATTTCAAAGTTCAAACCCATGCTTCAAACTCTGGCGCACAGTATTTTTCGGAATGAAAATATTTTTGATTTAAAATATTGAATAAACTTCCTTTATTAGTTTTATTTTAGATGTATATTATACTTAATTGCATTCATAGAATTTGGCATCCGTGTAAGCCAATATTTGCTTTTAATTTTACAGAAAAAAATCTTAAGAAACGCACAATGTAATTGTGCATCCGTTACTCAAGTGAGCACGTATCATATCTAGCCCGAACTACTGAACGAAGAACTACGGACATGCCCGAGCGCGTGAAACTCTTACATGTGAGGATGCAAAGATTGAATGTGCTTCTAACGCTGAGTAATGCAGATTCCGATATTTTACACCGGAATAACTTATGTGTAACGCATGTTGTTTAAAATTCGAATGCAACATTTATATAAATTTAGAAAATTTTACTATTTTAAAGGAAAATATTGTATATAGATTAATATTTAATTTAATATTGAAACATTTAAAAAAATATAAAAGACAAGGGAAGCAGTAAACATAAATCTAAAAACCTTAAAACTAAATGCTTATGTGAATGAGGCTTAAGAGTATAATATAAATAAAAAATAAATTTAATGGACGCACCGTGATAGAATTACATTAACTAAGAATTATAATTATTTAAAGTCATGTTGAAATAATTATCTAGGTATTCAGTGCCATGAAAAATGTTCTCTTTAGATAGAATTTAAAAAAATTCTTTTTGATTATGGTACACCTTGTAAAACAATTAAATATAATTCTTAATGTATAAATTTAATTATATGTGTTTTCAAATAACAATTATTATCACTTTTACACTTTTCTACAGTAGGTGAAAAATAAATGCCGTTTTAAAAATAATTGTCAGTCCCTATGTATACAATATTGTTATTCCATTTTAAAATTTGTTCTATGGTACGGTATTCCTCTTTCTTTTATAAACAATTTCAACAAGATAGAATTTTAATATATTAAGTAAATAAAATAAAAACAAAACCAACATTTCAAGAAAACGACTGAACAAATATGACTAGTTTCAGCTTTCAGTTATCCAATCTTTTTTGACAGTGAAAAGCTTTTTTCCTCTGCAAATTTACCTAACTGAAACTTTCGGATTTGATAAAATGATTTGCAATAAATGTGGAAGCCTCGGCATATTGTGTAATAAAACTACTTATGTGGTATTAAATGTCGAGTAATTTAGAAAACGACTTTGCGTTTTATAAAACGACAGATTTTATCTTGCGATGTTATGTTACCTCGATAATCGAAAGTTATAACATGGAAATTCTTCCTCAGCACTTTATGAAGTTCTATGTGGTGTCCAGCGGCTCTATTACTTGAATTTCCATGCATGTAAACAAATACAGGGAGGCCATAACTCAAAGTTTTCTCAAAATATTCTTCTTCATCTTCTTTGGCAAGATTATCTTTCATTAGACTTTCTGGAAGGATGTGCCATACACCGATGTGAGCCCCATCTTCAATTGTTAGATAAAAATTTCTTGTTCCTATTAAACCATGGTATTCTGGCCGGTTGTACTGGGCAAACCGTGGTAAATTTACTAAAAAATGCCAAAAAAATATCGAATTATTTTGTTTAAAATATTTTTAGTATAATATGCTCTTTAAAATCGTTACTTTGTGAACTGTTTTGAGTTCGCAAAATAATATTTTAGGGAATCCAGCTCTTTAAAATACGAGTAACGCAATCTAGGCAATGAGCTGTTATTTACAGTTTATAGGATTATTATCACTGATTTTTATTGTTTCATCGCCTAGGTTTTTCAAAATTTTATTTTGAAGACATATTTTAAAATAATTTCGAATACTATAGACCGGAAGCTCATGACAGGTAATGGTCTCCGATTTCATACAGCATGCTTTTCGGAGGATAGCATAACCCTATGACAACATAGAAAAACGGGTATTAAACCCTTGCACGCTTTCCGGTCATATGGAAAATTGCATTTCCACTTGCACAAAACTTTTCCGAAATTTTCCACCCTTGGGCCAACGAGGACTGTATGCCAATTTGGTTATGGGTGTTTTATGGCACAAATATTAATTCTTTTTCATGGGCATGCTGTATTTTTTCATTACAAGGTCACGTGACCGTTTGAGCTCTTTGGGACGCTGCGAATCACATGCCTATAATTCTTAAGACTTTAAATGTGTTTAAATTTCTTTTGATAAAAGGGCATGCACTATTAAATCAAATAAAAACACAAAATTTTTGTGCAAGTGGAAAAATGAAATTTTCCGTATGAATGGAAAGCGTACAAGGGTTTAATACCCGCTTTTCTTTGTTGTCATAGGGTCAATATTCTATTCTCAAAAATGCATACTGTATAAAATCGGAGACCATCACCTGTCATAAGCTCCCGGTCTAATAGTTACTATACTTACTATGTCCATCGAACACATAGAGTAATAAAACTAGTGGGCAGAGCCAAAACTGCGTAGTACAATGTGCGCAGAAGTAGGCTTTACAAGCAACAAATTTTAAAAAGCAGAAAAATTAAATAGTTTTATTTGAAATAAATATGGAAGAATTATATATTTTATCATTTATGTATAACATAATTTTAAAAGAAATATGAAGTACAATTTTTATTTACGAACGATTTTTATGATGACCGATCTCAGCAGTTGAGTTTGCCTAGCAGTGTAAAACTGGCTTACCAATAGCAATACCGTATTTCAATTTTGCGCACATTTGTGGGAGGAGCATCTACTCTATCTGTTCGGTGGACATAGTATAAACAAATTTGGAGAGCATATACTAAATTTTTTTGTATGTATAACACGTACACAAACTGAGTTTCAGAGGACTCGCCTGATTTAAAGACTCTGCTTACGCCTCGTCCGTAAATAGATTTGTCCTCTACAACTCGATTTTGCGTACTTGTTACATAAATAACTATATTATTTTGACGGCTGGTAACCGCACACACATACCATTGTTTAAGAACACTACGTTTCTTTGAAATGTGTAATTGTATTTAAATATTATTGGAAGTATGAAGGAAAATAATATATATGTGCTCAAACAGAGTTGAAATATTGGCAGCGTAATTCTGAAAAAATATAATCGTATTAGTTATTACAGGTAGTTACTGATTCATTTATTTATTGTTTTTAGTTTTTGTTACTTAATTAGTTTTATTTTTCTGATAAAAATATGTTTTTGTTATATAAGGTTTAAGGTAAGTGATACTAGATAAAATGCCTGTAAAATTACTATTATCTAACTGACTTAACTAACTTGAAAGTAATAAAATTTTAAATAACTAGTTATCTTAAAATTTAGTTTAAACTAAGTTTGATTAATTCGAGCTAAAATGAAAGTTAATAATAATTCATTAGTTTTATTATACAAAAATAAATTATTTATTATTTCATTATACCTACGTGTACAATGGGTGTATAATTTTTATCATAAAAAACTTCTTACTGAGTTATCTCTAAATCTAATGATATTTATTTATTGCTTTAAATCTTTTCACTACACTTGAGGAAAAAACGCACCACTCGAAAATGCAACTTAAAAAAAAAATTCATAACTTCGCGCCATCATCGTAGGTACTCGAATTTTTTGGGAATTTAAGGAAAATGAATGAACTTTTTCGCTCTGTTGGTCAATTGCGTCCACGATTATTAATTAACGAAATATATTACTATTCCGGGTATAATTTATTAGTTTATTAGTATCTACTTTTGAACAAACATGTGTCTTATAAATTGATTAATAAAAAAATTCTGTACTCTCAATGTATTACTTTTTTTGTCATGAATACCCGTAAGTTAACAGCTGGTACCCACACATTAAATTTAGAAATTAAGGATAGCTCAACACCGCGTTTATCCTATGGTCATAATTTCAAAATTAATTGTTTTTAGGCATAGGACACCTTTTATAACATAAGAAGATGCAAAAATACACACAACAGAATAATAAAATATAGGATGTTCCATTTGAAAATGACGAATTATAGCTATTTGAAATTGAGTAAATTTGATTCTCTGTACTGAACACCCTGTATAACAACATTAAAAAAGTTATGTCAGAACAAAGAGTATAGTTAGTATAAAAATTCATAATTTTTACTATTAAAATAACTTCACGCCTTTATAAAACAATACGTGTACCTATTCGGCTTTTTTTAGAGAAAAAATTGCCAGACGCCGCGGAAAACTAAAATGAAATTTATATGTTCGTATAGGTAAATAAAATACAATTCAAAATATATAAAAATATATAGGGTGTTTCATTTAAAAAACGACGAACAATTATTGCCAAGTCATTATGCAACACCCTGTATATGTGAAAATAATTTTAAGTTATGCTCCTTGAGTAGACGAAAAATTCTGTTAATAAATTTGTGCAGTATTTTTAACGACAAGGGAGATATCGACGACGGGCATATCGATGACTTACCTGTATAGTTGGTTTTGTTACAAGTTCAATTTATAAAACGATAGAAACAGCTAAAGTTTTACTTTTTTGAGAGCGGCAGACAATAATATTACCTGCCGCTGTGAGCGTCAGATAATATTATCTGCCGCTGGTGAACCAATCAAATTGCAGCTGTCAATAAAATTTAATTCAAATTTTTATTAAACAAAATAAATCAAAGACGACTATATTATTTCAATCCGAATTATTTTAATAAATTTTCTTACACGAATATCAGTTTTATTGTAAGGTTTCGACGTCTGAAGAAAAAATAGCATATTTTATGCGGAGCTAAGTGACTTTTTATGGCTCATCTGTAGTTGCAAACGCCTACAGATTCGCCACAAAAAGTTCCACTTTAGCTCCTTATTAAATAATATACTATTATCCACGCAAGTGATATAATAGTCATATTATTTTCAACATTTGAGTGAAGTAATACGATGTGCTTTTGTCTATTACCTCTCGCATTTATTCTACTTCACTCGTTCGTAGCCATGGATACTACTAATAAAAATAAGATTTTTGTCAATATTTGACAGCTGTGTTGAGGTTACAATATACTTGTCTACCTATTTATGCCTTAAATATTCTCGGAATAAATCAATTCTGAATTACTGTCCCATAATAAATAATTTATAAACGAATAATAAATAAATATCACGTATAAACTTACAAATTACTTTTTTTTTTAAATAAAACTGACAAATTGTATGTACCATCTTGCTTTGAATTTAAATCAAAATTATAGAAACTGTCTACTATTAATTGTCAAAATATATAACTTTTAAAATTTTTAATCTAATCTAAATCTAATGGCTATTATTCCCTCAGATGATTAAAACTCTCGCTCGCTTTGCTCGCTCGTGTTGTAAACTGTAAACATCAACTTCATGAAAAATAGCATCCATTATAACGTCGTTGTATAATATACTATTATTTTCATTTTCAAATAATACAAAGTAACGCTGTTTACAAATAATTCTACTGCTAGTACAAAATTTAGGTGTCTATATCTCGTACAAATTTCTATTTCGCTTTCAATTTCATTATTAGAAAGTAGAAGAAGTGCTACTTCTTACAACACCGAACATTAATCCACATATGTAAAACAGTAAAACAACAAATAAATCATACTTACACGTCATTTGAGAACAAGACGAACAAACCCACAGGCACTAGAGTAGTTATCACCACTTTGGAAACAAAGTCAAAATCATTCTTCTTTAATTTAGAGTCTTTCGAATACATCTCTCCGGGTCTAACTTGTACGTTAAACCTCTCGGACCGCGACAGCAGTTCTGGCATCATTTTAAAAATCACTTTCACGTATTGTAAATGATTGGGAAATGAATATTATCACTTATCACCGGGACACATCTTCCAGTATCCTGTGTAATTCGCATCAAGGTTAGAGAGAAATAATTTTATAGCATAATGTTTAAATAATGGCCGTGTCATACGCCATTCAAGTATGATATGTTGATAAACATGAATTATTTTTTTGATATGTTGCTATCAACATGCTGCCCGTACATCATTATTTTACAGAGTGTACCATAACTTCGAATACATACGTTTTTGTTGATTACGCATGGAAATAATTGTTGTCTGTATGCAGGGGCTGAAAGTAGCGTTTTGCTGACTGAGGCTGGAGATAACACGAGCGCAGCAACTAACAAATTTTTTCTATGGTTACCTAATTGATTTTGACTACAATTTAACTGGAAATTATTTAAATAGATATGTGCATTAAAATTAATACTTTGTGCATTAAAATAAAAATCTGACGTGGACACCACATGACTTCCTTGTACGCCTTGTGTGTTCATACTTTTCTTAATAACTAAAATGTAAAATAATATTAAAAATTCTTTTAACTTATTATACTAGTATACTCACAAATATATTTTAGTCATTTTATTTAAACTGCAGAAGAAGATATAAAGCATATTTTACTATTGTCACTGTCGTCATAATCATTTAAATTTTACGTAGTAACAAATGTTAATCGATCATGGACTACAAGATACCGAAATCCTATAAATTATAAATATATACTTTAATTATTTTTAAATGAAAACAGATACAAAAATATTTATAAAATACCGATTGTAGGTAATAATCACATAATCTTTCATTTAAAATAAAAAAAATTGTCTAAAATTAAATATTTATCGAAATATTTTTAAAAAGTACTACTTCCGGTTTGTAGACTGAAACCAAAAATAGGAGGTGCACAACTAGATGCTATAACAGTCCTAAATACAAAATTTCAACTTTCTACGTCTAACCGTATTTGAGTTATGCGACACACATACGTCCGTCCGTACGTACGTACGTACATACGTACGTACGTACGTACGTACAGACGTACAGACGTCACGTCGAAACTAGTCATAATGGATTCAGAAAAGGTCAAAACGGATATTTCCGTCAAAATCTGAGAACCGAAATTTTTCGCGATTACAATACTTCCTTACTTCGTACAAGGAAGTAAATAATAAAGAATATAAAATTGAGCAATATTTTATTTATAGTGTTCTTATCAAAACCAGAGTATGTGGGATTCTAGAAAGGTAAAAAGTGTCTTTATTTTGTTTAGTTTAAGAAGAGTTTTTATCAAAAATGGAGTATATGGGTCTCAAGAAGGTATATTGTTATTTACTTTAGTTTAAGAAGAGTTATTAACAAAAGCAGATGATGTGGGTGTCAAGAAGGGTAAAAAGGTTTTTTTCTTTAGTTTAGTTTAAAATCATAGTTTTTACCAAAAAATGGAGTATGTGGGACTCAAGAAGAGTAATGGGTTTTTTAATTTATTTTAGTTTTTTGTGCGTAGGTATACCAAAAATTGGAGTACGTGAGATTTAAGAAGAAGAGTAAAATGTTTCAAGCTATTATATAGGTACTGAAATCGGTATTTATTTCTCATTATGATAATAATTATTCTATTATTGTATTTTTTATTTAAAGCAAAAATAGTATTTGTTTAATGTAGGTACATTTTTAAATATTTTAATGCACATAAAATCGTTTTAAAGCACACTATAAATAAAATATTGCTCAATTTTAAATTCTTTATTTTAAATAGATATATATATATATATATATATATATATATATATATATATATATATATATATATATATATATATATATATATATATATATATATGTCGGAGTACGAGCGGAGCGAACCAAAAATGATCAGTTACGTGATCAATAAAACTACTAAAAGGCGCAATTATTGGAATAGTTAACTAATCGAATCACCAAATAAATAACACATTTATCACTCATCTCATGGACCAGTTAATCGTGATATACAAACTGTGATGAGTAGGAAAGATGGCAATTCCCCACCACGAGCTACTCGTATCAGAGCATCTTCCAGACTGCTGATATCCGAGTCACACCTAGCACGTAATCCCAAGTGTAGTAACGTAATCGAACAAACAAACACGATCATAACTTCATTAGTACACTTGCATTCCAATATCATTAATTATTTTTACAATCAACATGATTGCTAACTCCGACATATTTAATGTTAAATATTTTTATTTTAATGCATAAAGTATTAATTTTAGTGCACATATCTATTTAAATAATTGCCAGTTAAATCATACCCATTGATTTGTATTAGCAATCAACAGAAAATTTGGAATTTTTCATTTATATCATCATATCTGCAAAAGCTAAAATAAATGCAAAAAATAAACTTGACAAATAATTTTGATTGAAAATTGAAATATTTGTATAAATTTAAAATAAAATAACAAGAATATTATGCGATTTATATTATCGATAATGTTGCTAAGCGACGAGGTGAAACCAAATGTGTTTGAACATTCAATGGGGCTTAAATCGCATAAATATTCGCGTTATATTCAAAAGATTCAAAGCTTAATCGTATCATCAACGACAGTTATGTTAAAACAAATCAACAATTTTATCTGTCAATTAGATAACAGTTTGCATATTATGGAAGGTTTTGATGTTATTATGGTTGTATTTAACGTATTAAGTTCGTAACTAATGAATTATAAGTATATAACGTATTATGTTGTTTATAATTATCAATAAATGTTACATATTAAAAGGTAATAACAGTTGATGATACGATTAAATTATTTTTGATTACTGGATTAACAGATTTTTATAAGTAGCGGTCTGAAAATATAGGTACCTAGTCTAATAAGTAGTAGGTACTGAATTCTCATAATTACTAATAAAAATAAATTTAGTACACACCTAAATAAATTGAAATTAATTTATAGAATATAATTATTGGAACTTATGTTAAAAAAATCTGACGTGGCCATCACACAACCTTCCGCCATATCTAGACTTTAAACAGAAATGTATACGTACAATCCGGTGCCCATTTAAAATATACAAATAAAAATCTAAAATATTCTCGAAAATATTCAAACACAGAAATTAGTATCACCTGAATCAAAAGATTCATTCACACGAAAAATCTTCTGTGTTGAAGCAATCCTCCGTTCAGTTACTACATTTAATAGCTTACTTTTTTTCTTTTTTTTTTTTTTAATGGTAACCAACCTACAAAATTAACTTCCAATTACAGGATGGTAGATGTTATTATAGTGGAATCCAACCACTCGGACCCAGTGGTATTATTGTCGGTTGTGCTGGGAATCGAACTGGGGACCGCTAGCATGCTAGGCGGACCCTCTACCGCTGAGCTAACCACTGGCCGTGACTTATGACTTATATAGCGCTAGTATGCCAACTTGTCACCCATCTCATCTGTCAATATTTTTTATGCAGAAACAAAAATCAACCGATCATGGATTACAAGATTTCAACGTTTTATTTGATAAATTTATTTTTTAAATTTTACTGCAGTTCTTTAATGCTACCAGATAAAGACAATTTTTTTATAACGTAAATTGCAAATAACTTTTCCTCTTATTCTTATTACAAATAAATACTATATTTATCCAAATTTATAGAAATTTTTTACACTTAATCTTTTCAATCTTCAAAAAATTTCACTTCCGGTGAAGATATTTGTACCAAAATCTAATGAGCTCTTCCTATTCGTATACAATTGTAAAATACCAAATATCAAAATTTTTGGGTAATTCCTATTTGAGTTATCCGATAGACGGCATCGGCCCGGACCACACACATACACACACACGCACACACACACATACATACAGACATCATCGGGAAATTATCAAAAATGAGTTGTAAGGACCCTAATTCGTGCTCATCCACTAAAAACTCACTACCAGATTTTTTGCATGATTCCAATACCTTCCTTTACAGGTAAGCGGAAGGTAAAAATTATTACTTTAGTGATACTGAATTTTGGAATTTTTGAAAAAATATTATTTATCAGCATATAAAACTGTATATTAACGAATGTACTCAAAGTTATGACACAGCTTGTATCTATCACTTGGGTGTGTCAGTCTCACATATAACATGATTAATGATTAATTTTACCTTATTTTTGTGACATCACACCATGTTAATGTTACAAATATTTTAAAAGCTGATTTTTAAGTGTGTTACCTACTACACCAAATATTAACGACTGAAAGTATATACCTGTATTTATGTACGTTTTTACCTATCTTTGTTTTTCTTTTTAAATAATGTATAGATAATATTTTTTGCTAAAGATAAAAACTGTTATTAATTTATTTATTTTCAAGTTTTTAGCACGAAATAATTTTTGCATATTTCATGATAATATAATAGGGCTTGATTCGAAAAAAGAACTGAAATGTGATTCATATAGAATAAAGCACAAAAAGCAACGTTTATGTGCGATTTTATAAAGCTGATATCAATAATTAATTATTGGTAAACAAATGAAATAAAAAAGATGGCAACACGAGCGTGTTTTTAATTCTTTGCTGTGGAAATTTTATGTCTAATTTATTATTGATAGTTTCTGGTACATTTATTAGTAATTATGCAAGTGATAAATTTATTTGTATGGCGAATTCAAACCTTTATTGTTCGCTATATGGTTCATATATGCCGCACAGATACATGAGGGTTACACGTGCATGTAGTTTTGAGCACAACATTGAATTTTATGGGGTCACTAAACAACGATTAAACTTTATTCACGTGTAATATTAAATATTGTTTTTGATATGATTCATCTTGATCTTGCGAAAAACATTAACTTTCGTGGTACAATTCTTATCACAATTTGATTGGGAATAAGATATAAATCCGCCTTTTGTAGTGCTGTTTTCATTATTTATTTAATGGATAAAATACAATAACGACGAACTAAAATTGCAAAGAAGTATTCGGAAAGGTTCAAAAATTAATTGCTGAAATTTTTACACGTTTACGATATTTTTTCTACAAGCACTACTGTAATTGGGCATTATTGTACATTGTAATGTTCAGAAATAATGCCCAGACTCCCTACTCCAGTGCTGACGATTTATGAAAAATTCGATATACGTTCGATTGAGTGAGAGTGATGGGAGATAAGTAGCAAAGGAAAGGTATATTGCTTCTATTCCAAGAAAATAGAACCAAATTTAGAAGTATCCTCTTTACCTGAGAGGCAAGAAAATACCTTGACTTAGAATTTCGTCAAGTGTATGAAATCCAAATGAATTTTGAACCAGAGAGTTAAACTGTAACCTACTATGTAAGAAATAAAAATGTTTAGATTTTTGTTTCAGTTTTAATCTGATTTAATTAACAAATCTAATTCAATAAATTATTTTTTCAATACCTGCACCGAAAACGCCACCTTTCGTCCCTATTATTAGGGACGAAAGTGAGGTATTTCTGACCGGTCAGTAATATTCCTCCCTGGGCAGTAAAAGTAGTTTTCCTCCCGCTTTATACGCGTATCCACTTTATTTTTTCTCCTTAGGGAGGAAAAGTACTTTTTCTCTTGCCTAATGCGGAAATCCACTTTATCTTTTCCTCTCTAGAGAGAAAAAATACTTTTCCTCCCGCTTTATGCAGGATTCCAAAATATATTATTTAGATTATTTTTATTTATTCTCCTTAGGGAGGAAAAGTACTTTTTCTCTCGCCTTATGCGGAAATCCACTTTATCTTATCCTCTCTAGAGAGAAAAAATACTTTTTCTCCCGCTTTATGCAGGATTCCAAAATATATTATTTAGATTATTTTTAATTATTATTAGAGATATAACTTCTGACGACCATTTTTTGTAATATAATAATATTTATTTATTTGAATATAAGATCTATAAAAATATAACGTTATAATGTAATTAAATTACATTATTCTTAAATATGTTTTATGATTAATTTATCTATTATTGTCTTTGTGTTACAAAGTTTAGAAATAGATATACGAGTATGTAAATATAAAAAGCATCGTTTAATTATTTTTTTATGATAATTCTTAACGCATAATTTCATGATCTACTAATTTTATTTGAGTTATTTCACTACAATATGTTTTATAAATAAATATATATGAATTAATGAGTTCTAATTTTAATGCAGAATTTTGACAATACAAGTGATTCAAAAAGAAAGTATCTATCCAAGGTATCATCGACAGTAGTGAATCCTAATTTACAAAATATTTCAAAATCTGAAGCCTCTGTTTACCGTAGCTAATGTTGTTTTTCCGAGAAAATTGGGAATATAGCTATCTTTTGCTTTGTATCTTCTGCCTCTGTTCATCAACGACTGCAGACGTATTTCGAATTTTTCATAAATCGTCAGCACTGGAGTAGGGAGTCTGGGCATTATTTCTGAACATTACTGTACAACCCATATAATATGTAAGCTTGTCCTTACGTACAGCCGTGCGTAAAAGAGTTCGATCGGACGATTAAGGAATTTATGTTTTATTTTGATGTCAAGCAACTCTGATTATACATTTTACACACCGTCTGATGTTACCAAATTAACAATAATCATCTACTGATAAAATCCCGTGAAAAATATAAAATTGTGTACCAAAAAATTATGGATAATAATTATAAATAATATAAAAAATAGAACAAAATTGTTATCAAATGGAAATGAACATAGTTGTGATCGAAAAAAAGTATAGTACACAACTTGAGTTGTGAAGCAATTACGCATTCGTGAAATTACACACTTCTTGCCTATGGCTCTTATGTAACTTTTTCACTCGTTCGTAATATGCTTTTTCTAACTCTTGTTATATAGGTACTAATAAAATTAATCGTTACTTATACTTATGATGAAAATGTATGCAGTGATTGGGAGAAGTATAATATATGACAGGAGTGAACACTCGGGCGGATGTGTGGCCTTTCTGTTTACCTTTTAGAGAGAGACAGAAAATACGGGCCAGCTTGGAGCATGCATTCTTTGACGGCAGTGGTGGATTTAGAAAATTTTGAGAGGGAGGGGGAACAAATATAATACATTGAAAAGTGGTATATTAAAATAGGTATATGTAAATTGAATAAATACGTTATAGATCGGGAGCTCAGGACAGGTGATGGTATCCGATTTCATACAGCATGCTTTTTGGAGGATAGAATATTGACCCTATGACAACAAAGAAAATTGGGTATTAAACCCTTGCACGCTTTCCGGTTATATGGAAAATTGCATTTTTACACTTACACAAAAAATTTGTGTAAACTTAAACACATTTAAAGTCTTAAAAATTATAGGCATGCGATTCACAGGATCCCAAAATGCTCAAACGGTCACGTGGTCTTGTAATAAAAAAATATGATTTACCGGGTTTTCATACAACATGCCGATATTTGTGTCATAAAACACCTATAACCAAATTGCCATGCAGTCCTCGTTGGACCCAAAGTTGGAAAATTTCGGAAAAGTTTTGTGCAAGTGGAAATGAAATTTTCCATATGACAGGAAAGCGTGCAAGGGTTTAATACCCGTTTTTCTATGTTGTCATAGGGTCAATATTCTATCCTCCAAAAGGCATGCTGCATGCTGTATGAAATCGAAGACCATCACCATCACTTGTCATGAGCTCCCGGTCTATTAGCTTTATTCTATTCTAGCGCAATATTGTTACACTATAAATAAAATGTCTGTCAAATTACAATAATTTTGTTACTGGAGTCCAAATTACCTAGGTAAAATACCGGGAGTTTTTTTTATTAGTAAACATAGGGCTTGTCATTACCATAGTTACAGTGTTCTAGAATGACAGCAATGCATTGGAGCGTCTTTTTTATCAGTAAACATAGGGATAATTACATACTAAAATAAATATGAAATATAAATTAAAGAAATGATAAATTATTTATTTATATTTTCTACACTTAAGAACTAGGTAGATACCTACATTAAACTAATGAGAATTTTTTTAATCGAATTAAATGCTCAAAATTGGAACCATTAACTTCTAAACAATATCCTAAACGATTATAAAAATAATTTATAGCATTTGCTGGGGAGTAATATTTTAGGAAGCAGCACTAATTCAATTTTTTAATTGTTGAACATTCATTCTGTCACCATTGTACACATTATTTTTTAAGTGTCTACCTAGTTCTTAAATTCTCATTAGTTTAATGAATCTACCTAATTCTTAAGTGTAGAAAACATAAATAAATAATTTATCGTTTCTTTAATTTATATTTCATATTTATTTTCGTATGTTAATTATTATCCCTATGTTTACTGATAAAAAAAACGCTCTAATGCATTGCTGTCATTCTGTAACACTGTAACTATGGTAATGACATGCCCTATGTTTACTTATATAAAAAACTCTCTGTATAGTAAAATTATATATATAAAATGTAATATTGTTTAACTATGGAAAATTAAATATCTACACATAATTTACATATTTTTATTATAGTAATTTTACATAATTTTTTTACAGCGTATGACTTAATTAAGTAAGTATCAACAAGATATAATTGAAAAAATCTGGCGTGGACACCACATGACTTCCTTGTACGCCTTGTGTGTTCATACTTTTCTTAATAACTAAAATGTAAAATAATATTAAAAATTCTTTTAACTTATTATACTAGTATACTCACAAATATATTTTAGTCATTTTATTTAAACTGCAGAAGAAGATATAAAGCATATTTTACTATTGTCACTGTCATGTCATAATCATTTAAATTTTACGTAGTAACAAATGTTAATCGATCATGGACTACAAGATACCGAAATACTATAAATTATAAATATATACTTTAATTATTTTTAAATGATAGCAGATACAAAAATATTTATAAAATACCGATTGTAGGTAATAATCACATAATCTTTCATTTAAAATAAAAAAAATTGGCTAAAATTAAATATTTATCGAAATATTTTTTAAAAGTACTACTTCCGGTTTGTAGACTGAAACCAAAAATAGGAGGTGCACAACTAGATGCTATAACAGTCCTAAATACAAAATTTCAACTTTCTACGTCTAACCGTATTTGAGTTATGCGACACACATACGTCCGTCCGTACGTACGTACATACGTACGTACATACGTACGTACGTACAGACGTCACGTCGAAACTAGTCATAATGGATTCAGAAAAGGTCAAAACGGATATTTCCGTCAAAATCTGAGAATCGAAATTTTTCGCGATTACAATACTTCCTTACTTCGTACAAGGAAGTAAAAAGGGTGATTATAAATAATGTAATTGATAAAAAGCCAGAGGCTTTTATATTATGTTGTATTTATTGTAAAACGTATGACGGTAACAATGGTAACGCACGGGCCCAGTAGTGATCTTTTTCTCGCACAGGGTAAACGGAAATGCCACGAATATGCAGTAATGCTACGATATGGAGTGTCCACTCCTGTGTTTATATTTTACTTGACAGCTGTTCATTGGTTAATAATGTTAATATCAAATTTATTATTTTTTTGGGCTTGTTATAAAATTTATTCTTAAAAAAAAAATTTAATAAAAAAATCATGCAAGTAGCCCATTGGGGGCTGGGTAAATACAACAAAAAATTTCATTAACATTAAAAATTTATTTTAAATTAATAATACATTAACAAATATCGCAATAATTCCCTCTCTAATTAATGCGAACCAATTCGTTTCCCACGTACTGGTAGATGGGTCCTCTGATTGGTTCCACCGTCTCGTACATCAAGTTGGCAATGACCGCTGCGTTTTTGTCTCCGGCTGGGTCTGGTGACGTCATGTAGACCACCCTCTGCAGTTTGCCATCTTGTTGCAGGATGTAGTAATGACCAGTCGTAGATGCGCCAGCGACTGCCGTGGAAATTGCTACGCTGGGATTGGAGTCCGAATCGGAATCTACATCCGTGTCTGGCTCCTGAAAAAAAATAGTATTTATGATACAAGTGTATAAGTAAGCTTTTAAAGCACGTATGACGGGATTAAGCGGCTCGTCTACGTTTTTTCCGAACACTCTCGATTTTACTTTTCTGTTCTGCCTTTTTCCCCGCTGCTACGGCTGCCTGAAACCAGCCCGAAATTCGTACTTTGCCGCATCCTAGCAATGCAATGTCATTTTGAAGAAAAATACTGTGACAATTGTTTACATTATAAGTGCGGTAGGGTCAATTTTACAACGCGAGGTTCAATATTAAAGTACGACGCGAAGCGGAATGCTTTAATAAAACCGAGCGTTGTACAAATACCTAACGCACACATTGTGTAATATATTTTTTGGCCGATGTATCTGTTTATTTAAAATATCGTATTTTCTACGAGGTTAACTGAGATTTGACAAATGCACTAAAATTTCCTTGTGTCTACTGACCTGAGATGTCGACAGTAAATGTTGCATTTAAAATTAATCTGTTTTATTTATTTCAGACTCTATTGAACAATAAATTGTGTAAAGTAGCATTTTTGTAGGCTCTCTATTTTATTTTAAAGTTACCTTTTTATGTAATGGCATATTGATGATAACGAACCATATGCGACAATAGTTATGACATTGTGTAAAATCGCAACTATGATACCATAATAGTCAACGACGTCTGATTGTTATGTTTACAGTTCAGGAGGCCAAAATAGTATATTATATTAAAGGACTAAAGCGCATGATTTAATCCTGAGGGTGAAGTTTATTTCACGAACCGAAGGTGAGGGAAATAATCACCTGAGGGATTACTTTAGTAATGACCCAGTGGCACTCAATATGTTTTCTTTAAGTAAAACACCCTTAATTTTACGAATTTTTGAAAAATTCTTTCTGTTCCGTTATCAGTAGAACGTGTTACATGTACCCTTAAAGTTTGATCCATAAGTACAGAGACACCCCGTATACGTTCTATTTTTTGAACTTCATCCTCAAACGAATACAAAATAGTTTAAAAGAATACACATTTTGCTATTTTGACAGTAAACTTTATGACAATTATTTATATTGTTACCATAAACACTCTGTAACAAATAGCACGTATTTACGTGACAACGGGGTTAATTAATTTATTTCTTTGACAACGGGATTAAATATAAAAAATAATCACTTGAGCTGAAATTAAGAACCTAATAGAGGGATTCTGTGCAAATCTATAAGTTTTTCAAATTTGTAAATTTTTAAATATTGAACAAAATCACATCAATGTTTGTTGACAAATATAAAAATGTTCATATGATTATAAATTTCATTGCGATTTTGTTTGATATTTACAATTTTATAGATCTGTAACAACTACAAATTTGCACAGAATCGCACTATAAGTCCCTAAAAATAAAGACTAAAGAAGAGTTTTTGTCCCGGAAGTGGAAAAATATCGTTTTTAGTACCATGTAACTATAGCCTATTAAAATTATATTATAGGTAAATTAAAATCATTTTACTGAAGTTATGAAATTTTAAAAACTCTGTATAGTTCCTTATTTGACGAAAAAAACGTAACGTGACAAAATGCCAAAATAAATTTCATTTCCCGTCTTTCCCCAAGCGAAATAACTGCTCGCTTGAGAGGGAAAGTGCTGATTCGCAACCACTCCAGACATAAAACAAAATCTTACATAGTTATCCCATTTCCTTAGCAATAATTTAACACCGCACAACTGTCAAATCCCATGAAAAACAACAGAACAAACCTCAGTAGTAGTGGTCGGCCTGAGCGTCGTCCTTTCGGGCCTCTTCGACTGTTTCCGTGGCCTCTTCGTTGTGGTCGGAGACCCGTACTGCCTTTCTGGAGAAAATTCCTCGTCGGGGGTTCCCCGGTTTTCCACAGTTTCATCAGATTCGTCTCTAGTTGTCGGATTTTGTTGTTGTTGTTGATTAAATGATTCTAAATTTTGAGACGCATCGAATTGAGTCAATTTTCCAAACTGCTGCTGCTGCTGCTGCTGCTGTTGTTGTTGTTGTTGTTGTTGTTGTTGTTGTTGTTGTTGTTGTTGTTGTTGTTGTTGTTGTTGTTGTTGTTGTTGTTGTTGTTGTTGTTGTTTATTTTGCGGAACTTGGGACAAATACGTTTTTCCAGGTGCAGGAATGTTGCTATCAGGTCGTGCTTGGTTAAAGTTATTATTATTTCCTGCAAAATTATTTGCTGGTTCTTCTTTTGGAACAAATTGCGTTCTTAATGGATCAACACCATTTTGGTTATTAGGTACGCCATTTTGATTATTGACTGTTGGTGCGCCATATTCATTAACAGTTGGAGCGCCATATTGATTGTTTACGACTGGAACGCCATATTGATTGTTGATTTGGTTTTGTTGAGGTCCTGCGTATTGTTGTTGATGACCACTGTATTGTTGTTGTTGCGTAGAGAACTGCAATGTGTTGTATTGTTGGTTCTGGTATTGAGGGGGCGCGCCATATTGTTCAGATGGTTGACGGGATGGTAGAGCAAATGATTGACCATTTGGACGCCAACCACTTGCAGGATATGGTGCAGGTGCTTCGCCGTATACGGTTGAAACCATCGCAATTATTATTAATATCTGTGGATCACATATTATTAAACAATAAAATATCTTCTGACATACTTTGTTTAGACTAAACTCATTTTTAAACGACCCGTCTAGGTTTTTTCCCGAATTCCTAGAATACTCTCGATTTTACTTTTTTTATTAAAATTCCACTCTTTTCCTTTCCAAAACTCATACTTTACCGCATCCTAGCAATTTAATGTCATTTTGAAGTTGAAAAATACTGTAAAAGTGTTTTCGTTGCGAGTAAACTGTTAGTTTTTATTGACTTCAAGGTAATGTTTATAATATAAACATTTAATAGAGAAAGAATTGATCTACAAATGTGCTTTTTTAAAATTTAAAAAATAAATTTCTATCAGGAGATATAACCGTGTAAACTTTGCATAAATTGGAAATTTTTAAGAATTTTTCGAAATTTATATAATCATGTAAAATATTTTAATTAAAATTTTAAAAACGCGCAACTATTAATTGATTCTTTAAGTATATAATCCTTGTTGAAATACAATTTTAGCATTTTTGTACTGCGGCCACAAAACACTCGCTACGTTAGTACGTTTTGTGCTGTATTTTAGGAGGCAGACACTGGTGTCTGTTCGTTGTTTTAATCATAAGGCCGACGCAGACACCGGTGTCTGCTTCAATATTTTTCCAAATGTGTTTCTGAATTTTGAGAAAAATAATCATGTGAGAATTGCCTGTCAAATAGCGACGCCGTTAAATTGAACCTTCAGTGAGTTTTAGAAAAGAAGATTTCTTATTCATTGATAGCTTTAAAACAGTTTTCTTTTTCAAAGAATCCATGTGAGAGCAGAATATTAGGAGCAACTCGATTTTGGTTGAACTCTGATTAATTTAATATTAAGGTTTTTGAGACACACGACGCTATATAGAACGATATATGCGTACTTGCATGAATATTTTTAATAAAATATTTTTGAATAATAAGAGATAAAAATTTGAAACTTATTTTTATTTTGACTTTGTTATCAACAAGCCCAAAAATAATTAAGGGAAATTGAATATTTTTTATGTGACCATCTACCACGAAGTATAATATTATAAACACAGAAGTTCAGACGCCCTGTATATTATCAATACTGTAGATTCGTGCCGTTTCTGTTCACCCTGTGTGAGAGTGAAAGATCACTACAGGGCCTGTACGTTACTATCGTTACAGTTGTTTATCGTCATAGAATGCATGATCCGAGCTGGCCGTATTTTCTGTCTCTCTCTAAAAGGTAATCAGAAAGGCCACAGTTCATCCGCCAGAGTGTCCACTCCTGTCATATATTATACTTCGTACTCTATTCAAAATAATGTCACATAATTTTTTTTTTTAAATTAAATTTATATTTTTTTCTACTCCCGGTATTAAAACATCATTTAACGAACTGGTTTCAATGGCGCTAAATAACATATTAAGGCTCCTTTCGAATGAGCGTAGTGTAGTTACTTATTAAATTCATAACTCGCCCATTTCGATTACTTTACGAACCAAATTTTGGTAGCAGTATACTAGCTGTATGTATTGTCTTTTTCGATTTTCCGAACTTGTTTTGAATAATGGAAAGTCTAGAAAACCATCAAAATTCGTAGTTTACCAATAACTTTTTTGTCGATTTTCATATTTTTTTCAAAAAAATTACACATGTATCTGCTATAGTGTCTCAACAGCGGTACATCGCTATTTTTCAAGAAACGTCCCTCATTTTAAATAAAAAAAAATCAAATTTTAGCTTTTAATTTTTTTCGAAAATTTTTAAAATTTAAATATGTACCGCTGTTAAGCACAATATTTTAAAGAATTTTTGTAAATAATTTTGTTCTCGAAAATTTCCCTAAATAAAGTTATTAGTAAACTACGAACGCCTGTCTATGCGAAGGTGAAGTCTTAAACACACCTCGACAAGCCGCGGTTTTGGCCGTTTTTGAACATAGCAACTATATTAAGCACGGAGTGAAGTTGGCTCCTATATTTCACATTTAATTTTTGTGAAAAACTAAGTGAAATTAATCATTTCTTTCGTTCATTGTCAATTTTTTTTCCAATATAACGGTTAAATACATTTGCCAAAGTAGATTTTTGTAGCTATATCTATGTATAATATCATTATGATTTAACCTAAATGTTCAAATTATTCTAAATGAAATTTTACATATTTATGTTGTTTAATTTGTGGTCGTAGAAAAAGTATAGTATGTGGCTCGTTTATAAAATCTCTAGATACTCGCGCAGCGAGTGTATTTATAGTGTATAAATACACTCGCTGCGCTCGTTCCTAAAAAACTCGTGACTAAAATGACGTTTATAAAACTAGATACATAATATACTATTACCTATGTTTACCACCTAATGTTAGGTGCATTGTGATAGAAATCTCATTTGCAGTACCATGCAAGTAGCAATTATTATGACACTACAAATAACGTGTGGACAGCTAAGTTTTTCTTACCTTCATGGTTATCAGTTATCACAGTACACAAATCAAATCCAAACTGCAACTGACACTCAGCTAATCTTTGACTTGTTTATATATCCATCTAAGTCATTGATATTCTTAACACCAGTTCTTGCATGTGACATCAGAAACACGAGACACTATTTGACACAACGTACACGTAAAATAATTCTGGCCTAGTAATTCACTTTTAACACATTGGTTATGCCAAGAGTGTAGTGTTTCGATAATAGTAAGGGCTTTAAACTGCAAATTATTTATTATAGCGCATAGCTGAGTGTGACTGTGGTTTTGACAATTCAGATTCGAAGCCAGTCAGATACACATTGCAGTTAAACTGCACGAAATTAACATCTGTGCTCTACACTAACAATCACGATCGAGTTGACGAATATTTAAATTATTTATTTTATTTTGACTGGTGATAAGTGATAACCGTACACATGGAGTGATTCACAACAATGCATATATGCTGTAAATTTTAAACGAGTGAAGAAAAAAAAATTGAAAATTTGGGGATCACTAAAGAGTCATAAAAACTACATTCTTATATAGTTTAGAACTTCCATGCAACGCGGAGTTTTTTTAGGGGATGACCACCCCAACATTTTTAAATAGCAACCCCTGTCGAGTTTCACCTTATTTTAAAAGTAATGAAAAAAGAAACACATCCCTATAAACCAAAACCCGATATCTTAATTCTTTCAAAAATTTAATTTAAATATTTTTTGTACGTTTATTACGATTTTTATAACAAATGTTGAAATTGTCGACTTTTTTCGGTCTCGTAATGACCCAAACGCTTTAGTGATCCCCAAATTTTCAATTTTTTTTTCTCCGCTCGTTCAAAACTTGTAGCTTCGTCCCGTACCGTGTATTTTAATGCCATATAGTAGGTAGGTACTCAATTTATGAAAACTCGCTATTTTAATTTACAAAGTTTTTAATCAAACAGTCTTGGGCCACTGTATCCATAAAACTTAAATAAATTTATTTAATTTTGAAGGCCCGTCTATGTTTTTTCCGAAATCCTAGAATACTGTCTCCACTACTGCAGTTGCCGAAACTCGTACTTTGCCGATTCCTAAGTATTCAACGTCATTTTGACGTTGAAAAATACTGTAAAAGTGTTTTCGTTGCGAGTAAACTGACAGTTTATTATTGACTTCAAGATAATGCGTTCTTAAACATTTAATAGAGAAATAATTAATCTACAGATGTACCTTTTTAAAAATTTTAAAATAAATTTCTATTAGGAGATATACCCGTGCAAAGTTTGTATAAATTGGAAATTTTTATGAATTTTTTGGAACTTTTATAATCTTGCACAATTTTTAAATTAAAATTCTAAAACGGCACAATTGTTAATTGATCCTTGAAGTATAATATAATCTTTGTTGGAATGAAGTTTTATCATTCTTGTACTGGCCACAAAACACTCGCTACGTTAGTACATTTTATGATGGATTTTAGGAAGTAGACAGGTCTCTTCATAGTTCGTCACAATCTTCAATCTAGCGGTTTAAAAAATGTGTTCCTTGCAAAACTGACCTAAAATTTACGAATTTATAAGAAATTCTTTTTGTTCCATGATCAGTAAGTAATATATATGCACGAATTTGTGAATCACCTGTATCTCCGATGATTCACAATATGTGAGGCTGCCCCATCTAATTTGGGTAAAATGGTGTAGTAGATAATATGTATTATGTGTATGATTTATAACAGATTTTTGTGATAGATATAATCTAGGATGTCAGAATATTATATTGAAAATTTCAATTTTTTTTATTCAGTGGTAATTTGAGTTATCGTACCTCCAACATCCATTCATCTATCCACCCATCCATCCATCCATCTATCTACACACACATAGATATCATCGCGAAACTATCAAAATTATGTTCTAGGGACCTCAAAATGTGCTTATCCATTGAAAACTCACTATCGAAATTTTAGCATGATTACAATACCCCTCTTACAGGACTGAGTGGCGAGAGGAAAGAAGTAGTATTAACTTTATAATTACTTTGTAAAGAAATGTGTAAGTATTATTTTTAAACCTTGTGTAGTTTGAACGTAAATACTATTGATATGCAATGTGCAAAATTTAAATTTTCGATTGTACGATCGTAGTAACATTGACCCCAAAATTTGCAAATTCTGTTGCATCACAATACATGAAATGTTTTCAAAATTATATAAACATAAATTGATTCTTTTTTTAATTCTCTTAGTTTTATTTTGACTACAAGTCTCTCCATATCATCTAAATACCTTTGTCAAAATATTTATGTACGTGGTCTGCAAACAAAAAATGTTACACTGTATGTGATGTTTGTATGTACAATTGTACGTCTCGTTTAAACGAAACATGTGTTGATTGACATATTTATTGATGTGTCAATCCATGTTTACACGTAAATATGAGCAAATGTAACTGGTAACATTTTTCAAGAAGTTATATAAACATTTTTACAAATCATGTTACATAGTTTTGCCACATATAACTTATTATTTAAAACTAAACTATTTTATTTAAAATTAACTTACTGAAGTACGATATAAGATAGATTAAAAGTTTGTTTTATATTTTTGTACAAGATTAACGTATAAAATTTCTGCAAAAGTATAAACGTCTAGAAACTTTTCAGACGTGTTATTTCTTTTTGAATAGTTTTCTGTTGAATAATAGAGTTAAATACTTGATTTAATTTTTTTTTTGGCAATAAAAAATGTCCAAGCATAACCTATAGGTATACCTATTCATTCGTTGAAACAATTATTTAAGTCTTACTGATATAACGATATCATCATCATGTTATTTCCTTCATAAGTTTAATAATTTAATCGTATCATCAACTGTTCTTACCTTTAAATATGCAACATAATATATTGATAATTATAAACAACATAATACATTTCTTACTTATAATACCTTAGATACTTATAATTCATTAGTTACGAACTTAATACGTTAGATATGCAAACTATCAACCAATTGACAGATAATATTGCTGATTTGTTTTAACATCGCTGTCGTTGATGATACGATTAAGCTAGCCCCCTTGGATGTTCAAAGAGACTCGGTTTCACCTCGTCGCTTAGCAACATCCTCGGTATTATAAATAATATTCTTGTTATATTAATAGCTATAAATTGATTTACTTTTTACGTATAATGTAAGACATAATAAATATATCCCATGGACAATTATTTTTATTGTTTTCCTGTTTACATTAATATTCTAAACTAAAAATTATATTTTAAGACCAACAAAACTTCAACAGAGTGTATAAAACTGACCTCTATTTTCCTGTAGAATATAATAAATAAAATTCTTTTCTAAACAATATGGTATGTAGTGTATATTATCAAAATATTTTAGTAATTTATGTACAAATATTTATACGATATGAACATTTTCGAAAAAATAACATTATAACAACATAAATTTACAAATCAATCTTGCTTCTATAATTCAGTATATAAGTATATTCTAATTCGAAATGACATGTACACAAATATGTACTATTTTCTATTTTATGTAATCATGTTAAAGTAAAAGTAGTTAATGATGTTGTACATGTTAACATACAATATAAAAATCTGATGTGGCCAGCACACGACCTCTCGCCTAATTCTGCTTATTCTACTAATCTAATAAATAATTATTTACATATCAAATTTAATAGTTTCATGTTCATGTAATACGTCAACGATAATGTAAACCAGATGCAGAAGGTGTCAAAAAATGTCACTCTCATAAAAAATTAAATTTTGTGTAGAAACAATTTTCATATGATCATGGACAACAAAATACTGGAATAAACTAGAATATAAATTTTACTTTACTTTATTGTTAAATACTACCAGACACAGCAAATTTTATTTTAAATTATCTGTACTCGTAGATAATTATATTTTCTTTTATTTTTTATTGCAATTGTCATAAAGAAATAATGTACCAATTATTTATTAGGAAAACTATTTCAAGCTTCAAAAGTACTACTTCCGGTTTGCAGATTTCTACCAACATATTATCCGATGTTATTTGGTTATTGAAGGTTTGGTACATTTTGAGTTATCGTGAACGAATAATCGTCCCATACATTCATACGCCCATACGTCCATACATCCACACACACACACACACACGCGCACGCACGCACGCGCACGCACGCACGCACACGCACACGCGCGCGCGGACACACACACATCATCGTGAAAATAGTAAATTCGTATTCTAGAGACCCTTAAAACGTGCTTATCAATCTACTAAAACTCTATAGAATACGAGGCGAGAGGTAAAATAGTTGTTTAACATAATTGGCGGTAAGTGAAAACAATGTTAAAGTTATTTTATTTTTCTATTTTTCGATGGCAAGTTTTAGGTTTAGTGCAAGAATTGCATTATTGGAACTTGGTCCATTTAAATGAAAATTTTGGGGATGATAGTATTTGCATACTTAGAAGAGCAACATTGCACAAACACACACATACACACACCCAAACTCTAATATAAACTCACACATACACACTACGTGGTCAAACCTAAAACTTTGAATTTGAAAATGACTCTTTTATGGAAATGATCTTACTATGTGTTTGTTTTTTGTAAGTTTAGAAGTTGAGGTATTTTCAACCCTTCTTAATCAGAACTGGCTCAAAAAGTCACAGTAAAACGTTGCCTGTAACTGTAAAGGGAGAATTTATTTTTTACAAGTAATGTTATATAGTCTTGATTATTTAAAATTATTAGTTGTTTTTAATTTTATATCGAAGCTTTGAATTATGAACATGACTATTATTATTATCAAACTATTACTTATACTTGATTAAGTATGATTTACAATGTTGACAAGTATGAGTCATAAACTGAAATACAAAAATTTTCTGTAAACAATTAAAGTTCCTAATTGACATGAATCATCCATGGCATTCTTGTACTTCAAGTGATATTACGTAAGTCTATCCTACCCACATCCTGGGTACGATCAAAAATTACAAACATCTCAGAGAATTACATGGGACACATAATTATTACCAAATTACTAACATTGGGATGTAACGTACAATGTTACTAAGGGCGGACATTAGCAATCGCTAGAGGATATTAATAGCATGTTAATAGGCAAATACAGCAAGTAACAAGCCGGGATGTTCACATTCTTGAAATGTTCTGGGGATTTTATTTTTCCAAGTGGGTAAAGTCTTAACACAAATTTTCCATAGCGACGTTGTTGTATCAATGTATCAGAGTTGCAACCAAAACCGAATTGTTCTTAAAAATGAGGCGAAATTATGTTAAGCCCTGTTCGAACGAGGCTTCTTTGAAGATTCTACCAAGATTCTGAAGCCTGGAAAAGACATTTTCTTCTTTCTAGTGAGAATTACTTGTTACATTGCGGAGCCGCTAAATTGAATCTTTCAATGTGCCTTGGAAAAAAAGAATTTATAATTTAATGATTGCTTCAAAACCATGAATTTTTTTTTCAAGATTCAGAATCTTGAAACTTCTTCTTTTCCAGGATTCAGAATCTTCAAAGAATCTTCGTGCGAACAGGGCTTTAGTTACGGTAGTAACAACAAAAACTTATTGGAACTTAGGCTATTTACAGGCTCCAGAATGGTATATATAAACTTAATATAGGACAATGTCTTAAATAAATATTTAAGATACTTGTTGAGGGGAAGTAGCCGAGATTACATGGAGTACCGACAACGAAAAATTGTCAGTGGCACTGAAACAATGGTTTTGGTACAACCATGTTTTTAGGTTAGCCTGCGGCGCACTTTAAAAAATAACTCGAGGACTGCGCGCTCCGCGCTCCAACTTGCGCTGCGCGCGCCTTTGGGTATACAGTGAGCCGTTAGTCGGGGACAAGGTCTAACTGGGATAGTGAGACGTCAATTGTGGTATCAACTAAGTTCCAGTAAGTTTTTGTTGTTACTACCGTAAGTTCCGCTGGCATTCCTTCCGCTAGCGGAACTTTTTATTGCAAAAAAATTAAAGAGCCTAAAATTGGGGGTGAGGCATTTAATTAGCCTATAATTAGCCTATAATTTTCCATAGGTTTTTTGTTTCTTTTTGTGAATTGACACCGCTAGCAGAATGGAGGTGAATATAAGCGATTGACATGTTTATTTTGTTTATATATTACAGTTATTCTGATTCTATGTACTATAATATTTTGTTTTTATGGATGTGTAGTGTATGTATGCTATCTTTCTAAATAAATTAAGATAAGTACCTATACTGTTATACTGTTAACTACCTACACTGTTTCCCAGAAGTCCCGGGACGGAGCTATAAGTTTTGAGCGAGTTAAAAAAAATGGAACATTTGGGGATCACTAAAACGTTTGGGTTATTGTGAGACCGAAGAAGGTCGACAATTTGAACATTTGTTATACAAATCGTAATAAACCTGCAAAAAACATTAAAATAAATTCTTCAAAGAATGAAGATATCGGGTTTTGGTTTATGGGGATGTGATTCTTTTTTCATTATCTTTAAAATAAGGTGAACCTCGACAGGGGTTGATATTTAAAAATGTTGGGAGGTCATCCCCTAAAAATACTCCACGTTGCATGGAAGAATGTAGTTTTTATGACTCTTTAGAGATCCTCAAATTTTTTTTTCTTCACTCATCAAAACTTATTGCTCCGGCACTTTTGGGAAACCCTATATATATATATATATATATATATATATATATATATATATATATATATATACATATATATATATATATGTGCATATGTTGGTTTTTCAAAGTGAAATAGACTGCAACGAAATGAAAAGTGTTGTCTTTGAAATGCATAACTTCAAGTCATTTCATTTGCCAGTTCCTGAAAATGGAAACACGTCGCTTCCAAAACGTCGTACCTATTATAAATATAATAGACTGAATTAATACCCGAATAAATAATTTTACAATTGACAAAATAAAATCCCCAGAACATTTCAAGAATGTGAACATTCCGTCTTGTCTTGCTATATTTTCTCATTAACATCCTATTAATATCCCCAGCGATTGCTAATATCCGCCCTTAATAACATCATCTATGTAACATCCCATAATGTTACAAATTTGGTAATAATATCCCAATGATGTGTCCCATGTAATTCTTTGAGATGTTTGTATTAAGTATGTAATTTTTGATCGTACTCAGGATGTGGCTAGGATAGACTTACGTAATATTACTTAAAGTATAAACATATTTTTAAACATCTCATAGACGATGCATGTCAAGTAGGTTATTAGATTTTAAATTTTGCTGTTCTTGGACTCTTTTCAAATCTTTCTATCATCGATTTACAACTGCAAGCAAACAACTCGTACATTCTCTTTACTGAAACTCACATGCATTCTCAAAATTACATGAAACACAGCAATAAAGTAGCATAAAGCAAGAAATTTTACAGATATACGACTGTTTCTTGTATAAACCACATAAAGCTATAATTTTGCGCAAGCTTACAGAGCTTGCAATTTTAGAATTGTAGAAAATTGTCTCATGTAAATTTAAAACACGCGGAAGAACGCTTAGAGGATTACCAACTCTTGAGGAAATACGATGAAATAGAAAAGGAAAAATGGAAACAATATTTTAGCTCTGTTCACACACGGATTCTTTGAGGATTCTTTCATCATTTTGAAACCTGGAAAATTGCAATTCTCTGTTTTGAAGGGCTCAGTTAAGTTGGCCCCCCACCTCATTATTTCTTTGTTTTAATATTGCTTATTATTTTGCACACATCTAGCACAATATTGCACACGCATTTTAAAAACTTGCACATGGTTCATTAATCTATAAAATTAAAAAATAGGAATGAGAGGCCAAATTAACGTTAGCCCCCCTTTTGTAAGATTTTTAACTTTTTTTTGGATCATTAAACTTGTTTAACATTGCACATTATTGCACACATTAATTATTAAGTAGCACATATTTAATTATTTAGTTGTTTTTTTTAAAGTCGCGTGGGGCCAAGTTAACGTTATAGTAAATAATGAAAAATTTATAGATTGTTTACTAATATTCATTCTAAATTACTTGCACATTCTTGCACAAGTTAAACTAACGCACAAATGCCCTTTAACAGAAAATAAGGGATAACTAACGAATTTATCTTCGAGCGGGAAGATTTACACAGTATACATTCAATGCAGAATTTACGTTCAATTAACTAATTTATAAGTAAATGGTAATGAATTGGTATACGATAAAGGCGATATAAAATGTGAATTAAAACTTTAAATTACTAATTTGAAAATCTTTTTAAATCTGACAATATTCTTTGCATTTGACAATCTCTAATTTTACATTTTCAAACTGTAGGGAAAAAGTTTAATTTAATTTTAAGCCATAGTTCAAAGCTCAATTTAAATAATATAGTACGCAACAGGCATGAACCATATTAACAAAATCATAAAAATAATAATTATTGTAATTGAAATTCGTAATCTGTCAAAATACGCGCGCATCTCCAGGATTGGTCTATTCACGTACTTCCGATTGCTAACAATGCGCAAAATCTATTGCGCACCAGTATTTTATCTAGCTCTCTCACTTAATATTGTTAACGTCTCTGGAAAAAATTACAGCAACTCGCAATTAGGCAAATACCTTATGTTGTTCAAGAATAATACATTTTAAAAAGGACGTTCTAAAGGTGGGTCTAGACCGCACCGCGCCGAATTGAGCCGCGCAGGGCGTTGCAAACATAAATGCCAAAATATAAATTGTAATTTCGTTTCTACCCAAGATTTACCTTTTATAAGTGTAAACATTCAGGATATTTCCAACTTAGAAAATAGTTTATTAAACATTATTAAAGAAACACCATCAAGAAGAAAATGTATTAACTGATTATGGGCGTCTTTGTGGTGAAAATGTCACTTTGGCTCTAGAAATTAATAATATTTTTTTGTTTTTTGAAGTGGCAAATACACAAGAGAAGAGACTTGAAACTACATGTATTTTAAAAAATATACCAAAATTTATTACACATAAATAATAATCTCTATAGTCTGCGTGGTGTGATAGGATATGAAGGGGATGGCAATGAACAAAGTCTACGACATTTTATAGCCTACTGCCGTCGCCATAATGAACAGTAGGAAATTTACAATAATGGAGATTATAAAAAACAACCATGTTCTTCCGCGAAAGTAATATATACTCAAATGCTTATGTTTTCTGTTTAAAATAAACGAATGATGAAATTCTGTGCATTTCTTTTATAGATTCGTAAATACATAAGAAAATATATCGCGTTTTTTATCTACCTACGAATATTTATATTTTTATAGATCTGTGACATTATAGATTTACCCACACAGAATTTTACTATGAAATAACTAAGGTTATAATAATTTATGTATAAAATTATTAATTATATATTTATTAATAATAACTTTTATTTTTCATAATTGTTATATTAATATAGACACAATAAACTATATTGATGTTCTTACCTCCTAAAAAACTAAATACTATTTTATTCCTCAATATTGATAAAATTAATAAGATATTTGAACACATCCAACAATGACTAAACAAAAATGAATTGAGCTTAATATTGAACTAAAATTTCTCACATTAAGAAAATTTAAAATTAGAGATTGTCAAATAAATGCAAAGAAAATTGTTAGATTCAAATTTTATTTGTAGCAAATCTAATCTGTTTTGTTACCTGTAACTAATTTAGATTTTTGATTTAAATTTTGTTTCGCCAGTATCGTACACCAATTCATTAGTATTTACTTATAGATTAGTTAATTGAACTTAAATTTTGCATTGATTGTACTGTTTAAATCTTCCCGCTCAAAGATAAATTCGTTAGTTAGTTATCTCTTATTTTCTGCTAAAGGGCATGTGTGCAAGTGTTAATTTAACTTGTGCAAGATTGTGCAAGTAATTTAGAATGAATATTAGTAAACACACTATAAATTTTTCGTTATTTACTATAACGTTAACTTGGCCCCACGCGACTTTAAAAAAAAAACTAAATAATTAAATATGTGCTACTTAATAATTAATGTGTGCAATAATGTGCAATGTTAAACATGTTTAATGGTCCAAAAAAAAGTTAAAAATCTTACAAATGAGGGGCTAACGTTAATTTGGCCACCCATTCATATTTTCTAATTTTATAGTTTAATGAAACATGTGCAAGTTTTTTAAGCGCGTGTGCAATATTGTGCTAGATGTGTGCAAAATGATAAGCAAAATTAAAACAAAGAAATAATGAGGTGGGGGGCCAACTTAACTGACCCGTTTTGAAGGTATCAATGAATTATGAATTTTTATTTTCTAAGACTCATTGAAGATTCAATTTAGCGTAGTCACTTTTGGACACGCAATTCCCACCAAGAATATTTTCCTCAAGATTCAGAAGAATGAAAGAATCTTCAAAGAATCCATGTGAACAGGGTTTTATGTATTAATTTCGAGCTACATTTTTATAATAAACGCGTTTAATAAATATGTAAGTATTTACTTTATTTAAAGTAGCAATACCTACTCTTTTTATACAAATATAGGTAGGTAGGGTAGGTACTTACAAATATATTTTATTTAGAAGAAGATAAATGATGTGTCACAATTGGCACTGTAACTGTCATAATCAATTAAATGTTTCGTAGTAACAAATGTTAAACAATCATGGACAACAAGATATTGAAGTTTCATACTCTAAATTTTAAATATTACTTTAATTCCTAAAGTTCTATGACAGAACAATTTATATAATGCTAAAAATTGTAGATAATAATAATCTTTAATTTGAAATAAACATTTTTGCGATAAATTAATTATTTACCAAAATATTTAAGAAAAGTATTACTTTCGGTCTGAGGTTTGCCGCCAAGAAATAACTGGGTTCTTAAGATTTGTAATAAAACGTTATATTATATAAAATTTGGTTAAATATTTGTAACTTTTTGAGTTATAGAGCCCGGAAAAAATGTTACATACGACCTAACGGACCTACACACACCGAAATAATCTCGAAAATACTTAATTCGTATTATATGGAACCTAAAACGTGCTTATCCACTAAAAACCCACACTCGAAAATTTGACCCATTACAATACCTCCCTTATTGTATATGAGGCGGGAGTTAAAATACAGTTTGATATTACTTTAATATGACAAAAAGGTTTTCATATCAAATCATAAATATTTCATGCATTCATTAAAACTACAGCAACATAACACAATAAAAATAATAACATCCGTTAATTATAAATAAGTAATCGTATTAATAAATGATGTATAGGTATTTTCTGTATTTTTTCTGTATAGCAAATAAATAAAGCATGAAGCAGTTCATCGAAAATTTATAGTAAAACGATCTGAATTGCTTTCTTTAACGCACGAACGCGCGCTTTATTTCACCTACACGCACTGTGTATCAGTTGAATTTCTAACAAGAATACCAACAGTGCCGTATTGTAACAACAAAAACCCTAAATTACCTGCCGCAGACTTTTACGATCCTTGTATAGCCGAGTTTGAATTATAAATTAAGTAATAAAAAATCTGATGTGGCCAGCACACGACCTCTCGCCTAATTCTGCTTATTCTACTAATCTAATAAATAGTTTTACTCACATTTTAATAGTTTCATGTTCATGTAATATTACTATGAAGGTTTTGGAAAATTATTTTTGACAGCTGAGAAATAAAATTCATCAATTCTTTGTGTTATTTAAATCAATAATTAAAGTGTTATATTCTTATTATATAATTTACCTACTGTTCTTATTTTAACATCTATTATTCACCAAATGTCAAAAATTATAATGAGGACTCCTTGTGAAATCAGCAACAAATTTCCATATGTATTTATTACTTATTTATGTATTAAGTATGTTTGGCCCACCGGATTTGTATGCCGTTCGAAAATTTACATAATTATAGGTGATATCCACCTAAAACCACAATGGCATACGTTATACTGTCATAGCAATTGTTAGAAAATTCGCCCAACTTTTTATCGGATTAAAACATTTATGTTCCAATCGATTCGTATGGCGTTCGACAAACTTGCATAATTAGATTCATATTTCATTGAAAAAACCAATGGCATACGTTATACTATCATTGCAAAATGTGATTTTTTAAAACAATAAATTAACAACTTGTGTAAGTGCAAGTTCCATGTTCACCCGCTAATTTCGCTTGTTCATTGATCATTATATATATATATATATATATATATATATATATATATATATATATGTATATATATATATATATATAACTGCCAAAACCCTAGAGAGCATACGTTATACTATCATTACACTTTTTGGCAGCGGGCTGACAGACTTTATGTAATAGATAATTATGTAAACTGTCATATAAAATAATGAAATGTTGCTATAGATACTAAAAAATTGAATTTATGATTATGTATGAATTTCGCTTGTTAAATAAACATGTAATGAATTTTTCACGTTGAGTATTTAATTAATTAATTGTGATACAGAACATAAACCAAGTTGCAAAAGATGTCAACTGTACTGTCATTGTCATAACTAATAATTCAAATTTTGTGTTGAAATAAATTTCATATGATCATGGACAACAAGATACTAAAATTTCAAAAAAGTAGAATATTAGTAGTACTTTATTTTATTGTTTAATACTACCAAATTCGGTAAATTGTAATTAAAATGATTTGTACCCATATATAATTATATTTTATTATATTTTTAATTGCAAAAATTGTCATAAATAAATAATGTACCAATATTTTAAGGGAAATTATATCAATCTTCAAAAAGTACTACTTTCGATTTGCGGATTTCTACCAAAATCTTATCCGGTGTTAAGATCCATATTAAAATCTTAAGTATGAAATTTGGTTATTAAAGATGTGATACTTTTTACATTATCGTGGACGAAAAATCGTCATACATAATACGAGTACGTTCATACGCACACAGATATCATCGTGAAAGTAGTAAATTCGTATTGTAGAGACCCTGAAACGTGCTTATCCACCAAAAATTCATACTCGAAAATTTTGACCCATTACAATACCTCTCATATAGAATATATCAGTCAATCAGCTGTCAATAAAAAGACAGCAATGATAATTCAGTTGTAAAAGTAATATAACTTTTAAACTGTGAAACATGGATCAGGAGGATGCCTTTTATTGGGTTATAATTATAGTGATATTTGTGGCAGTGTTTTCTCTTTTAAATACATTTCTGTATCTATTGGGAGCCTGACAACTTCAATCACAACGATGGAGATTATGGTTAGGTTGGCTTTAATTTATTAATGAACAAATCGAATTTACGAAAAGTGTTATGAGAATTAACAAGCTAAAGACCACTGTTGTCACTTTTTGAATGCGTATTTGCCATGTTAAAGATTAGATTTAATGGATTTAATAATGCATTCATGTAATAAGAAAAATTCTAAATGACAGTGTTTAGTATTATTTATTTTGCGTATGAATATTTATGTTGTATAAAAAGTACCATAATACAAGAAGTTTTATTATCTAAAAAGCTAATTGTATAATTTTATATTGTGCAAAAAACTTGAACCAATTATGTATATCATATTATGGTGTCATTACTTGCTAACAAATTAATTTCGGAGACCTTAAAGGTTCGTGACGTTGGCCTACGCAAGTAACATTTTAAGACCTTGACGTATATATGATGTCTGGTAACGTAGTTATATGGTCGTAATATGACTGTCACAAATACAACGTCTATAGACGAGACGTACAAGTCATATTATGACTGTCATAAAATAACCCGAATACAACGTCTGCAGACGACATGTACAAGTCATAATATGACTGTCACAAAGTGACTTGTATAGGATGTTTGCAGACGTGATTATAATGTGACAATATGTTTGTCAAAAATTATCTGTTTAAAACGTCTATGGATGAAATTTACAAGTCATAATGTAACAATCACATGAGTAAAATTTAGAAAAAAATATTTACGAATATAAATTATCTACGAATTCGCAAAAAATGAAAATTGTAGTGCTGTTTGTTTAAAAGTACATTGTACAAGTACAAATGTTTCATAGAAACACCCAGTACCTATTCAGTGACTACGTAGACACCACTAGAATACAAGAGGCAATAGCAGACGATGCCATGATCGCTTGTGTCTTTAAAACACATCTCTTAGTATTTCGCATTACTTGTAATGTGCCCTGTAACAACTTACCTCCGTTACAATCAACTCTGGTGTCCTCTACATATTTTAAAAGAGTTGTAAAGATTTAGATAGAAAAACGTAGGTAATCCGGAAGTTCATAAATTTGAAGAGAGAAAAGATTTTCTTGTCAAAATAATAACGTTTAGAACAATGAATAATTTTATTTATAATGTATTTAAAATTTTTAGTTTTAAATCTATTTACTTTATATTCATATTTCATATCACCAAATTATATGTCTGATTGGCCGAGCGGTTAGCGTCGTTGGAATACCCGGGAACACGTCCTTAGGATCCGAGTTCAAGTCCAGCACGATCCAGTTAATATCAAATTTACATTTGTATCTTTCTCCAGTTCTATGGATTATAATCTCGATTCTTATAAAGAAAAATAAGGAAACCAATATAGTCCAATCGAGATAGACGTAAAAATAGCCTTAAATAGAAAACATTCGGGAGAGCGATTTTTTTTTTAAACTTCGAGGGGGATGGTTGGAAGTCTAAATCTCGATTTTCGAACTAATACCGTCATTGCGTTCGGCGCCATCTTGATTTAAAGTTCAATTTTTTCGTTTCTCTGAAATAACTCGTTAATTTACAACTTTAGAGCAAAAATGGTAGAATCCAAAGTTGTTGGAAATTTAATTTCCCACAAGTTTAATAAACGAGATATTTGAAAAATAAAAAAATACACAACCAGATGTAAAAGACACAAAATTCCCTTCTACATTCTCCATTACAATTTTATGTCAATAAACTACATAATAAACGAAATATTTGAAATTTTTGGGTAATTCGTATTTGAGTTATCCGACTGACATAAAACCTGCCCTGACCACATACCTACACACATGCACACACACACACACACACCTACATACAGACATCATCGTAAAACTATCAAAAATGAATTGTAAGGACCCTAATTCGTGCTCATCCACTAAAAACTCACTACCCGATTTTTAGCATGATTCTTTATTTACAGGTATGGCGGACGGTAAAAACTAGAGGCATTAAAACATCCTTTGTTAATACACTTATATGTAAAAGCATCATATACTTCAATTACTACAACTAAAGTAAACGTGGGAGGCGTACACCTCTGTAACGCTATAAAATTTTAGGCTAGACGAACACCTTAATGCTATATTTTGCTCATTTGATTTATTGATTTGCTATTGCTGTATTCAGGAAAAGTTTTGATGTTCTCATTTACTTGTTATAAATTAAAATAGCCATTGCAAGTAACGCTTTTCTACCGTTTTCTAAAAATATAATAATTCTCATTAGTTATTAGTTAAGTACCTACCTAATATAATTCTTTATTATTTTATAACATTTTGCTCATTTTTGCTATTCTCATTTATTTGTTATAAAATAAAATAACCATTGTACGCGTTTTCTCCGTACTCAAGTAGCTATTCAAATTGCACGCAGCCATAGTGTAAAATTAAAACTTTATTAATATTATAATACTGAGCACCTTCTTCGCTTTATTTCTTTTCCTATTGCAATGGCTATTTTAATTTATAACAAATAAATGGGAACATCGAATACAGCAATAGCAAATCAAATGAGCAAAATATTAAAATATAGCATATTAATTTTGCACTATCTGTGTATTTATGCATTACAGGACCGAGAAAAATCATATACAACAGCTAATTTAATTTTATAACAAATAAATGAAAACAGCAAAAAATGTCATTAATATAGCAATAAATAGCAAAAAATGAGCAAATTATTACAGTATTGAAAAAGTTTTAATTTTAATGTAGGTATATACGCAACATGAAGGTAGCGTATACAATAGTTTTACTTCCTTGTACACGGAGTAAAGGAAGTATTGTAATCGCGAAAATTTCGGTTCTCAGATTTTGATGGAAATATCCGTTTTGACCGTTTCTGAATCCATTATGACTAGTTTCGTCGTGACGTCTGTACGTACGTACGTACGGACGGACGGACGGACGTACGGACGTATGTGTGTCGCATAACTCAAATACGGTTAGACGTAGAAAGTTGAAATTTTGTATTTAGGACTGTTATAGCATCTAGTTGTGCACCTCCTATTTTTGGTTTCAATATATAAACCGGAAGTAGTACTTTTTTCAAATATTTCGATAAATATTTAATTTAAGACAATTTTTTTATTTTAAATGAAAGATTCTGTGATTATTACCTACAATCGGTATTTTATAAATATTTTTGTATCTGGTATCATTTAAGAATAATTAAAGTATATATTTATAATTTAGTATTTCGGTATCTTGTAGTCCATGATCGATTAACATTTGTGACTACGTAAAATTTAAATGATTATGACATGACAGTGACAGTAGCAGTGACAATAGTAAAATATCGTTTATAGCTTCTTCTGCAGTTTAAATAAAATGACTAAAATATATTTGTGAGTATAGTAGCAGTAGTAGTAGTACTTATATATTAATATATTTGTATAATATAATTCTACATTTTAGTTATTTAAAAAAGTATGAACAGTTTAATAGGCGTACAAGGAAGTCATGTGGTGTCCACGTCAGATTTTTTATTTATAACAAACGAAGGACACCAGCAAAAAATTTCATCAATACAGCAATAAATAGCAAAAAATGAGCAAATTATTATAGTATTGAAAAAGTTTAAATTTTACACTATGTAGGTATACGCAACGTGAAATTAGCGTATACAATAGTGTTAACAAATTTGAAATTTCAACCCATGTATACGCCACGTGAAGTTAGTGTATATATAGGTTAAATGGGAAATAATTTGAAAACGGGAAGAGCAAAAAATTTTAAACTATTAGCAATTTATAGCAAAAAATGAGCAAATTTAATATAACTATTCGTTTATCAAATATCTTTTAATGTATACGCCAACTTCACGGACCTAGACCTTAACGGATTTTAATGACGTACGAACCGGGAATTCCGTGGTTCAATCTTTCGACCGGCAATGTATGAAATTGTAAAATTGTAAAATAACTCCTCGCAAATAAATCGCACTCGGACGCTGCAGTCTGTCTACTTGGCTGTCTTACATGTAGTCCTGGTTGCACAAGAGTCTCTCTGATGCTGCTTTGAATTTCAAAGCTTGTCCCACGGATTGATATTCTGACTGCACCAAGACCAAAGTTCTAGAATATCCATACACAGGAAAATGCATGCACGAATCTAGAAAATTCATAAGTTCTAAAATACTTGCATCTAAAGATTCATTCACAGGACAATTCAAATCTAGAATTTTATATTTGGCGTAAATGCAAACACAGGAAGATGCAAATCTAGAAAAGATATAATTCGAACCAAGTATATGTGACTCAAGAATGGTATTGGGTTCAGTTCAACCTAATTTATCCCCCTTGTGTTGAAGAGAAAAGTTAGTTTTCTGAATTTGCATCTTCCTGTGTTTGCATTTTCCTATGAATGCATTTATGCCGAATCTTAAATTCTAGATTTGCATTTTCCTGTGACTGAATCTTTTAATGCAGGTATTTTATTACGTATAAATTTTTTCGATTTGAATCATGAATACCTAGAAGAATATAAAATTATGCTTGATTTTACCAGCACTTGCCAGAAATGACTTTTTGTATTAATTCAAGTCAAGTCTTCAAGAAAATGTAAATATAAAATTTGCATTTGCACATGGCGCTATTTTTAATAAGTGTTTTAACATGTACTAAGTAACTTATTTTACTACTTCTGGTACTTGATGTAAAAAATAAGGAGCATTCAAAGAAATTATTATACACCACGCCAGAAAAATTACCGGTTGTACATATCTCATAGAAGCTTAAACTAATTCGAAGTGCGGTAATATCGGGAAACGTCATATGACTTTTAATTTTTTTGACACCACCATGACGTCCCTCAATTTGCGCTATGAAGCATGTACGACCGGCAAATTTTGTATTAATTTCTTGGAATGCCTCTTATTATGTACATCAAGTACCGCACAAAATAGCGGTTCAGGTTCTGTTCGCGGTTCACTGTGCTTTATAGGGTTCGGTTTTGTTTCGGTTTTCAAATTTCTTCTTGGATTGAACCGGTTACCAGTTTTCAAAAAAGCGGTTCAAGTTCCTGTTTCGGTTTTACAATTTATTAAATAATAAGCAATTAAGTTTTAAAAATCGTTCCAGTTTTAGACTAAAATATAATCAATATCAAAAAATTAATTATAAACTTGAATATACAAACTTGAAAATACAACAATGTTCTTCAAAATTTAATAGTATTCGACGAAAAAACGTAAAATTTCAATAAATATTTTTAACCGTTTCGAATCAGTTCACAACCATCGGTTCGGCTCCAGTTATGCGTTTGCCAAATAATTTTTTATCGGTTCGGTTTGGTTCTCGGTTCGCTAAAATAGCTGCGGTTCGTTTCGGTTTTCGTTCCTGTTCCGGTTCGGTTCGAGTCAATAATAATGAACTCCCTTAAACAAAATAAAAACAATCCCCCCAACCTGTGAGCAACTAGCGGCCGCTCGTGCGTTCCCGGGCGAGCCGACGCCTACCGACGGCTGGCGACGCCTGCCGACGTCGGCGCCGCCTAGATGCAACTTATATCCTCGCCGTGCGTCCGCTCTTTGCCAGTTGGTCTCGCGTCGCTGCTAGTTCAGCAAGCTGCCACCGCGCTCCGATCGAGGGGGCCATGCAACGCACGCTCGCTCAGACTATTTAATCTCTCGTTGTTGTCTTCATGTTTACTGTTGTTTATTGCTGTTTATGGTGTCTTTGAAATTATTGTCGTTAGAGTAAGTCAGTGTTACATGTCTTCAAATCTACTAATTGTTTCAAAACGGTAAGTGTTTTTCACTTTAATAAACTTAATATTAATATAATTAATGTTGATGTAAATTATTTGGGACAGTTCGTTTAAATTAATAATTATTTGAATGCAGTCCAACTTATTATTGTCCCAAAATTATTATAATATAATAATAATAATTGTATTATAAATAAATAATAACGTAATTAATAACCAAGTAAATAGTAAATAATTTGCGAACTGTTTTGATTCCGTAAATAGTTATTTATGTAACAAGTATGCAAAATAGAGTTTTAGAGGACGAATCTATTGACGGACGAGGCGTAAGCCGAGTCTTTAAATTAGGTGTCCTCTTAAACTCAGTTTGTGTATACGTATTACGTACAATTTTTTTTAGTATTTATGCTCTCCAAATTTCTTTAGTAACTTTTCGAAATTATTAAAAAACAGCCATAAAAACAAGTTACGCCCATGTATATTTTCTAATAAATTAATTAATTTAATTTTCTTGTTCAAATTGTTAAAATTACAAAAAATTACTAAATTTTTTTGACTGTTGCTAAGATACCAAAAAAATTCCGAAAATATACAAAAATCTAAATGTAAAAGTAGGTAATTTATGTTAAATGATAGTAAAAATTATGTTATTTAAATAAAAAAATTGTACAACTAATTACAGAAAATGATTAATTATAGGATTCTTAGCAGAAGAAGAAAATTGAAAATATAAACTTTTTGCATTAATTTGACGTTTTTTTTATGGTGCACTGCGCTATAATGTGATCCATGGGCTATAAAGTGACGTTAATGTTAAAGAAATTCGTGTATATCTGTCAAATTATGATATGACCGAGCATAAAATATTATTTTGCGAACTCAAAGCAATTCACAAAGTTACGATTTTAGAGAGCATGTACAAAATAGTATATTGTAATACAAGTGTGGACAGGGCTTAATTGAAACACTAGTATGACAGTTGGAGCACGAGCGTCAGCGAAGTTCTCCTATCATACGAGTTTTCAATTACCCTTTCCGCAAGTGTGTAACATACTATTTTTTCTACGAAAGTGGGAAATATTCAAAGTTAATAACAAAATTGGAAATAAAATATTTTCAAATTTAAGAAAAACAAATCAGGTAGTCTTGTTGTCAGAGCTGAAAACGATAGCAATATCTTAAAACTGACAGATCAATTTTGTAATTTTGCATTTATGGTTTGATTTATGATAAAAATAATGACATTTCTTGCAGAATGTTGTAGTGATATTGAAAGTGAGTTTATTTGTACACCTTCAAACATTTTACGGCAATTGTAAATCTAAACTTTTATCTCTGAAGTCAAAAATATCTTGAAAGCTTTGACCTTCCAGTAACTGCACAATTTCTAGTTCAGCAAAATGATTGATGTCTCAAATTAAGTGAAAATCGTCCATTTGAACATTTATTATAGAGATTAGAACAAATAAAGTGTTTTAAATATGAAAAATTTACTTTTTGAAAAATTCGCACTCAATGTACAAAATGAGTGTCGAAATTATTTTCAACACTCAATGTTTCAAAAGCCTACTTTCACCATCAATATTAATATCTGAAAACATGTGAATTCGCACTTTCGTAGAAAAATAATATTTTAGGGGTCCGGCGGTTCTTTAAAATAACGTAACCTAGGCAATGAGCTGATATTTACATTTTATAGGAATATTTTCACTGTTTTTCATTGTTTCATCGCCTACGTTTTTCAATATTTTATTTTGAAGTTATTTTAGAATAATTTCAAATGTTTACTAAACAAATGTGGAGAGCATTATACTACAAATTTTTGTATGTATCACGTACACAAACTGAGCTTTAGAGGACTCACCTAATTTAAAGACTCGGCTTGCGCCTCGTCCGTAAATAAATTCGTTCTCTACAACTCTATTTACGGACGAGACGTAAGCCGAGTCTTTAAATTAGGTGAGACCTCTTAAACTCAGTTTGTGTACGTGTTACATAAAAAATTTGTAGTATATGCTCTCGAAATTTGTATTACTCTAAAACATAACTTTAAAATAAAATTTTATGAAATTTTAAGAGACAATATCTTGCGGACTCAAAACAGTTCGCAAAGTAACGATTTTAGAGAGCAGAACTAAAAACTAATTTATTAAAATGTAACTATGATAAAAAGGCGGGTTGCTAAATGCCAAGACGTTCAATTATAATTAAAATAGAAATAGGTAGACGTTTATTAAATTTGCACATAATTAAATCAGCGCGCTGTACTGCTTATTGAAATTTGTTATGAAGTTTTTATTTAAGGTACTATTATATTACAACAAAAAATGACCTAAAACTTTAGCATTAAAAAAAGTTTTAGAAGTAATTATTTTAATTTAGTTATCATGTAAAAGGCTACATCTGTAGTTATTAACTTTTTTTTACTTTAAGTAGAAGTTATACAACTTTACTAATGATAAAGTTTAGAAACTATGTTTTCTGAAGTATACCTACACATTATATAGCATTAATTTTAGTGGAATTGACACTGATGTATTTAAATATATATTTTTAAATGGTTTGCATAAATATCCAAATATCATTATTCTAAATGAATAAACAAACAATAAAAACATTCAATTACCATTTAAAATAATATTCCTACAATATAATTTTACTTTCATACCTATTTTCTAATTTTTTATTTTAGAAAAATCAATGTTTGATATATCTATGAATATCAATTAATTAAAAAATTTTAAAACATGATTTCAATTTTACAAAAAACAACATAATATTAAATTACAAACAAAAAATTATTTATATCTTGCTAGTATGTAATTGTTTAATTATGTCATGGAAACGAGGTATGTTATATACTACATTATACCCTAGGGCATTAAGAAATTGCCATGGTAATATTGAAACTTCACTAATGTTTTTCTTCTGAAATTAATATATTTTCTGTCTGTTACTAGGATACCAAAAATATTAACAAAATTCGAAACGTCAAAGCGAAATGTCACGCGCGCAATATTTTAAATAAAATAGTAAGACATAATATTGTATGCACCACGGGCATCATTGATGTTTATAGCCCTCGGGCGATTTACAGACCCTCGGGCCAGAGGCCCTTGGGCTTGTAAACATGTCGCCCTCGGATGAGCATAAACATCATCATGATGCCCTTGATACATAAATAACTATTATAATATTATATTATTTTTATAAATTTATTGTTCTCTATTTTTTAAAATTTTCAATTCAATTCAATAATGTGTTTAAAAATTTATTATTTATTATTTTTTACTGCTGAATCAAACTTATTACGATATTGAACATTATAGGTATATAATATTTACTGCATTGAATAATAAAATTTGTAAGGTAACCTTTCGTTTTCTTTCTTTTAGTTTATAATAATTGTTTTCGAATGTTTTATGCCAAATAAACATTTTCCTTTTTTCAAGGTTTCTAAAGTAAGTAATCAAATTGAATTTCCCTATAAATAAAATGTTATTTCTTTTTTAACCAGAACTATAAAATTCCAGAAATTGACATAATGATTGAAACAGATTTTCCAGAACTAAAAATACTTTTTTCTTGAATAAATAACTTAGGAAAGTTATTGCTTAAGACCGATTTCTTATTAACATATGGCTGCATTAAGATCTTAATAAAAATATTTTTATCATTTCAATTCCAATTCGTAGTGTATGAAACAAAATTGAATATTAAATAAACATGTAAACACATAGGTATTTGCTTTGTTTATAATAAAATGGGAAAAAATGCTTTTCCAATTTTAAATACAATTTTGTAATTCAAAACAACAATTTTAACATATTATAATTTATAATTAACATAGTGTATGCTTATACAGGATGTGTAATAAATTGTATATAACTTCTAGTACATACGTGAAGGTTAAGTTTTATAGACAATAAATTAAAATCTGTAAGTACCTGTCTAACCAAATGATTTTTAGTTTTGTTCTTATTATTAAAAGTTCGTATAGTTCGCAGTAAGTAACTTCTAATGATAATTTATTATTAAGCGTATGTAAATCTGCACAAGTTCAACAGAAGTGCAATTATTTGCACAGAAGTTTCCTGAACCTTGAAACTATCTTGTCCTTAATTGGTACTTGATTATCAAGGACAACTAAAGATAATTTGAAAGTCCTGAAATTTAAATTATACTGGAAATCGCATGACACAAATAACAGCCAATGGAAGAATTGATTACCATAATAGTAATCATGGTTATATATAAATTTAGCGGAATTTTTTTGCTAGTAGCTTGAGGAACTTAAATAAAATTAATAAGCGAACACTTTACTGTCATATGTCAGTTTGACATTAAATTAAAAATTGGTTAAATTGAGATTTTGAGTGTAAATAAGCAATTAATATGGTAAATAATACATATTTATTAAAGTTAAATTCAAATTTAGTAAATATTTCAAGTTTCTATTGTAAAAAGAATTCAAAAATAAAGCGGCGCGGCGGTTTCATTGCGATTTTCTTACCGAATATGCATTCGTGCATTAATTCATGTCTAGCAAATTTTGTATCGTGCATTTCAACAACGTCTTAATTAGCTCGAGTGGTACACAAGAGCTAATTAAGCACTCAAATAAAATTTCCGGAAAGAATTAATGCACATGTGATATTAAGTGAAAATTTTTACTAGTAGCAGAAACTTTACCGTCATATGTCAGTGTGGCATTCAATAAAAATCTGACGTGGCCATCACACAACCTTCCGCCATATCTAGATTTTAAACAGAAATGTATACGTGCAATCCGGTGCCCATTTAAAATATACAAATAAAAATCTCAAATATTCAAACACAGAAATTTGCATCACCTGAATAAAAAGATTCATTCACAGGAAAACTCTGCTGTATTGAAGCCATCCTCCGTTCAATTACTACATTTAATATCTTACTTAGGACTTATATAACGCTAGTATGCCAACTTGTCACCCGTCTCACCTGTCAATATTTTTTACGCAGAAACAAAAATCAACCGATCATGGATTACAAGATATCAACGTTTTATTTGATAAATTTATTTTTTAAATTTTACTGCAGTTCTTTAATGCTAGCAGATAAAGACAATTTTTTTATAACGTAAGTTGCAAATAACTTTTCCTCTTATTCTCATTACAAATAAATACTATAGTTTTCCAAATTTATATACAATTTTGACAATTAACCTTTTCAATCTTCAAAAAATATCACTTCCGATGAAGATATTTGTACCAAAATCTAGGGAGCTCTTCCAATTTGTATACAAATGTTAAATACCAAATATCAAAATTTTCGGGTAATTCGTATTTGAGTTATGCGACTAACACCCCTTGACCACACACACACACACACACATACACACACACATACACACAGACATCATCGTGAAACTATCAAAAATGAGTTGTAAGGACCCTAATTCGTGCTCATCCACTAAAAATTCACCACCCGATTTTTTACATGATTCCAATACCTTCCTTTACAGGTAAGCGGAAGGTAAAAAATTGGTTAAATTGTCATTTTGAATGAAAATAAACAATAAATAAGGTAAATAATACGTATTTATTAATAATAAATAAAAATTTAGTGAATGTTTCAAGTTTCTATTGTAAAAGAATTCAAAAATAAAGCGGCGGTGTCATTGCGATTTCTTACCGAATATGCACTCGTGCATTAATTCTTTCCGAAAATATTTTGAGTGATTTCCAACAACGTAATTAGCTTCCGTGTACCACTCGAAAGCACTCAAAAAATTTCCGGACAGAATTAATGCACATGTGATATTTATAAGGGAAACAATGGTAACAAAAATATGAAAACATTTTTAAAATAGTTAATTAAACAATTTCAAAAGCATGAAAGTATCCATGTGTGAACAGGGCTTAAGTATGTACTTCCAAACTATTTTCTTAAGTGATTGTACATGAGTTCCTTAAGAGGCCCGTCTACATTATAAAAGCTAATGGTTTTTTTGTGGACTATTTCCCACATATTAATTAAACCAATCATTTGCTTCAATTTTTTAAATTCTGACCAATGACGTACAAAATATATCGGCAAAAATTGAAAAAATTCCCTAGGGATTGTTCAAGTGACAATTTACCCGTTACATGGCCATGTATGACAATTTTATTGATTTAGTATTGTTTTTAATTGAAATTAAAAGTGTCAAATGAACCTTTTTGCGACAACTTCTTACGATGCAATAAAAATATATCATTTATAACGCCAAAAAAATACAGTTACGTCAAAAACCTTAGTTTGGAAGCAATTATTAATGAACTTGTGAAACGAAAGAAACTAAAATTTATAATTTTGACACTCAAAGGCTAGTAAAAAAATTAAATGTCAAAATAAACAACCGTTTCGACACAAAAAATTAGTCTTTATTTAAAAACACGAAAAATTATTCTAATCGGTCTGCAGCAGTGTCAAATTTTGCTTACTCCGACATTAAAAAACATTTTAATAATATAAATATTAGGACAGTCCAACGCAAATTTATTAGTTCATATTTTATGTCTGTTTATTTGGGAAATAGTCTAACAAAATATATCTCGGGTCTCATTATTTTGCAGGTAAAATTATTTCTTAAGATTGTTGCTTATAGGTAACATTCCTCGACAAATTGAATGATAAAATCCCTCGCCTTCAGCTCGGGATTTTGATCATGTCATTTGTCTCGAAATGTTACCAAGCAACAATCTTTTGAAATCAAATTTACCAGCAAAATAATGATCCCTTGATATATTACTATTGACTATAACTCTAAACTTCTAAACTTGAAATATGAAAGCACTTAAATAGAAGTCAAATTAGATTACATGTCCTGCTATAAAATAGTATGAAATTACTTAATTTTGTTGAAATCTAGAAACAGGAATTACCCATTTATAAATACAAAAAATCAGCGTGTATATAAATGGTTGATCCAACTGGTAAGAACGAAAATTTGCTATCTCTGTTTTCAAATAAAATGAAATAAATCTCCTTTCCAACCAAACATACCCGCACTTGTGTATCATTTTCATTTCAACAGATTCAACAGAATTTTAGGCTACCTACATTCCTACGCCTACTCCTTTATTCATTCCGAAATGAAATGAAAACCAAACTGTAAGCTTTACAAACGAAAAGATATAATTTAGATTTGTGTTTTTACAAAAACATATTATCAGATTTTAATGTTGTATGACCCACACAACTGAAAACAAAAGTATGCGTGATCTGAAACTGATAGCAAACGCGTACGTTGTAAATCGTGTCCATAAATAATATTATCATTTAAATTAGACCAAGATTTATAACAATTTCGAGTACATACGTTATTTTAACTATTATTCCTTCCGATGAATAAAAACTTCATCTTCGAGAATAAATGCATCCATTATAGCGTCGTTGTATATTGTATATTTTAGCATCTTTGGGTCTATTTAAAATACCGGTAAATTACCGGTAAACCGGCATTGAAAAAAAATGATACCGAATTACCGGCAGTGTTGTGACTGATCTAGATCAATTGATCTAGATCATCGATCTAGACCAATTTGTGCAATCTTTGATCTGATAGATATCATCTTATCTTTATACGGATCTTGATTTTGATATAGCTCAAATAAATAAAGATTTTTTAGATCTTTTTCTACACTAGGCGAGTCAAAATGAAGTAGGTACGGGAAACTAAGTAATCTTTAATATTTTTAATCTGTTTTTATTTTAAAGTGTAGATTGCATCGCTTGTGTACTACATATTTTTCTCTGTTTTTAATGTAATATAATTCAACAGTAAAATATTTTGTCTAGAATAATGGATCTTTTTTATCATCTAAAAACAGATTCGAAATTCCTGATCCAATCATAAAAATCTTATATGGCCAGCATACAACCTCCCGCCATACTTATAAACATTTACTTAAATGGCGTTAGTGCCAACGTGTCACCCGTCTCACCTGTCAATATTTTTTACGCAAAAACCAATCATGGATTTTACAAGATTTCGACGTCTTATTTGATAATTTTATTTTTTAAATTTTGCTACAGTTCTTTAATGCTATCAGATAAAGACAATTTTTTTATAACGTAAGTTGCAAATAACTTTTCCCTTTATTCTTATTACAAATAAATACTACCTACCTATATTTATTCAAATTTATAGAATTTTTTGACGATTAATCTTTTCAATTTTCAAGAAATATTACTTCTGGTCAAGGTATTTGTACCAAAATCTTAGAATCTCTTCCAATTAGTAATGTAAAATACCAAATATCAAAATTTTTGGATAAATTGTATTTGAGTTATCCGACCTTCAAAAATCCTTGACCATGTACATACACACACATACAGACATCATCGTGAAACTATCAAAAATGTGTTGTAAGGTCCCTAATTCGTGCTCATCCACTAAAAACTGACTACCCGATTTTTAGCATGATTCCAATACCTGTTTACAGGTATGGCGGAAGGTAAAAATTGATCTATGATCTTATCTAAATCATATTAAATGTGAAGATCTTGATCTCGATCTAGATTCTTTTTAAAATGATCTGTCACAGATTACCGGTAATTGAAAAAATCGGTAAACTAACAAATTCTAACCGACGCATTTCATTCATGCATATCTTTCACCATTTAATTAAACGTAATCTTTTAATGAACTCCGTTCTATCTTTGGTGGTTTTAATATCAGTTTTAATTCATTAGTAAATCAGTTCTGATAAAATATCACCACACTGCATTATTGGATCTAGTAGGCATTATTCATTGAAAATATCGCGGAAATTTTGGCAGTACCATTCCCTGCATCATTTCATGATTTATGTGAAATTTATCAGCGAACAAAAAACGATAGATGCTTTGTTTGCGATTCATTCGGACGCCTGATTGCCAAGATGAAATCCACTGACAGCTGTGATTTAGTACCCACAGGTGCAGGGTATTTTATACAGGCTGTGCACAATTTATTGCAGATAGAAATACTCAGATTTGTTTGAAATTTTGTAAGGTGACGACAAAGCTGGACAAATATCGAAATCAAAATATATCAAGTACAGTTTCAAGTAAAGCTTCACAGTACTTAAGTAAAGTATAAGTTTTCTTGTTAATAGTACTTAAAAAAAGATTAAAAAAAATTAATATAACAAATTGCATGGTTTGTAACCATATTACCGTCGATCATTACCTTTTTTATCGAGAAGGATTAATTCACAGTAAACATGTCTTATTCTGTCGCTGTGGTCACAGGTTGACCTATTGAAAAAACTTAAGTACTTACATTATTTCAGTATTATTGAAAAACTTAAATATTTAAAAAGTACACTTCAATATTATTAACGATTATGAAATAAAAATAAGTCTTAAGTACTAGGTAGTTTTTTATTTTGGTACTGAAAATTTTAAAGTAATAAGTACCAAAAAATATTTATATTGAAGTACAAGTATTAAGTACTAGCTGTTATTAAAATTGATACTTAAGTACCTAAATACTTAACTAATGCTCAGCTCTGGGTGATGACGAATTTTACGAATTACATTAGAATTTGAGTCTAAGTGTAATACTATTTATGAGGACAAAAAGTGAAACATTAAGGTACAAGTAAGTTGTTTACGAACGAGGCGTCTCTTTCTTTTTGAGTGCTGTGCTTCATTTAATCATTATTGTATTCAATAAATGCCCTTTCAAATTTTATAAATTATCTGAAAATTTCACATTTTAAATGTATAAGGGTGTCTGTTTATAAATGAACCAGCATTTATCTTGCTTATTTGTTCATTTAGCGTTTTTTGTCAAATACATGATTTATACAGTATCATGTGTAGTAAATGATACCGGATGTGAATCCTTTGTATCACTTCCGGTTTTTGAGGAAGTCATAGAAACTTTCAAATTTCAAATGGAACATTGTATTTTTTATTACGAATTTGAAAATTACATTAAATTTGCTTTACGGTGGTATAAAAAAGTCATATGTTGTATTATTAAAATATTAAATTACGGGCACTTAAATTATGCACCTATGAACGCTGAAATAAGTAAGCCTTGCCGCGAAACAAAAACAATAGTTGAAAGCAGTTACCTGTCAACAATCAATGTAAATTACAATAAAATATCTCTTAAATCTAATTATAATAAAGAAAACGCATATTATGAATAATTAAGAAACAATTAATTTATTAGAGTACCTCGAGAGTAGGTACCTAACTTTAATTTTATAAAAGATGTTCAAAATGTTGACAGGTAACTGCTTTCAACTATTGTTTTTGTTTCGCGGCAAGGCTTACTTATTTCAGCGTTCATAGGTGCATAATTTAAGTGCCCGTAATTTAATATTTTAATAATACAACATATGACTTTTTTATACCACCGTAAAGCAAATTTAATGTACTTTTCAAATTCGTAATAAAAAATACAATGTTCCATTTGAAATTTGAAAGTTGCTATGACTTCCTCAAAAACCGGAAGTGATACCAAGGATTCACATCCGCTATCATTTACTACACATGATACTGTATAAATCATGTATTTGACAAAAAATGCTAAATCAACAAATAAGCGAGATAAATGCTGGTTCATTTATAAACAGACACCCTATATACAATTTAAAAAATTAAGGAACTCAAGTACCATTTTAAATAGTAGAACTATACCTTTTCAATTTCAAATTGGGACGAAAAAACGAACAACAATTTCAAATTGGTTTAGTCAGAATTTAAAATTGTTTATTCCCAATTTGAAGTTATTTCGTCCCAATTTGAAGTTGAAAAGGTAAAGAATTAAAACCTAAGATATAAGCCCAATCCACACATGAATTCATTGAGGATTCTTCATGAAAAAAATCGAAAAAAATAATCCTGGTGAGAATTTCCCGTCAAATACTGGTGTCACTAAATTGAATCTTCAATGAGTCTTGGAAAAGAAGAATTTCTAATTCATTTCTTTTTTCCAGCATTCAAAAGTATAAAAGAATCCTCAAAGCATCCTTCAACTGCACTACAACTTTATCATAAGTATTACATCAAAAGCTTGTTTCGAACTTACATTTTATTAAACAGCTATGTTACATTATATTCCTTCCCTAGATAGCATATTACATGATGTACACAGTTTGTAAATCTATAAAAACAGTTGTGACTACTTGACATTTGCAACTCGCAAGTCGCCAGAAAACAATAAGTCCAAGCCATCTAAATAATTCTGTATAATTGCAAGAAAACATTGCAATGCAGTTTATAATGATCTCGTCGCGATAATAAATTACTTTTATCTATAATTTTACAATGAGTTTATTAAGCCACGCTTTGTCATTGTACTTGTGATGCAAGAAGGGTAGATAATGAAAACATAAATTAGATAACGAATGCATTCCATTATTACAATGTTGTTTTCAAATCAAATAAACATGCAATTTTCTAGCAAGAACGCAGTTACTCGACAGAAGAAATTTCTTATTATTAATAGAATATTTAAAGAGGTCTTGGTGCATTATTAGTTTTTTATTATTCTACTTCAAGTCATTGGTATAGATATAGACGAATATAGATACAACTCACTTATTTCAGTACGTACAATTTTTTGTATCTGGTATCATTTACGAATAAATAATGATCGTTTTAGTCCAAGCTCCCATGACACAAAATCGTACCTCATAAAACACCTAAAATTAAAAATATTCAAATGATAGGAAAACCTTTTAAAATTATTTTAAACCCGGCAGACTAGGTTTCATTTGTTAAATTCTATTTTAAATTAATTTTTGAAATCGACTAAAATAAAATAAATTTACAACTGAAAACACCAATTAGAAATTTATACTATTTATTGAAAAGTATATGAAGTTTTTGAAAATATTTGTCTGCCTGGCTAAATTTGTTAACTAACACCTGACAGACCTTTTTTTATACATTAGTTTTTTCACGAAAAATACCTCTCATAACACCTTTTTTTTAGAAAAAAAATAATAAAGCTTAAGACCTTCTCTATCTATTAAAATTGGTCTGCCTGCCAATTTTTGTTTATTAACTCCTGTCAGACTTATGTTTATATATTAATTTTTCCACAAAAATACATCTTATAACACCTTTTGTTTTCTTTTTTTTAAATAAAGCTTAAGACTTCCTCTATTCATTAAAATTGGTCTGCCTGACAATTTTTGTTATTTAACACCTGGAAAAAAAATTTACAAATCAATTTCTACAATAAAATTACCTCATATAACACCTTGCTATTTCTTTTTTTCAAATGAAGTTAAGGATCTCTGCCTTCTATTAAAATTGGTCTGTCATAGAAAAAATGTTTTTTACTATGTCAGACATACCTAATTGTATTTGTGCAGCCTTTATAGACCCGATGGTATTTATTTATATAGACATTTATAGCATTATTTCAGAGTGAAATGGAAATAGGGATGTTATTTTTGACAAATCTTAACATTTTATTTATCTTAGAGAAAGAAGAGTATGAATTTTCGATGAATTTTTTTTTAAATCTCTAGTTCCATATTGTTAATAATGCGCTATAAATGCGACTATTTTTTTGCGTTTTTCTCGAGAACAAACAAAGTATTGTATTTACAACTTTCTTCTCAAATCAATAGGTGAGTAACTACAGCAGTTAGCTAGACAGGTTTAGGCACGGCACAACTCTATGCATGTAATGATATGACGTATGAACCCGGAGTTTCGCGATTCGAGTCTCCCGGCCGGCAGTGTGTAATTGTCGTTAAATTTTAAAAACATCTCACAATTAAATCTCACTCGGGCGTTTCAAATTGACCACTTGAGCGTCTTAAAAATATAGTACCTACTGGTTACATGAAAGAATCACTCCGTTTCCGCTTTGATGAATCGGTCGAAGTGGCTGGATTCCACTATATAATAAAAATGTACCATTCTGTAATTGACAGCAAATCTTGTTTAATGGTTACTATCAAAATAAATAACTAAAATTTAAAAAATAACATTGTTTTCTCTATATAAGTAAAAGATTTCAAGTAGTCGCCCGATATGTTATAAAAAATTAAGTGAATTAACGGGTGAAGGTGTATGAAAGGACACCTGACTTGCACTCTTTTAAAAAGAGACTATCTATTGAAAAATAATGAAGTTTCTTTATTAATTTAATTTCGATTTTCAATTTAGATTTTTTTATTTTAGTAAAAATTAAGTCTGACAAAGTAAAAAACATTTTTTCGATGAAAAATCAATTTTAATCTATAAATGAGGTTCTACCTTTATTAAAAAAAAAAAATTGAAAAAGTTTTTCGATACGGTGCAGACATATCTTACTATATTAATTAAAAACATGGACGCGGCGCTTAAAAAATTAAGACTGACATAATAAAAAATATTTTTTCTTTAAAAAACCAATTTTAATGCATAAAGAGGACCTGAAACTTTCTTTTAAAAATAAAAAAATAAAGGTGTTATGTCATGTAAGTGGTCAGTTCTTATAATATTCATAGAAAACGTGGGCGCAGCGCTTAAAAAGTTATGTCAGACATAGGAAAAAACATTTTTTCTTTGAACAACCAATTTTAAGGCAAAAAGGGCATCTTAAACTTTATTTTAAACATTTACAAAAAAAGTTGTTATGTGACGTCATCGATCAGATCTAAAATTTATCTCATGCTCAAATAAAGTGTAGTCTGACAAAGTAAAAAACGTTTTTTCAATGACAGACCAATTTTAGTAGATAGAGGAGGTCTTAACCTTTATTATTATATTTAAAAAAAAAGGTGTTATGAGAGGTATTTTTCGTGAAAAAACTAATGTATAAAAAAAGGTCTGTCAGGGGTTAGTTAACAAATTTAGCCAGGCAGACAAATTTTTTCAAGAACTACATATACTTTTCAATAAATAGTATAAATTTCAATTTGGTGTTTTCATTTGTAAATTTATTTTATTTTAGTCAATTTCAAAAATTAATTTAAAATAGAATTTAACAAATAAAACCTAGTCTGCCGGGTTTAAAATAATTTTAAAAGATTTTCCTATCATTTGAATATTTTTAATTTTAGGTGTTTTATGAGGTATGATTTTGTGTCATGGGAGCTTGGACTATTTAACATTCGTTACTACGTAAAATTTAAATGATTATGACATGACAGTGACAGTATCGTTTATATCTTCTTCTGCAGTTTAAATAAAAGACTAAAATATATTTATGAGTAGTAGTATTAGTATCAATATATTTATATATTTGTATAATAAGTACAAAGAATAAAGTAAGTATGGCGGGAGGTCTTGTGCTGACCACATCTAATTTTTTTATTGTTATCAGCTTGAAAGAAAAACTAGTGAAAACGCACGGGTAATACATGTTATTTCATACATTCGTGACCAGAATTTCATACGTGTAAAGTTGGTGCATAAACGGAGCGTTGAACTCAACAAATCATACTAGTGAAATGCGAGATTTCAAAGTTAAAACTAGAATGTATACTACGTTGTTATATGAAATTGTTGTTTTTTGTTGGTAGCTATTTGAAGGGAGATATTTATGGGGCTGCACGCCATTTCAAGACGTAAATGTAACTGTTTATTTCAGAGAATTTTACTTTTGTTGCAAACTTTATACGTTTAGACCAGGAAAATAATTTCAAAAGACGTCTGGAAATCACTTCTAGAGGCAAATAATGTAACAATTGATTAACAGGTTGAATCTTATGTTTTGATACCCGCTGAACACGCCTAGGTATGTTATTTGCTCGAATTCTCACTCCTTGTGCCCCAAATTCAAGATGGCGGACGAAAATTGTGTCCGAAAATTAGTTTTTCACATTTCTCAGAAACTGTTCATATTAGGTGAGAAAGTGTTATATACGAAAATGTAGATCATAAAATTCTCTTATAAGATAGATTCTTAATGATTTTCATGTAAGTGGCACAGTATTCTAGAAAATCGAGAAAATGTATTTCGAACATTTCAATCAATAAAAAATTTTATATTTTGACTCAATGAATGCACTAAAAAGTTTTTAAAATAATGTATTTTATAAAAAAATTTTCATAGAATTTAATAACAAAAAAACCGGAAGTTGATAATATTCTCAGTTAATGAAAATGACAGCTGATTTCATGAAGGGAGACATAATTTGGAGTTTGTTTCTGATGATTGAAATGTTCGAAATACAATTTCTCAATTTTCTCGAAAACTGTGCCACTTACATGAAAATCGTTAGGTAAGAATCTATCTTATAGAGAATTTTATGATCTACAATTTTTCACCTAATATGAACAGTTTCTGAAATAAATGTAAAAAACTGATTTTCGGACACAATTTTCGTCCGCCATCATGAATTTGGGGCACAAGGAGTAAAAATTCGAGCAAATAACATAACTAGGCGTATTCAGCAGGTATCAAAGCATAAGATTCAACCTGTCAATCAATTGTTACATGATTTTCCTCTAAGAGGTTTATTTTCGAAAAAATTTCCTGGTCTAATTAGTTTTTATCAGTTCTTAAATATGCACACAAAAATTGTTACGCTATTTAAATAGGTACTAGCGTTCCAATAGACGATTTTCGTGGTGACATCAGCGATTGCAGCGTTGTGACAAGTTTCTGAAGTATTCTTACAAAGCTTGCATTGTGCATAAACAAATAAAGTGTAAAGATATGCATTTTAATACGAAATTGATAGAAAAAGATGTTCCTGGGTGCAAAATTTAAGTATATAACTGTGAAAGGTGTTTAGGTTTATAAATGGTACAAAATTCACATTTTTCTTATTATCTTCGTGCTTTAACCGGAAATCACTGTTACATTTATAGGATGCACAATACATAATTTGAATGGTATTATCGAGGTATTATATTGTATTAATTCTGCATATTATTTGACGCTATGCGCGTTTGTATATCAAACATAATTTTTTGTTAGAAAAGTTCACAAAATATCATTGATAGTTGAATATGCTCTATTGGTCCACACTGTTTTAACTGTGTACATAATGTTCATGTAGCCAGAGTTGGTCGGAGCAGTAAGGGAGAGCACTGTTTCTAAGTAGGGAAGCATTTTATGCCAAAATTTTGTATGATAATGTATGTTCGCTCGATTAATATTGTACCTATACCAATTTGAAATTATTTAGTCCGACCATCCCTCATCAGTGGGGTACCCAGTAATTACAAAACGGAGATCCGGATTAAAATTAAATTTTTTTTGTATTTTATATCAGACTTTATTGCAAATATAAATTCTATTAAAATAGTTTTATTAACATGAGGAAAGTATTGCCTAAAAGTTTTCTTTAAAAAAAAATATTTTAGAGTCAATTGGTTACCTGTTTAAACAATTATTTCTATAGTCTGCCGACTAATGTATACACTCACTATGGATTTAATAATAAAAACATATTTTTTGTCCCCAGCAGGACACTGGTGTACCACGAATTTCAGAGAAGTTAGAATAATTAATATAATAACAGAACTCAAAAATCTCTTGTAGTTTTCGAGATATAGCTCGTTGACCAGTTCAGCAGGAGTAACAAATAAAGTTGCAATTTATGTTATAAAATTACGATGATTGCGAATAAATTTGAATTTGATAATTGGTGTCACACTGCTGTTATCTGGAAATACGATTTATACTTTGAACAATTAAAAGATTATGTTGAAAGCCTCCCTTGGAACTATTGCAGCTGCCCAAATATCTTATATTGTTCAAGAATAATACAGTTACATTGATTCCCTATACCTATATATGCTTCATTTTAAAAAAGTCGCTCTTTTTAATTGCTGTCAAAGTCGTAACCATGGACCATGGATATGAAATGTTTCATGTTAAAATAAACGCACTGTATAAAAATGACACTACTGAATAGTTTCTCGCAAATTTCACAAACATCAAAACCCTGTTAAAACTTCTACCGCTAATATTAATATTATTCAAATAGTATACCGTGAATATAAATAGAGCCCTGTGCTCTCTAAACAGTCGGTTGTGATTTAGTTATATATAGTTAGTTAAAAGAGACATGAGACGTGGATTAAGCTTAGGGTTTAATGCCGAACGGTTAAATGTTGAAATGTAACAGTTTGCGTTGAGGTTGAAGGAACCGCACTAATCTTGTAAAGGATCTTGTACACATCTACACACATACAGACGTTGTTTCTGTGAGTGTGTAGTAAAGGTCCATTCCGACTTCCAAAATCACAAGCTTGAAATTATAAATCCAATCTTATGCAGTCGTTTGACGAATAAGAATGCGCGTTAAGGCGCTACACTTGTGTCAAAAATATAGTGAAAAAGGGAGCTTGCTATATTACAAACTGAGCTCTTGTTAGTACACCTACACTGTTCATATTTTATATATAGATAGTTAAAAGATGACTCTAGAGTGCTAAGAAATTATATTTTTGAAATACTTAATGGTATTTTAGTAATAAACTAGCGTCAGGCCCCGCTACGCGGGCCTTCGGCTAGGTCGCGCTGCCGCGCGACAAGTGGGATTCGCCCGCTTTGCGGGCTCAAGCTTCGTGCCTCAATTATAACGATTTTAACATTTAGAATTTACCGAAAAAAATTGTATGATGAAATTATAATTATTTAATTACAACTTCAAATTATGCATCTTCCTTCTTCAATATAAAATTTTTATTTAAGCCATTAAAATTTTAAAAGAAAATAACATAATAGGTAGTTGAGAAAATAATTTCCTATTTTGTTGGATTTCAGGCTTTAATTATTTATTAAAACAATTGCGACGTTTCGACCTTGATTTAGGCCATTATGAAGCAAAGTTACATAGTTAAATTTAGTATTAAATTATATAACTAACTAACAAACATTAAAAATTGCTATTGAGGTGTACACCTCAAGAGTCCAGTTTAGACTTAAATAAATAAATATTCCAAAATAACATAATATGTGTCATAAAATAACTATCCTGGTTATCCAACTAAAAACATAAACGATTTTCGAACGTCATCTTGAACAATATTGTATCTTTTCAAAACCTTTAATTTGATATCAAACTTGAAATGATTCTATTTTTTTGAATGGACAAAAAACAGAAGCTAATCACCCACTCTCATATTTATCACTTATTGTGTATATCAGTCCTCATCATGAAGACTTTTACTTTGATATCAAAAAATATTTTATTAATTAATTAACCCTTATCTAGCTCTTTTATTTGACATCAAACCCGATATAATTTTATATTGTTTTTGATCAAAACAAATAATGCCAATTGCCGGTCACCATTTTAAGTAATTTTATTAATTAAGTAGCCTCTATTTAGCCTTTGATTTGATATCAAATTCGATTTGATTCAATAATATTTTGTAAAAACAAACGAAAATCGTTTGCTGCCATTTTCAACAATTTTGAAAAGTAGTGCTCACCTCTGACCGTTTTAGATTACTTAATCTGATACAAACTGAATATAATTCTACATTGTTTTTGGTAAAAACAAATTCTAATCTTCGGTCACCATTTTAAATAATTTTATTAATTAGATAACCCTTATCCAGCCCTATAATTTGATATCAAACTCGATATGATTATATAATTTTTTGATAAAAACAATTGACCATCGTTGGCCGCCATTTTCAATAATTTTATAAAGTTAGTGCTCACCTAGTTGTTAAATTTAAAACAAATGCCGATCAATTTTGTATCCCTCGGTGCTAATTAATACCATACATAGTTATGTAAAAACAGATTTATACAAGAGCAATTACAATCTAGATCCGCGCAATGTCTCGTGCTTGTCTGGTTGTTAGTGTGCTGTCCCCTGAACCTCTGCCCGGGTAGGCCTGGCGTATCTAGGATACAATTCCCAGTAGGGCAGCTTGAGCAAGGCAAATTCAAATTTAACCCAAACTCAAGTACAAATCCCGATTATCCATTTTTAACACGTTTGTTAAATTAAAAATACTGGGCATTATACATAGTATTATCAACGGAAATTTGATATAATTTTAATTGAACATTTACATTTGGGTCAAAATATACTATAAACAGTACAGTAATAAATAACAACATGATGCAACTTCACATTTGAATTGAATAAAAATTTTCAAAAAATATATTTCAAATTTATACAAAAGCATGTAAACATAATGCGTGCTCCATCTTTAAATACTCAATAAAATTTTCAAAATACTTCTACCTTATCAAATATGTAAGATAAATCCAAATAAAATTTCAAATTGGAAACGTCAAATCTGACACTAGACTAAAAAATTATTTTAATAAAAAGAAAACAAAAATTCCATGGCATACTCCCATTTGCGTTCCGTGCATTTTTCGGTTTTTTCTTAATAACTTTCTTAATATACCCAATATGGGGTTGAAACATGCATAGAAATATAGTCAAATTCATCGTCTACCTATATGTCAAATGAAAAAAACAATCGAATAAAGTATAATGCCCGTTGCTAAGGAGTGAAAAAACAGTGAGTTTTTATTATTTCTCACGCAAACTGTGCTGCCTACAACAATAAAATATAGAAAAAGCACTAGTTAAAATAACCCTTTATCGTATAAAAAAAGTTTCATTAAAATCGTACAAACCATACAAATTTTAGAGCAAAAAAACGTATAGTTGCTAAGGTGATGAATCTTCCACCACACTATGCCTTTTAGTTGATGATTAGTAAAAATAGTCAATTTGGTCGATTTTTTACTATTTTTTTCCTCAGATGTGTAATTTTTTTGACAAAAAATATTTTCTTAGCACTCTTACGAACAATGCAAATCGACTATTTAAAACAAAATTAATAAATATGCAATAATAAGGCCGTAGTTTGTAATATTAAAATGCATAATTTAATTCTTATTTTCTCTAATTGTTGTCGCAACAATGTATTGTATGAATTTTTCGATCAAATAATGCTTCGTAATTACTTATGGTAAATTTCAGATTTTTATTTTTAGCAATATAGCCAGAATCGTGAATTTTGATTCTATTGCAGCAATATTGCGTTCAACAAGTGTAGAGCCTTAAGTGGTTTCGTGCAACAAATTTGTTTCAAACAAAAAATATACAAACGCCAAATATTTCAATCTTCAATCTTGTGCAACGCTCTCGGCACTGATTGCACCAATCAAAAATTAAATAATATACGGCAATGTTAGTTGCATTTTCTGACAGTTCAATAAATTAATGTCATTGTATATTTTAATTTAAAACTAAACGTATTGCAAAGTGAATATTTGTTAATTAAACAACGGAGACAATATTTGAAGGAGCTTGCTAGATTAATCCTAACATTGCGGCAAATTTATCAGATTTTCTTTCCTCATCTATTAAAAATAAAATGCAATTACTATTATAGAATAATACTCACTTTACTCAGTATTAATAAATTCCAGGTAAAAGATATTTGACAGGTTTGACAAAAGCACAAACTAAATTTTTACGGTTTGTGATTTCGGAACTAAGAACACACTGATTGATTTTGATGTACGAAGGCATTGCACAAGATAGGATTTATAATTTCATGCTTGTGATTCCGAAGGCTGAATTATCTTTTAGTTACTAATTTTGGAGAAATTGTTTCGCTGGGAAACTAAGAAGTTGTCAAAAAGCAGCTTTGATAAATTTTAAAACAGATTTATAAGATAAAACATGTAAGTACCTATCTATTAGTCCTTGTACCTAATTTAGAAGTGGCAAGCCCACATATTGTAAGTATGTGTGCGGTTACCACTTGACATAAATCGTTCATGGGATGTTTGAAAAAATCTTATTCATCTTAGTGACATTACGTTAGGCTATCCTAGCCACATCGTGAGTGCGATCAAAAGTTACATACTCAACACAAACATCTCAGAGAATTACATGGGATACACAATTGGGATATTATTAGCATATAACATTGGGATGTTATACAGGTTGGTGGAGGTGAAATGCGAACATAGGGAAATAAATGACAATGGAGTTATCATGCTAGGCATCTTGATATACGTGGAATAAGTACTGTCAATGTCAAAGTAGTCATATTATGGAAATTTGTATTTTAATTAAAATATTTTCTTTGCATAATAATGTATGTGTTCGAGCAGAACGAGAAAGTTTACATGCACTTTTAGATTTTATTATTATTTCTGTTATTGATTAATCTTTTTGCCACACAAATTCACATTACGTTTTGTGACACTACTACAAAATATATCAAGATACCTGGCATGAAAGTTCGATTGTCATGTATGTTCCCTATGTTCGCATTTCACCTCTACCAACCTGTATAGATATAGGGCGGACATTAGCAATCGCTAGGATATTAATAGGATGTTAATTGGCAAAGCAAGTAACAAGCCGGGATGTTCACATTCTTGAAATGTTCTGGGAATTTTATTTTGTCAAGTGGGTTATTAATACAGATATTTGTGTAGTTAAACTGAAATGGTGTTTTTGTATATTTCGTCTATAACGAGCGAAAATGGAATAAAGCAGATGTAAGAGTAGACGTCAATATCACATTTTTGTGTATCAGTTTTCACAGAAGTATTTTTAAGGTTTCAGTCTTCAGCTTGCTCCTTCGGCCCTTGGGATGCCTTGAACACAGAAAAATCCATTTTAAACTTATCTTGTAGATGGGAAATGTGCGGTGTCTGGTGACTATTCCTAACATTCTTTAAATTTACTGGAAGAAAAGTCAATTCTGTTATGATATTTTTAGAAAGAAATTCAATACACTTTATTTCTGTTCCCGTTCTTTGAGTTACTTAATAAGTATGTTTTTTACTTTAATCACTAATGAACTTTTTCAAGTTCAGATAGCTTCTCTAAAAACAAACGCAAATTTCATCTAAATAAAAAATCTAATGTGGCTTCAGTGTTGAAGCCATCCTCCGTTTAATTACTACAACATTTAATATCTTACCTACTTATGACTTATATGGCGTTATCCCATCCAATCTCCTAAAAAAACTTCACGTTGCACGGAAGTTCTAAATCTAAGAATGTAGTTTTTATGACTCTTTAGTGATCCTCAAATTTTCAATTTTATTTTTTCACTCGTTCAAAGCTTATAGCTTCGTCCCGGGACTTTTGGGAAACCCTCTATAATTTGTTAATGTTAGTAGAGAATATAGAACTGGGAATTTTTTGCAGTAAACTGGAATGTACTATATTCGAACCTGAGTTTTTAAAGTCACATACCGAATTCAGCTAACTGTAATTCTGTAATAAAAAATTTAAACTGTAGTATGAACATATTTGAAACTATCTTTCAAGTTTCATCTTTTGCGAACTAATATTTTCATAGCCAATAGCGATAAACTCCACCACGGCTGAATAAGGATATTAAAATTTTATCTTAAATTACACAAAGTAGTTGAACATCGGATGGCGGATACCATAACACGTGTATATTCACGTGAGACGTGCTTATAGCTTTATAGATAGGATGGGAGACCGGCAGAGCATAGTACGTATATGATAGGACAGCCTACAAGAGATATAAGGATGTATCATCAATGTATTGATCTTTCTTGTACGCTACACAGATAAACCATGTATGTACTGGTGAGAGGAAATGTAAATAAACGACGTGAGGTTCAAGTTGAAAGACTAACTTCCGGTGGAAAAGCTGTAGGTGTACCTACCTAAAGATAATAGTTAGATGAGCTTAATACCGTATCAAAATTATTACTTTCTTATACACAGTATAGTTAGTCTATAGCGTGAAGTATAATATATGACAGGAGTGGACACTCGGACGGATGAAGTGACCTTTCTGTTTAACTTATAGAGACAGACAAAAAGTACGGGTCAATTCAAAGCATGCATTCTATGACGATAAACAATGGTAACGATTGTAACGCACAGGCCCAATAGTGATCTTTCTCTCTTTCACAGGGTAAACAGAAAAGCCACGAATCTACAGTATTGCTAAGATACGGAGTGTTCACTTCTGTGTTTATACCGTGAGTAAACATGGAATCTTTCATATCCCTGGTTACAAATTTGACAGCAATGTATTAGAGCGTTTAATTTAATATAGAACATAGCAAATGAAATATGTATGTACCTACCTATTTCTAATCATATTAGGAATGAAAAAAGTTGTTTTATATATTTGGCCGACATACCTATTTATTTACAATATTTACGAGGTTAAGTGAGACGCATTTGAAATTTGCACTAAAATTTCCTTTTGTCAAGTAGCCCTGAAACAATTGCTAAGAAATGTTGCCAGTAGGTAAATGTCACATTTAAAATTAATCTGATGTATTTGTTTCAGACTCTATTGAACAATAAATTGTGTATAGTAGCGTTTTAGTAGGCTTTATTTTAAATTTACCTTTTTATTAAATGGCATATTAAAGAAATAAAATTCTTTTTGGTCTGTAATCAGCATAGGTATCGAACTGTATACAGGTTGGTGGAGGTGAAATGCGAACATAGGGAAATATATGACAATGGAGTTATCATGCTAGGCATCTTGATATACGTGGAATAAGTACTGTCAATGTCAAAGTACCTGTCATATTAATGAAATTTTTATTTTCATATATAATACCACTAGTGTTCCAAGTTATGTCGACAATTTTTGTTGCTGTATCACGAATGGTTATTACGCTTGATAGCACGAGTGCTATTTTCTCAAGCGTAATAATCATGAGTGATGCAGCCACAAAAATTGTCTACATAACTTGGAACACGAATGGTATTCGGGGGACAATTCACCGAATAAAAATGTATTCTTTCTTTATGAAAATGATATATAAGTAGCTTCACTTCCATTACAACAGTTATAACCTTATAACAATAGGATTTTGATTAATAAAGATATATTCAATTGTTTAAAATTGTCGATTGGATCACTAGTGAAAATTGTCGATTGGATCACTAGTGAAAATTGTCGAAAAATTATGTCGCTGCGAGCACGAGCACTAGTGATAAATTGTCGAAAAAATTCGTTTCAATTGGTGGAAAATTTATAAATCATCAAAATTGATTGGTCCATTTTTGACAGATGACACATGAGTTGAATTGTCATATGTAATACCACTAGTGTTCCAAGTTATGTCGACAATTTTTGTTGCTGTATCACGAATGGTTATTACGCTTGATTGAAAATTGCACGAGTGCGTTGCACGAGTGCTATTTTCTTAAGCGTAATAATCATGAGTGATGCAGCCACAAAAGTTGTCTACATAACTTGGAACACGAATGGTATTCGGAGAACAATTCACCGAATAAAAATGTATTCTTTCTTTATGAAAATGATTTATAAATAGCTTCACTTCCATTACAATAGTTTTAACAATAGGATTTTGATTAATAAAGATATATTCAATTGTTTAAAATTGTCGATTGGATCACTAGTGAAAATTGTCGAAAAATTATGTCGCTGCGAGCACTAGTGATAAATTGTCGAAAAAATTCGTTTCCATTGGTGGAAAATTTATAAATCATCAAAATTGATTGGTCCATTTTTGACAGATGACACATGAGTTGAATTGTCATATATAATACCACTAGTGTTCCAAGTTATGTCGACAATTTTTGTTGCTGTATCACGAATGGTTATTACGCTTGATAGCACGAGTGCTATTTTCTCAAGCGTAATAATCATGAGTGATGCAGCCACAAAAATTGTCTACATAACTTGGAACACGAATGGTATTCGGGGGACAATTCACCGAATAAAAATGTATTCTTTCTTTATGAAAATGATATATAAGTAGCTTCACTTCCATTACAACAGTTATAACCTTATAACAATAGGATTTTGATTAATAAAGATATATTCAATTGTTTAAAATTGTCGATTGGATCACTAGTGAAAATTGTCGAAAAATTATGTCGCTGCGAGCACGAGCACTAGTGATAAATTGTCGAAAAAATTCGTTTCAATTGGTGGAAAATTTATAAATCATCAAAATTGATTGGTCCATTTTTGACAGATGACACATGAGTTGAATTGTCATATGTAATACCACTAGTGTTCCAAGTTATGTCGACAATTTTTGTTGCTGTATCACGAATGGTTATTACGCTTGATTGAAAATTGCACGAGTGCGTTGCACGAGTGCTATTTTCTTAAGCGTAATAATCATGAGTGATGCAGCCACAAAAGTTGTCTACATAACTTGGAACACGAATGGTATTCGGAGAACAATTCACCGAATAAAAATGTATTCTTTCTTTATGAAAATGATTTATAAATAGCTTCACTTCCATTACAATAGTTTTAACAATAGGATTTTGATTAATAAAGATATATTCAATTGTTTAAAATTGTCGATTGGATCACTAGTGAAAATTGTCGAAAAATTATGTCGCTGCGAGCACTAGTGATAAATTGTCGAAAAAATTCGTTTCCATTGGTGGAAAATTTATAAATCATCAAAATTGATTGGTCTATTTTTGACAGATGACACATGAGTTGAATTGTCATATATAATACCACTAGTGTTCCAAGTTATGTCGACAATTTTTGTTGCTGTATCACGAATGGTTATTACGCTTGATAGCACGAGTGCTATTTTCTCAAGCGTAATAATCATGAGTGATGCAGCCACAAAAATTGTCTACATAACTTGGAACACGAATGGTATTCGGGGGACAATTCACCGAATAAAAATGTATTCTTTCTTTATGAAAATGATATATAAGTAGCTTCACTTCCATTACAACAGTTATAACCTTATAACAATAGGATTTTGATTAATAAAGATATATTCAATTGTTTAAAATTGTCGATTGGATCACTAGTGAAAATTGTCGAAAAATTATGTCGCTGCGAGCACGAGCACTAGTGATAAATTGTCGAAAAAATTCGTTTCAATTGGTGGAAAATTTATAAATCATCAAAATTGATTGGTCCATTTTTGACAGATGACACATGAGTTGAATTGTCATATGTAATACCACTAGTGTTCCAAGTTATGTCGACAATTTTTGTTGCTGTATCACGAATGGTTATTACGCTTGATTGAAAATTGCACGAGTGCGTTGCACGAGTGCTATTTTCTTAAGCGTAATAATCATGAGTGATGCAGCCACAAAAGTTGTCTACATAACTTGGAACACGAATGGTATTCGGAGAACAATTCACCGAATAAAAATGTATTCTTTCTTTATGAAAATGATTTATAAATAGCTTCACTTCCATTACAATAGTTTTAACAATAGGATTTTGATTAATAAAGATATATTCAATTGTTTAAAATTGTCGATTGGATCACTAGTGAAAATTGTCGAAAAATTATGTCGCTGCGAGCACTAGTGATAAATTGTCGAAAAAATTCGTTTCCATTGGTGGAAAATTTATAAATCATCAAAATTGATTGGTCCATTTTTGACAGATGACACATGAGTTGAATTGTCATTAAAATATTTTCTTTGCATAATAATGTATGTGTACGAGCAGAACGAGAAAGTTTACATGCACTTTTAGATTTTATTATTATTTCTGTTATTGATTACTCTTTTTGCCACACAAATTCACATTACTTCGTTTTGTGACACTAGGTACTATAAAATATATCAAGATACCTGGCATAAAAGTTTGATTGTCATGTATGTTCCCTATGTTCGCATTTCACCTCCACCAACCTGTATAGGTACCCTTAACGTATAAACTATGATACAGGTTACTGATTTTGTCAGAATAAGATAAAACAAAATATAACTTCATTTGAACAATTGACAAGTACAAATGCCGTAGTTTAGCAACGAACCAATCTTGTTAGAGTAGGAGCGTTTCGCAAGAAAATCCGTTATTTTGGAATTGAGTTGTTTTATTCCCGGTATTATTGTTTTAACGATAACACAATAGTGGATAAACGCATTGTTTGTCGTTTTTAGAAAACGAATTAACTCATCTAAGCTGTTTGAAGAACGACGGGTATCGGAGGTTTGTTTCTGTTTCTATTTCTGAGTTTTTTTCTGCGGCATGGCCTGCTACGATGAGATTACGGTAATAATTCTCTTTTAGATGTTGTTTTATGATGTCTATATGTCTGAGCAGTTTTTTGTTTGTTTTGGGTTGCAGGATAGAGGTACAACTTCCGATATGAAAGTAAATTGTTGCGTTTGTTTTTTGTTTTGTTTGGAAAACTGATTTTCTTTTGTTTGACCCTATGAATCTTTGGCAGGACATAAACTTCGGTTTATTGTTCGAAATAAAATTCCAATTAGCTACTTCAATTGGCTTTTGTTAATGAAGCTTCTTTTTTTACAAAAGAGTCGTTTTGAATATTATCTATGATATCGATAAAACCTTCCCAATTGACATGAATCGTCTATGGCATTTTTTTAATTTTAATTTTATTTTACATGAGCGGTTGTACAACAGGACAAGTCCCAATAATAGTACAGCACTGTACAAAATATTAACAATTAATAGTGTTAAACATCAAAATGAACATAATAAAAAAAATATAAATAACAAAAAAAGTGCATAAGACAAATAATCAACTAAAGTACAAATCAGTTCAATTATTCTGTAGAGTATAAGATAAATAAGCTAAACTACAAATCAATTAACATTATACTAAAGAGCATAAGATAAAATTAACTAAACTACAAATCAAATTAATGTTGTTAACAGTAGGTGTTTTCGTGTAACAGTGTTTTTACAAAAGATTTAAACATGACAATACTGCAAGACAAAATGTCAGGACAATTAGAGAAAGTTAGCACCCTATTATAGGCAGATTGTATACGATGAATTGGAGAATTTATGGCAGCATTTGTTTTAAAAGTTGTTAGTGAAAATAGTTCAGTAGCTCTGGTTTCATATGATGGCACCCTATATGATAATTTACTCAATAAATCAGGACTATCAATAAGATTGTTTACAATTTGTAAAGAAAAGACATATCCAAAAACACTCTCCTCTTATATAGAGGCATCGGAGTATGGATATAATTAGGAAATTTCCAACTCATGACATATATAAATTTACGTTGAATTCTTTCTATTCTATTAATGTAAATATCATAGTAGGGAGACGAACACACTGCAGCATATTCTAAGTGAGAACGCACTAAGGTACAATAAAGTGAAATAAATGTTTTTGGATTTTTGAAACGTTCACCAATTCTTCGTATAAAACCTAACATTTAAAAATATCCTATTCTTGTACTTTAAGTGATATTGTGTAAGCCACATCCCGAGTATTACATACTCAATACAAACATACTCAATACAAACATCTCATGGGATTAGGGTTACCAGACGTCCTCTTTTTCCCGGACATGTCCTCTTTTTACTTCCTTGTACGGAGTAATAAGGAAGTATTGTAATCCCGAAAAATTTCGGTTTTCAGATTTTGATGGAAATATCCGTTTTGACCTTTTCTGAATCCATTATAACTAGTTTCGTCGTGACGTCTGTACGTATGTACGTACGTATGTACGTACGTATGTACGTATGTACGTATGTACGGACGTATGTGTGTCGCATAACTCAAATACGGTTAGACGTAGAAAGCTGAAATTTTGTATTTAGGACTGTTATAGCATCTAGTTGTGCACCTCCTATTTTTGATTTCAATCTATAAACCGGAAGTAGTACTTTTTAAAAATATTTTGATAAATAATTAATTTTAGACAATTTTTTTTATTTTAAATGAAAGATTATGTGATTATTATCTACAATCGGTATTTTATAAATTTTTCTGTATCTTCTATCATTTAAGAATAATTAAAGTATATACTTATAATTTAGTATTTTGGTATCTTGTACTCCATGACGTTTAACATTTGTTACTACGTAAAATTTAAATGATTATGACATGACAGTGACAGTGGCAGTGACAATAGTAAAATATCGTTTATATCTTCTTCTGCAGTTTAAATAAAATGACTAAAATATATTTGTGAGTATAGTAGCAGTAGTAGTAGTACTTATATATTAATATATTTGTATAATATAGTTCTACATTTTAGTTATTAAGAAAAGTATGAACAGTTTAATAGGCGTACAAGGAAGTCATGTGGTGTCCACGTCAGATTTTTAGGGTAGATGTTCGGGTCCGGTATCTTTTTTTCATTTTTAATACAATTGTTCTCTTTTTAGAAATTCTGATACTTAAATTGATAATTTTTCGGTATTTGCCGTAATACGAAAAAAAAATTATTTTAAATTGTTAAAATTAGTGATATCTCGCGGATGAAAAGTACAATATGAAAAGTATAATACAAAATATTGCACTATTTTAATACTACATATTATAAGTTATAAGTATTTTTGTTTATCTTACTTGAAAAATTCCCCTTTGATTCTGATTTTAGCCAGTGACAATTTTTATATTCAAATCAAATTTTTAGTGGGATTCGAGTGATTCGAATCCACGACCTCGCTAGCAGATCGGACCACCATGTCCGGTTGGATAACCTGGCTTCGTGCCGACTGCTGCAATAGTTACTTTTTTTATTGAAGTAGATAAGTTATTCAGCTTTGTTAGTATTTTTTTAAAATGTGTTTCGAATTTGGATTATTATTATTATAATTGTGTTTTTTAAAGATATTTGTTTATGCAAATTCTGTTAAAATTGCTCGCCCCTATGCTATGTACCCCGCTTCGCTCGGCGTTCTCTTTTCGAGATAAACAAAAAAATATGGTAACCCTACATGGGATACACAATTAGAATATTATTACCAAATTACTAACATTGGGATGATACATAGATAATGTTACTAAGGGCTGACATTAGCAATCGCTAAGATATTATAGGATGTTAATAGGCAAATATAGCAAGTAACAACCCACTTGACATGAATTGTCCATGGGATGTTTAAAAACATCCTATTTATGTACTTTAAGTGATATTGCGTAAGTCTATCCTAGCCACATCCTGAGTATTACATGCTCAATACGAACATCTTAGAGAATTACATGGGATGCATAATTGACATATTATTAACAAATTATTAACACTGCGGAATGTTACATAGATAAGATACTAAGGGCGGACATTAGCAGTCGCTTGGATATTAATAGGATGTTAATAAGCAAATATAGCAAGTAACTAGCGTGCGATATTCACATTCTTGAAATGTTCTGAGGATTTTATTTTGTCAAGTGGACACAAGGATTCTTTGAGAATTCATTCATGCTTCTAATCTTAAGAAAAAAATCCTGGAGAGAATTGTCTGTCAAATAGCAGCGCCGCTGAATCTTTTATGAGTCTTGGAAAAGAAGAATTTCTAATTTTTTATTTTTCCAGGATTCAGAAGAATCCTTGTGTGAATAGGGCATAAGTAAGTAATCCTTCCTGCTCATTATAATTTAATTGCACAAAAATCTTCCCTGTGGTGTACTATAGTGTTAACCGCACACACAAAATACTTTGTACACGTTTTTAACAATACTCAAAACTTTGTGCTTTACTAATTATTCATATTTTATGAAACTAAAATTCCGGAAAATAACATACACATGTGTTGTGAATTTAATTAATTTCTAACAATTTCCAGTTGCACGAATTTTATTCTCAGTTAAAAAGAATTTTACAATTCATAATAAATTATAAAATTAGTGTTTTCGATCACCACACTGGAAATTAATTTTTTGAGTCCATAGTTGATTCCACGTTCTACATTCAATTTTATATTAATTCAGATGAGTTATCGAGATTGCAATATAAAAGCAATAATTCAATTTATTCCAAATAATTTCCGATTATATGAATATCAAATTAAGTAAATAGGTCGTATTTAAATTTAATTATTTTACTGTGCGCATGAAAATATGACAGAAAGCATAACTATATGTCAATAATAACCGATATCAAACTATTGTGTCAGCAGAATGAATATAATAGATTAGAATTCAATGAAAAATGCAGTTGAAATTTGATTCCAATAATTTGTAATGAATTAAAAGAAAAATTCAGGCTTTAAAAATAAAATTATAAAATTCTGGAAACTAAGCAATTTTATTTGAAATAGACTGCTTGCAAAATTGAATTAATTTATAGAATTATCTATGCAATAAATTCCTAGAACTACCGCAACTAATGTTAGCTATGATTTGATAGAAAAGTTAGATTTAAAGCTCGATTTGTTCGAATTTTAATTAAATTCCAACTATAATAATATTAAATGTAGTTTAAAATGTATTATATTTTTGATAAGAATTGCGGTTTATTATTCAATAAATTCTAAATATATGTGGTACATATTTTATGGTCCATTAAGTTAAAATAAAATACATAAATACATTTTGAAAACTGATTTGTAATAGATATTATTTCCATTAAAAATAATTGATGTTACATTATTATTCAGTGCTGGATTAGTTTATTATGTTTATGTCAAATTTGCTTGTATGAGTATTTGAAAAATCAATCTATCCCACGAGATGCATACAAAATTTTGTCTACCATCGGAACGTCAATGTAGCTAATTTTAAAATTATTTTTATTTACCTTGCTTATAACAATTCAATTAATTCGTGGTTATCGATCATCATCATGACAACGTTTATAAACAAAACAAACATTTTTCAAACAAAATGTTCACAATCGTAGTTTGAGGTCAAATTATTTGTATTCCGTCGTCAAATTTAATTTGAACGTAGTATAAAGTATGTTTTATTTGAAATATAAGGTCAGTAATAACATATTCTGCAGTCTGTTCTTTCCGTGGTAGGTATGTTTACTATTTATAAAACTTTCAGAATAAATATAAATATATCCGCCATATTGGTATGCTCTTGACTAGAAGCACACCCCTCTACCGTCTCATGGCGTCAATACAATATTACCATTTTTGTACTGGCCATAAAACACTCGCTACGTTAGTAGGTACGTTATGTTCTGGATTTAACGAGGTAGACGGGCCTCTTAAGAGGCTGCTGTTTTCGTTCCGAGTAAACTGTCAGTCTATAATTGACTTCAAGATAATGATTTTATAAACATTTAATAAACAAAAAAATAGATCTACAAATGTGTTTTTTTAGATTAAAATTTTGGTATAATTCTTTTTGACATAAAATTTTACTATTCTTGTATTGCTAGGTAGACGGGCCTGTTAATAGATGCAGATTATGTAAAATACACTTTTTTCAACAGAAAATGTCGTAGAAACAGAGCTACAAAAGCACAATACTCATCAGTCCAGTAATTATTTATAACTATTTTGCGTCAGGGTTAATTTTCTAACAAAAGCTCAGAGCTTTTGTCGTCCTTTGGGTCGTCCTTGTAAGAGGATTTCACTAAGTATCTTAAAATTGTCAAGCCTTACAGACAACTGAACTTTTACAAAAATTTTATTAATAGGTCCGCAGCTTCTGCCTCTTGAAGTGAAAATGGTAGACGAAGAGTGGAATAATTTGTGATACCGATTATTACGATGTCAAGACTCACTAAGATATTAATTATGTTGAGGGAGGGACAAGTTGTTGACAAGACAATAAGAGTTTCTACAAGAGTACCTACCTACTTCAATACTAGTTATAAAAAATGGTGTGTGTTTATTTTGGTTGTAACAAAATTGGAGGACATACTTTGAAGAGTTGTTGAGTATACCTGCTTTATTGTCTTGTTTTATTAAGAGGGTTCAGAATGACGTGGAAAATAGCAGAACATATTTCAGTTTAACTGCACAAATATTTCCCCTTTTGTGTATTTTCTACTGGCAAATGACAACCATGAGTGGCCATTAGTTGACAGCATATTATGGTACGTTTCACAATTAAAATAGCAAAATACTAAATTATAAGTATATGTATACTTTAATTATTCGTAAATGATACCAGATACAGAAAAATTTATAAAATACCTATTTTAGGTAATAATTACATAATTTTTCATTTACAATAAAAAATTGTCTTAAACTAATTAAATACACTTTCCAAAGTAGAATTTTGTAGCTATGTACCCAGCAAACACACTTGTAAAAATTATATAGTTAAGATATCACAAAGAAATTTCAATATAATATAGCATTTTTATGTAGACTATACATAATATTTCTCACTGTGGAATATCTCTACGATATTATTAATGGAATATAGTATCTATGTCAAAATATATCTCAATTATATAACACAAATAATATACTCTTTATATAGTTAAATATATTATTTGAAGATAGTTACATTGTATGTATTCTATTTGAATATTATATTCCATTTATATAAGAATTTTATTAATCTATTATATATTTTTAGATTACTTTATGTCATCTGTACGCATGCAACATTTTTTTGTTACCAGTGCCAGTTTATTTATTTAAATAAAATTTTATTTTTATATTTGTAAGCAACTATGCGGCTGGAGAAGTTCATGCGCACAAAGTCGGTAGTCGGTGTGATAACCTATTAGTAATTTTTTTTATCTCAAATAAATAAAATCTTTCAATAATGGAAAATATATATTTGTTTAGTAAACATAATTTATTTTTTTCAAATAATTTGTTTGGTTTGTAAACAAATATGTAGTCTTTCAACTAAAGAATTGTACTTTTTTATACGTCAAATATAATTTTAACGTAAATATTTTGATTCCAGTAGGTAGTACAAAATATACACAATATACTTAACTAGCTTTGTAAATCCCGTACGTAATTAAAAATACTGGTATTATTGCTATAACTATAACACTATCATTCACTATAAATCAACAAGCCAGGATGGTCGCGCGCTCGGTCGCGCGGTCTAAGGCGCTGTACCTGTCAGCAATGAGATCCCAAGTTCGAATCCCACCGAAGAACGAGGAACGAGGACGTTTAGAAATTGTTGTAATTGTCTAGATTTAAATTGCTAACATAGTGCCTTGCGCCTTACTAATCGATTACTAATAAACATACAACTTTAGGCCGTAAGAGTGTCTCCTTTTTTAAAAAAAATTTAAAACAATTCAAATTAAAATCAATTATAAAACTACATAATATCTATATCAGCGCTATATAATTATGACGTAACTCTGGAATATGATTATTATATAATTGTTATATAGGGTTGTGGCAGACATTTTTGATTAAAAATAACAAGTTTTTATATGTATGAGTGACATCGCAATTTACTTTGATATAATGGCTGCTACATGATATATATGTAGTACGTATATATTTGTGTTTCCTGGGTATTATATCATTATTATGAAATTATTATAAACGAAATTTAGCATATTTATGAATTTATGTTCTTTAATTTGTTGTCGTAAGAAAAGTATAGTATGTGACTCGTTTATAAACTCTTTAGATACTCGTTTTTTATACTCGCTGCGCTCGTTCCTAAAAATTCGTAACTAAAATGATGTTTATAAAACTTGATACATAATATACTATTATTCGTATTCTATGGATCCTACAAAGTGCTTATCCACTAAAATCTCATAGGTACTCTTAATTTTGACACTTCACAATACCTCAATACCTCAATAGAATATGAGGCGAGATGTAAAAATATACATTTCATATTGTAATCAAGGTTGTTGAGAAAATCGACCTGTAATGTTACTTCTGTGAGCCTTGTAATGTATTACAGGTCTAAACCTTTAATAACTCATTTACTAAATTGTCATCTATACAAAAGGTATATTGTATTCCCGCGAAAATCTCGCCATGAATTTTTCATGGTTTCTGTTGTATACTTTTCCGGTGCATATTTTCTAATTTTCCAGGTTCCTTGTTGTAAAACACCCCAGAATTGGCCTAATAAGATTAAGCCCTAACTAGGACTATAATAAGTAATATTATAATCCTTATAACGTAGTTATGCGAATGGTCCTCATATCCCACAAGCTTGTTTTGTTCGAACGAACGCTTGGCTCTCGCTCCACGAAAATCTAATTGGAGTAAAATGAGAATTGTGTGAGGCATTCGAGAGCCAAATGCAATAAACCGTGCACATTAGCGTCAGGATAATTACCGGATAAGATAAAACTAATCACGTTACAAGGCATTACTTAATACCACGGAGATTTTATAGAATCAAACAATGAATAAAACGATTAGATCCGTTCATTACAATTAAATACTGCTCACAATTTTATCATTATTTATGTGTCATGCATTAATAGTATATTACTAGCAAGGTAAACAGTTTTTACTGCTGAAAGGAGGAAATTGGGCGAGCCTGTCACCTCCTTGAAGCAATAAAACAGTTACCTTACTTGTATTGTACATTTTACTTTTACTCATTTGTAAACTAAAATAAAATTTAAAATCTGATGTGGCCAGCACATAACCTTCCGCTTTGACACTGTAATATGTGAATTTGGTTTTAGTTAAATTATAATTTCTTAAATTATAATTTTGCAATAAATTTCATAATTCACAAACTTTTTGCAATTTTTTAAATAATTTTTGGTTTTTTAATTAGATAATTAAAAATTGTACTTTATTATTAGGTACCTTATTACATTATGTCCAGTTATTAATATTTATACATTTCTTTGAAAATTATGCCACAAACATTTCAGATTTTGTTTTAATTTTTTGTTTCACGGCATGCGGAGAAAACACAATTTTCTTCTGGCAAAATAGTGAGGAAAGTGAGTTTTCCCTATCTAGAGAGGAAAGTAAGCAGTGTTACCACCAGTGTTATTTTATGATGAAACATTTCAAAAATTGTAAGTAAATGTATTATTTTATTGAAAATTCTGATATTAAAGTGATATACTGTAAACTATTATTTAACAATTATTACATTTTATACTTTCTTTTCTACAATTTCATGATTTTACAACTTAAATTTAATTTGGCATATTGGCCGCAGTGAAACATTTTGTTGTTTTTAACCGTCATTCTGACAGATGGCAGTTATAACCTAACTTCTGATGTGTTTCTTCTACATTTACATTGTTTTTAATGTCGTGAAAAAAATGTTGTGTCTAACACGAGAGGAAATCCCTTTTCCACTCTCGCTCGATTGCCTCACTCGTTTCGCTCGTGACATAAACTTCGACCTCGAGTGGAAAAAAGAAGCGCTTTCCTCTCTAGTTGGACAAATAACTATTTCCAATATTATGATTTACAAATCGTGATAGGTAAAATTACATATTTTTGAAAAATAGTTTTCCTTTATTGGTAAGAGATACAGAAAAAATATTATAAGACGTAATATTTATTCTTTCAATTGTCGTATGACAAATTGTAACTATTGCAGAATTTCTTATATTTTTTTGCAAAAATGTTAGAATGCTTCATGAAAATTTTAGATCCACTTCCGGTCAAGGTATTTGTACCAAAATCTGAGCATCTCTTCCAATTAGTATACAAATGTAAAATACCATATATCAAATGGATAATTAGTATTTGAGTTATCCGACCTCCAAAAATCCGGTGACCACACACATACATACAGACATCATCGTGAAACTATCAGAAATGAGTTGTAAGGACCCTAATTCGTGCTTATCCACTAAAAACTCACTACCCGATTTTTTGCATGGTTCCAATACCTCCCTTAAGGTAAGCGGGAGGTAAAAATTATAACCATATTCTGTCATTTACACACAACTGTTTTGGTAAAAATTGTCTGAACTGATTTCTCATAAGCTTTGGAAATCATTCTGTGGCAACGTGAACCGTTATATGAACACAGTGACCTCTAATATATAATGCCCTGTTCACACGAGAAAAGTTTTCAATAAAAAGTTTCTTGAAAGTAAACCAAGTTGTCATAAAATAAAACTGTTAATACAGTTCGTACGAGGAATTTAATTATTTTTATTAAATATAATTAGTATCCCTAAAATTAATATATTTTAAAGAAATAATTAGTTTCCCCGTATGACCGATATTGACAGTTTCTTGTATGACAGCTCCTATAGCTAGAGAGCCGCGGGTTTAAAAATCCGACGAGAAGCAAACCGTCTTCCGTTTGGAGAGATGAAAGTCTATCCCTTGAAAATCCCCAAATTCCAAATATTTTTGAAATCGGAAGGGGCCCACTCGGGAACGAAGGGAAAATGCATATCGACTTTTTTGCAGATTTAAATACGTCTTCCGTTATGATAACTTTGTTTAAAAAGTGACTAGTAATCATTTGACAAAGCGGAAGACGAATTGGGAAGGGCGCACTAGTCGAAACCAATGTTTGAAAATTTTGACCTCCAAAATCGCTCATCTGGAAAATTCGACGTCTTCAATATGCTTACTTTTGTGTTCATTTACTTTGTTATGGTCTTTACATCGGGAAAATCCGGGTGGAAGACTTTTTTAGTAGGGCCCGGCTTCAGGGTTGACCAAATAAACAAATTGAAAAACTCGCGCGAGCGGCTAAGTTAAAAAATCGAAAACTGTATTTGAATTCAATCCTATGCTTCCAGATTTTGTGTAGCTTCTTCAGGGCCCAGAAAACCTAATTCCCAAAGGGATGACTTTTTGACCAACATATCACCCCTTCCCACTTCTTTGAATTTCTCCTATTTTCTGTATATTTCCCGTAATATTTTTCGTTTGAATTCAAAGAAGTGGGAAGGGGTGATATGTTGGTCAAAAAGTCTTCCCTTTGGGAATTAGGTTTTCTGGGCCCTGAAGAAGCTACATGCAAAATCTGGAAGCATAGGATTGAATTCAAATCCAGTTTTCGATTTTTTAATTAGCCGCTCGCGCGAGTTTTTCAATTTGTTTATTTGGTCAACCCTGAAGCCAAGCCCTACTAAAAAAGTCTTCCACCCGGATTTTCCCGATGTAAAGACCATTTACAAAGTAAATGAACACAAAAGTAAGCATATTGAAGACGTCGAATTTTCCAGATGAGCGATTTTGGAGGTCAAAATTTTCAAACATTGGTTTCGACTAGTGCGCCCTTCCCAATTCGTCTTCCGCTTTGTCAAATGATTACTAGTCACTTTTTAAACAAAGTTATCATAACGGAAGACGTATTTAAATCTGCAAAAAAGTCGATATGCATTTTCCCTTCGTTCTCGAGTGGGCCCCTTCCGATTTCAAAAATATTTGGAATTTGGGGGTTTTCAAGGGATAGACTTTCATCTCACCAAACGGAAGACGGTTTGCTTCTCGTCGGGTTTTTAAACCCGCGGCTCTCTAGCTACTAGCACTTGTTTTACTTTTAAGAAACTTTTTAATGAAAACTTTCCAAGTGTGAACAAGGGCAAATGGACTGGAATCTCACATGTTTCAACAATGTAAGGGGCTAGTCACGAGAAACGTCAACTGACATAACATTATCTATAAATGACGTTTGATGAAAAATATATTTATTAAATACTTGAACAAAACGAATAATAATAAAACGAAAACATTTAGAATCGAAGTTTTGTTCAATCGGGGTATCTGTCAATGAACGTTCACTAAACAGTTTGAGGACCACTGGACATTCCCACAGTTGTGCTGGTTTCATAAAAATTGCATGTGGTACGAAAACTATACCCACACTGGCCCCAACAGATGGCATAAGTATACAGTCGTCAACTATGACGTCATAAAGTCGCTTATGACAGTCGCCAACGAATTAGAATAGGTCTCCTGGTTATTTGTGACTGATCTCTCGTATTTCGCAAGCTAACAAATGAAGTTGTACAAAGGAAAATTCGCAAAACAGAAATTACCTAATGAGTTCCGTAGCCAGAAGAAGGCTTCGTGACTAGTGGAGCCAGCATGTGGTGAATGTAGTTGTGTTATTTAATATTCTTTATGTAAATTGACATAGCTAATGAAGGCATTATTGTGTCTTTTTACTGCGTCGTATTTCATGTTTTATATAGACTCAGCTGCGGTTACTTCTGGATAACTTCTTTTTATTTCTATCTCATCTATTTTTAAAGAAGTAGATTTATTTTTTAGTTAATTACATTGGGGGAATTTCATTTTACAAATGAAAATGCAACAGACTTTGAAGTAAAGTAGAAAATGTTTTGTGTTGAATAACATTTTGCTTTGAAGGAATTTGAACTTGTGAAAAGGGTGTAACATTTTGCTTTGGGAAATTAAAATTAAATGATTTATTTTTATTATTTTACTTTTAAAGAAATGATATAATAGATTGTATCCCACTTGACATGAATCATCCATGAGATGTACTTTAGTGATATTATACGTAAGTCTATCCTTGCCACATCCTGAGTACAATAAAAAATTACAAACATCTCAGAGAATTACATGGGACACATAATTGGGATTATTACCAAATTATTAACATGAGGATGTTAATGTTACTTAGCAATCGCTAATTTATTAATAGGATGTTAATGGACAAATATAGCAAGTAACAAGCCGGGTTGCTCACATTCTTGAAATGTTCTGGGGATTTTATTTTGTCAAGTGGGTACTAGCCTATTTAGCTTTCACCAACGGCTGTGCATTTTTTGCTTGAAAGTAATTAATTATTCAGACCGACACAGTAAATTATTCTTTTTCTTTCCTTTTTATAGAGAAAAATGAATTATTTTCTCTTTTTGGAGCTACAGGTTATAGAGGTTTTAAATTAGTATATGGTAAGTTTCTACATGCCAACTCTAATGATATTGAGCAGGAAAATTTTAATTAGCTTAAAATTTATAATTAGCCAAGTGAAAATTCTCGTATACTTATGGAACATTGTATATAAAAAGTTAGGGAACTTCTAATTATTTTCTTTTCATATTTAAAACAAACTTAAGCTCTGTTCCAACATGGATTCTTTGAGGACCCTTTCATGCTTTTAAATCCTGGAAAATATGCACTGGTTTGAGGCCATGAACGAAATAGAAATGATTAAAGATTCAATTTAGCGGTGCCGCTATTTGACAGGCAATTCTCACCAGGATTATTTATTCAAAATTTAGAAGCATAAAAGAATTATCAAAAAAGCCACTGTGTGAACAGGGATTTACTGCTAATGTTTATATTAATATACCTACTATTACAAACAGTCGGTTATATAAAAAAATCAGATGTGGCCAGCACAAAATCTCCCGTCATACTTATTTAGTTCTTTTTACTTATTATACATTAATACATAGCTACTGGCTACTACTACTCACAAAATATATAAACGATATTTTACTATTGTCACTGTCATGTCATAATCATTTAAATTTTATGTAGTAACAAATGTTAAACGGCCATGGACTACAAGATACCGAAATAATAAATTTTAACACGTTGAGCGCCAAGTGGTCCGCGGATGACCCACGCATTTGTATTATTGAAATGCTCGCCTGTATATTTTTGAAAATATTACTGAAACGCACCTATAGTAATTAGTAATTTTGAACCATGTTTTCTATTATCTGTTAATCAAAATTAATTATTAGTCCAGTCGGCAGGCACTTTTACCTGGAAAGTATTCCGAAGTTAATGAAATTTTGACACGTCATTTAGGGGTACTCTGGGATGTCGAATCTGAGTTTTCGACCTCGAGGGCCCTGTGCTAACTTGGGGATGGGGGAAAAACCACGATTTTTATTACCTTATTTAGGTTTTTTGCCTATAACTCAAAAACTATGGGCCCTACGAACTTTTTGTCATTTTGAGAAACATTTCTTAATTTTGAACGCCTGTCTCTCGGTACCTATTGGGTCAAAGAATACGTTTGACCAGTGGAAGGAAATTAAATGTTCTTTCCAAAAATGAAAACAAAAAGTTCGTAGGGCCCATAGTTTTTGAGTTATAGGCAAAAAACCTAAATAAGGTAATAAAAATCGTGGTTTTTCCCCCTCCCCAAGTTAGCACAGCGCCCACGAGGTCGAAAACTCAGATTCGACATCCCAGAGTACGTGTCAAAATTTCATTAAAATCGGAATACTTTCCAGGTAGACGCCTTTTTTTTGTTCTGCCGACTGGACTATATAGTCCAGGCAATTTACGTTTTGACCTGGGCAAAATTGCTTCAGAAGCTTTCTAAACGGTTTTCGGCTCAGAAAATGTCACAGAATAACATATCCAAAATCTGCTAAAATCGGATCACGGGAACATCTCCAAAAATGGGTTCGAAAATTAAAGATGGCCGCCATTTTTATTTTTTTAGCTTTATCTTGTATGTGGATAATACTACGAGAAAACTGTTACCTACTAAATTGTAGAGCATAAAATTCTCTACAAAAAGATGCGAACAATTTTTTTTGGAACTATTACGGTTTATGAGAAAATCGTGAAAATAAATTTGGTTAATTTCTAATGATTTTAAATCAAGTCGTAATTTTGTCTTATCACACAAATATTGCTCTACTTTTTTAACGGATAATAATATCGATTCGCGGTTTCCAGCATTCGATTCCTAAAGCTTTTTTCTATAAGAGACATAATTTTTAAAAATTTTGGGACAACACTTAAGGCACAGGTGCGATTTATTTGCCGAGGTGAGAAAAACAAATGCCTGTATTTTTTGTGTTTAATTAACTGTCGTTTCTAAACGGGTTAAGATATTGACTTGCGGTTTGCGGCATGTGATTCCTTGGAAAATTCTCTATTTGATGCATTATTTGATAAAAATTCTGGACCTTTATTTAAATTGTAATTTAATTTTGTATTCAGAGAGAAAATTGAGAAATTTAAGTTTTATTAATATAACTAGTGTTTAGTTAACTGTCGTTTCTAAACGGATTAAGATATCGACTTGCGGATTGCGGCATTCGATTTTTCAGTCATTTCTGTATCAGAATTGTTATATTAATTTTTGTTGTGAGCATGAGTTAAACTGAAATGTAATGATTTTCTTAAATACAAAATACAGAAATTTGGTTAATATTTTTCTTGCTTGTGTTTCATTTTTGGTCATTTGTGAACGGAATACAATATTGACTTCTAGTTTCCAGCATTCGATTCCCTGATCCTTTTTGTACTAGATGCCGAAAACCGCAAATCGAAATTTTATTCCGTTAAGAAATTACAGTGCGAATAAGCGGAATTGAAAATTAATTTCAAAATGACAGAATTGATAGTTTTCAAAAAATTAAAAAATACGCTTTATAAATAGATATAATACTTTCTCTTAGCAAATAAATTACTTTTATTAAAATCTGATTTACAACAAATATCCAATATGACCAGAGGCGCCCTTAAATTTTTTTTCTAAGTAAATAATTTGTTATAGGTATTAATAAAATTGTTTTGTACTGTACCTCTTGAAAAAAATTTAAGGGCGCCTCTGGTCATATTGGATATTTGTTGTAAATCAGATTTTAATAAAAGTAATTTATTTGCTAAGAGAAAGTATTATATCTATTTATAAAGCGTATTTTTTAATTTTTTGTAAACTATCAATTCTGTCATTTTGAAATTAATTTTCAATTCCGCTTATTCGCACTGTAATTTCTTAACGGAATAAAATTTCGATTTGCGGTTTTCGGCATCTAGTACAAAAAGGATCAGGGAATCGAATGCTGGAAACTAGAAGTCAATATTGTATTCCGTTCACAAATGACCAAAAATGAAACACAAGCAAGAAAAATATTAACCAAATTTCTGTATTTTGTATTTAAGAAAATCATTACATTTCAGTTTAACTCATGCTCACAACAAAAATTAATATAACAATTCTGATACAGAAATGACTGAAAAAACGAATGCCGCAATCCGCAAGTCGATATCTTAATCCGTTTAGAAACGACAGTTAACTAAACACTAGTTATATTAATAAAACTTAAATTTCTCAATTTTCTCTCTGAATACAAAATTAAATTACAATTTAAATAAAGGTCCAGAATTTTTATCAAATAATGCATCAAATAGAGAATTTTCCAAGGAATCACATGCCGCAAACCGCAAGTCAATATCTTAACCCGTTTAGAAACGACAGTTAATTAAACACAAAAAATACAGGCATTTGTTTTTCTCACCTCGGCAAATAAATCGCACCTGTGCCTTAAGTGTTGTTCCAAAATTTTTGAAAATTATGTCTCTTATAGAAAAAACTTTAGGAATCGAATGCTAGAAACCGCGAATCGATATTATTATCCGTTAAAAAATTAGAGAAATATTTGTGTGATAAGACAAAATTACGACTTGATTTAAAATCATTAGAAATTAACCAAATTTATTTTCACGATTTTCTCATAAACTGTAATAGTTACAAAAAAAATTGTTCGCATCTTTTTGTAGATAATTTTATGCTCTACAATGTAGTAGGTAACAGTTTTTTCGTAGTATTAGCCACATACAAGATAAAGCTAAAAAACTAAAAATGGCGGCCATTTTTAATTTTCGAACCCATTTTTGGGGGTGTTCCCGTGATCCGATTTTAGCAGATTTTGGATATGTTATTCTGTGACATTTTCTGAGCCGAAAACCGTTAAGAAAGCTTCTGAAGCAATTTTGCCCAGGTTAGAGGGTTTTTTTCTCTAGATTGCCTGGACTAATATAATATATTTAATTATTTTAATTTTGCAAAAATAATACGTGTACCCCGAATAGACCACATGGTCCTACATTAAAAATTGTTTTACTTTGGGACTACGTGGGTCGTAGAGGGTCCATTGATTTACAATATAATACAATATAAAATTATAATATGTAAAATAAATTTATTGTAAGCATTTATCATCACCTTTATGTATAACTTTGTTTATTTGATTTTTATTGTAAATCATTATAATTAAGAATAAATAACACAAATAACAATAACTTCCTTAAAAATTGTCCTAGAAAGTCGATTTTTTTAAAAATTGTAGCTCGTTTTATAGTGGGACCAAATATGGTTACATATTTCCTATGTAGGACCACAATTTATATTCATCATTTAAAACAGCATATACTATGGGTCGCCTGCGCACCACGCGGTCCCTGGAGAATTAAAATACGTGGGTCATCGGCAATCCACGTGGGTTCTTACGAAAGTTTTTGCTTTAACATTACTGGCGCTCAACGTGTTGTATATACTTTAAATATTCTTAAATGATAGAATATTGTAGGTAATAATCACATAATCTTTCATTTAAAATTAAAAAATTGTCTTAAATTAATTATTTATAGAAATATTTAAAAAAAGTACTACTTCCGGTTTGTAGATTGAAACCAAAATTTAATGGCATATTAAGATTGGTATTAAAACCTTAAATATAAAATTTGAAATGTTAATGTTAGATATTTTTTGAGTTACCGGTTCCGAAAAAATTGTAACATACAAACGAACGAACACACACACACACAGACACACACACACACACACACACACACACACACACACACACACACACACACACACACACACACACACACACACACACACACACACACACACACACACACACACACACACACACACACACACACACACACACACACACACACACACACACACACACACACACACACACACACACACACACACACACACACACACACACACACACACACACACACACACACACACACACACACACACACACACACACACACACACACACACACACACACACACACACACACACACACACACACACACACACACACACACACACACACACACACACACACACACACACACACACACACACACACACACACACACACACACACACACACACACACACACACACACACACACACACACACACACACACACACACACACACACACACACACACACACACACACACACACACACACACACACACACACACACACACACACACACACACACACACACACACACACACACACACACACACACACACACACACACACACACACACACACACACACACACACACACACACACACACACACACACACACACACACACACACACACACACACACACACACACACACACACACACACACACACACACACACACACACACACACACACACACACACACACACACACACACACACACACACACACACACACACACACACACACACACACACACACACACACACACACACACACACACACACACACACACACACACACACACACAGACATCATCTCGAAAATGTTAAATTCTTACTCTAGGAACCCTAAAACGTGCTTATCCACGAAAAACTGTTTTGACCCATCACAATACCGACCTTATAGAATATGAGGCGGGCGTTAAAAAATAACACAATAGTTATTTGTGTATTAAGAGCGTAAAGTGACTAAAAGAGGAACTAAAGTGACTAAAGAGGTACAAAGATTCTGGCTACGTGTTGTTTTGTACAGTGCTTATTCGTACGCCCAGCATAATAGTGCTCGTTCGTACGCTCGGTCCCTTTTACCTGTATTTTCCCAAGAACCTAGTTGTACGAACTAGCTCGGACTTGGAAACCCCCGCTGCGACGGATTAAGAGTTCTTGGAAAAATACAGGTAAAAGGGACCGAGCGTACGAATCTGCTGGGCGTACGAATAAGCACTGTACAAAACAACACTACACCAAGAGTCTTTACGCTCGTATTTAATTAGTTTAATCTACGTTCAACCAATTTATGTTTTATTTGTATCCATGACAATTAATACCAATAATATCAAAATAAATAAACAAATTTTTTTGTTTGATTCTGTCATTTTATTTTATTTTATGTAAGCAATAATAGTTATTTATGTATTAAGGGTGTAAGGAAGCTTTTATGGCTTAAGACGGATTTTGAGCCCGAGCGTTAGCCGAGGGCTAAAAACACGTCAAGAGCCATAAAAGCAAGTTACGCCCGTGGTACATACCCAACTTTATGCACGGTTGAATATTTTCTAATAAATTAATTAATATAATTTACTTGTTAAAATTACCAAAAATTTCTAAATTTTTTGACTGTTGCTAAGATACGAAAAGAAAATCAAAAAATTAACAAAAATCTAAATGTCAAAGTTGTCATTATTGAATTAAACATTTACAAGATAATTTATGTTAAATGTAAGTAAAAATGATGGTATTTAATTAAAAAATGGTACAACTAATTATAGAAAATGATTATTTATAGGATTATTAGTATAGTTTATATGAGGAAAATTGAAAATCTAAATTTTTTGCATTAATTTGACGTTTTTTAATAGCGCACTGCGCTATAAAGTGGTTTGTGGGCTATAAAGTGACGTTTACGTCAAAGAAATTCGTGTATAAGTGTAAAATTATAATATGACCGTGCATAAAATACTTTAAGCGCGCGTTGTCATAGGAGACGCGCAATAAAGTGTTTTTTGCTTGGTCCTCAGTAGCAATCAACCTTACGTTGACAATTGAAAGCATAAATATAAACTTTTCATAGTAGATAAAGAATATATTGATATCTGATGCAACTTTGCATTTTCCTTATTAACAACATGAAAGTTTCATCAATGATTAGATTTCCGATAAAACTTCAAATGATTCACAGAATATGAAGCGTATCTATATCTATCTGAATTTCAATTATTGATAACGGATTATCAAAGTGTCAGCACTCGACAACACTGCAGAGCTTCTCCATATGATGTGCAATATCCAATTATTACATTTATCAGATTAGTATGAATTCAATTTCTACTCCAATATACCATATTAACTAGACTGAATTCCATGAACACAATGTGCCGTGACGAGTATGGCATTGCTTTATTGTTTACGGTAAATTAAAAATAAATCAAGGAAATATTGTGCTCATTATAATCATTTAGAAATGCTACAGTCATGCTACACTTCTACATTATTGTCAAAATATAATAATAATATTTCTATACGACTGTTGTAGAATATGTTATCATTCTTACATCATTTTCAATTATGGAATGGTTACATTATATCACTTGTGACATAATGAATTTATTTATGAAATGTGGCGAGTTATAATAATTTTACTTTATTTAATATTTTTGGTTGGTGGGTATAGCTTTAGAAAACGTTTATATTTATTAATTTTATGTAGAATATTATTTTATAAATACATATATTTTTTTAATTTTAATAGTTTTAGTAGTAGAGAAAGTATAGTCTGCAACACGTTTGGAATGGCTATGGCTATTCCGCTCTCGTGGAACCGTGAAACTCGAGCTGAATATGCTTCATTCCACACTTGTTGCAGAATATACTATTATATTACTATTTTTTAAATTTTTCCATTCCTGCTGAACTGATCAACGAGCTACATCACCAAAACTACAAAAGATTTTTGAGTTCTGTTTAGGTATTGGATTCAACACATCATATTAATTGTTCTAACAAAATATTTTTCGCTTTTATGAAATTCGTGGGACAACGATTATGATTATAACGACACATTGTAGCGTGTTTTTTTTGTTCAAATTTCACAGCCAGAAATTTGCTGTAAACAACTTAGTAATCATTTGTTATTTGCAAATGAGAACTTATTTATCAAAATTTTAACGAGCAATTCAAACGCAAAGAAAATAAATTATGGAACAGAGGTAGTTTACTAAATTTGAAACCCATCTCAGATGGCATTCTCTCCTACTAATTTGCTTTATTTACCGTAAAAAATTGCACTAATTATCGATAATCCAATTACCGAATTATCATTTTTCCGTGGAAACACCGGCATTCTTTTGTTCCAGCGCCAACTTCAAAGCTCCAGCCCACTAAGTTTTACAGCTTGGAACGCAGTCTTCAAATTACGTTCAATTAAAACTTTGTATTTTTAATTGCGAACAAAATCAACGCGTATACTTAATTCCGAATTAAAAAACTTACTTTGTTTTTAACATTTTTGAGGCGGAAAATTATTGCAAGAATTTCACCGGAGAAAATTTTAACACGGTTTACCACAAAAAGTTTCGTAAAAATAATGTATTACTTCTTTCGTCTAGATAAATCCAAATCATCGTAGGAACTTCGTTCTTTGAGTCCTGCACAGGGAATTGAACAAATGTTAGTGCTCTTTTGGTGGATCAAGTAAAAAAAAATTAAACTCCGTACACATCGTCAAAGTTGGACATTTTTAAAATTAATATTCTTTTTTTCATGGGCGCAAGAGGGGGGCGGAAGGGGTTGCGCTTAAGTTTGCATGCATGACTTTGAAGTAGACAAAGTTTCTCGCCCTTGAAGATTCATCGAAATCGATTGAAAATATACCGAGTTATGGCGGTTTGAAAATGGTCGAAATTTTTACGAATTTCAAGCGTTTAATTTTTTCCCGCCAGTATATTAAAATGCATAAATTAATTCTTACTTTCTTTAATTGTTGTCGCAACAATGTATTGTATAAATTTTACGATCAAATAATGCTTCGTAATTAATTATGGTATATTTCAGATTTTTATTTTCAGCAATATAGTCAGAATCGTGAATTCTGATTCTATTGCAGCAATATTACGTTCAACAAGTGTAGAGCCTTAATTGCAATAAGAGTGTCTACCAAAACTGAGTCTGTGGGATTCAACGAGGATATTGGGTTTTTTTCAGAAACATTTCACATATTATACAAATGTACATGTTTATGATAAATTTGAATAATAATAATTGAAAAAAACAAATTTTACTGAAAACCTTATGGAGGCCCAGAAAAGAAAATCAGTATATTCAGTACAGATTGTAAAAAATCAGTACAAAATATTTTTCAAATTGTTTTCAGTATTTCAGTACAAGGTTCTGAAAATCAGTACTGTACTGACAAAATCAGTACGAATTGTAACTCTACATGAAAGAATCTTCGACAAATTCTTGTGTAATCAGAACTTAAACAAATAAAACATTTTAATCACGACTACTAATGGTTGTTAATTATAAGTAAATTACAGGGGAGATTTTTGTACACTCAAACTCTATTCTATCCGGAGTTGTTGATTTGTTTTAAAATATATTAATAAAATAATAATTACTTTATACTGCGAGTAGTCAAAGTTATGTCGAATATTTTTCTAGTTTATTATATAGGAATGTTCCTTGTACTGGTATTAATATCATGTGTACCTACATAGTTAAAATAGCAAATATAAAACTTTTTAATGCATATACTGCCATTGAGCATCATTAATCAAAAATTAATTATAGTCTATTATTTTATAAACTATTTGTGCGTTTATGTAATTTTGTAATATACCTGCTTTTAATATTTTTTGTTAATTACTTTATGTAGCACAATTAATATCAGAAGCGTCCATGCATTATAATAATTAATCATTTTATATTAAATATTAGCTTAATTAATGTTATTCATTATAATAAAATTAATTGTGCTTGATGATGAACGTGACCAAAATACATTATAGTATGCTTTTAAATCTAAATAATTTTGCCAATGCCTTCCATATAAAATTAAAATGTACCTACATTAAATGTTTAAATGTCATTAAATTATAACATAAAAATTATTCCCTTTAACTACATTAGCGAAAATCATAGCAAAATTGTTCCATTCACATACATGACCGACTGTGGTTTTAGCAACTCAGGATTGAATTCAGTCAGGTGCACTTTTCAATTCAATGCAGAAACATCTTCCTTGTGCTGTACCTACTGTCCACTAACAACCATCAACCATATACTCGTATATCTTGTCGCAGGCTAGTGACAAAATTAATTTTACAAATCGCCTAGTTGTTTTCTAAAAGACTCGGCATATCATTTTATTGCACAATATGCAGAGGCTTTTGCTAGAAACTATGATCTGAATAAATGCTAAATTTTGTACTGATTTCTTAAAAATAATAAATTTACTTTCATGCCTCTTAATTTAAAAAAAAAGCCTGGTGAGAATCCTGTCAAATTGCGGCGCCGCCAAATTGAATCTTTGATGAGCCTTATAACAAAATCTGATGTGGTCAGCACACAACCTTCCGTCATATCTAGACTTATAAACAGAAATGTAGACGTACAATCAGGTGTCCATTTATAATATACAAATGAAAATTTAAAATATTCAAACACAGCAATTAGTATCACCTGAATCAAAAGATTCATTCACAGGAAAACTCTTCTGTGTTGAAGCCATCCTACGATCAATTACTACATTTAATATCTTACTTATGACTTATATGACGTTAGTGCCAACCACCTAACAATATTTTTCCCGCAAAAACTAAAATCAACCGATCATGGATTACAAGATTTCAAAGTTTTATTAGATAAACTTATTTTTTAAATTTTACTACACTTCTTTAATGCTATCAGATAAAGACAATTTTTTTATAACCTAAGAGTTGCAAATAACCTTTCGCATTATTCTTATTACAAATAAATTCTAAGAAACTTTTGACAATTAATCTTTTCAATCTTCAAGAAATATCACTTTCAGTCAAGGTATATGTACCATCCAAAATCTTAGCATCTCTTCCAATTAGTACTTATACAAATGTAAAATATCAAAATTTTTGGTTAATTCGTATTTGAGTTATCCGATCTCAAGAAAACCTTGGTCACATACATACACACACAGATACATACAAACATCATCGTGAAACTATCAAAAATGAGTTAAAAGGACCCTAAAACGTGCTCATCCACTAAAAACTCACTATCCGATTTTTAGCATGATTCCAATACCTTCCTTTACAGGTATGCCGGCAGGTAAAAATTAGAAAAATAGTAAATTTCTTTTTTCCAGGATTAAAAATCATGAAAGAATCCTCAAAGAGTCCATGTTTGAACAGGATTTTAGGTATTAGTGTTCTCAAAAGATTGAAATATGTATTAAATAGCTAAATTTGACCTACAATATGAAACCCAACTTATAAATCCTGCATTAATACACCCCTGAAAACACTTTTTTTCCTTAACACAGTTAATTTTTAGTAACCTCGTTAAAAATTCTAATTGATACCATTCGCCATTATTTATCCCCATTATTTCCAGAGTCCGCCCCTGTACTGCGTGGTCTTTCAGGCGTTTATGAGCTCGCATTTCCACTAGAATTCCCTGCAGGCCGGCCCTGGCCTCATACCTCGGCAGACGTGAACAATGTGACATAATTAATGTTGACTTAAATACCTTTTCCCATGCTTTTGTTATAAAACTGCTACGGCTTTCAGACGCATTTAATAGGGCGTTTTATGCGCCTGAGAAATAAATTTTCATTTTGCGCGGTTGGCTATTCTGTTAGGGAAGTTTTGGTCGTCAAAGTTGGCCGGCCTAAACCAAATTCGGGGTATTCACTTAATGATTACTGCGAAATCAGGGTTAAAAGCTGCGAAATATAAAATTCAGATACTTTTATACAAAGGGCTGGCGATATAAATACGATACTATCAAATTAATAAAACACTTATTCCTTTATTGGAGTGGGCAAGAATATTATGCGATGCGATTTATAATACCGAGAATGTTGCTAAGCGACGAGGTAAAACCGATGTTAAAACAAATCAACAATTTTATCTATCAATTAGATGACAGTTTGCATATTATTATGGTTTTGGTTTTGATGTTATTATGGTTGTATCTAAGGTATTAAGTTAAGTTCATAACTAATATATTATACTTAAGTAAGTATACTGAAGTAATATATTATACTTAAGTAAGGTATGCGATTTATAATACCGAGGATGTTGCTAAGCGACGAGGTGAAACCGAGTCTCTTTGAACATCCAAGGGAGCTTAAATCGCATATATTCGCTTTATATTCAAAGCTTAACCGTATCATCAAAGACAGCGATGTTAAAACAAATCGACAATTTATGGAAGGTTTTGATGTTATTATGGTTGTATCTAAAGTATTAAGTACGTAACTAATGAATTATAAGTATCTAACGTGTTATAAGTTATAAGTAACTAACGTATTATGTTGTTTATAATTATCAATAAATGTTGCATATTAAAAGGTAATAACAGTTGATGATATGATTAAATAAATAATTTCACAATAGGTACATGAACACAGTCTCGTAGTGCATCTTCAATATTCAGTTTATAAAACATGTCGATTTTTACTCAGTTCTCCTAAAATTAAAATAACCTACCTATATCTACATTGACAGTTTTTCTGAAACACATCATTTTTTCACAACAATCACAATAACAAGGTATTGCTTTATAATGTAATAATAAGCTTACGTGTTCCTTACATTTTACATAGCATTATACAGGTATTCCACAACTTAGGACAAAAAATTAAAGGGTATTCTATAGTGTATGACGTGCTGATCATGAAACAAAAATAATTTTTTTAAATTCGCAAAGTTAAGAGTAGTTTACTTGACGTGTGTACATTTTAAGTATCACTGTTTTGATGTTATATTTGATAATTTGACATTTATTAGTATTATATACTCGTAAACAATTACTTTCAATGTACAAGATTTGAAAAAAAATATTAAAAATAACTACCGACCAGTGACAAAAAAATGTTTGCTTGAAATACGAAGCAATTTTTTTGAGAAATAAAAAAAAACTTTTTGTTTCATGATCAGCACATCGAACAATATATTCTCTTTAATTTTTTGTCCTAAGTTGTGGAACATTCTGTATACCGCACAAATTATTACATTTCAAAAATACTATTCGCTGACAGCAAGTGACAGAATGAATTTGTACTAGTCTAGTCAAGTAACTATAACCAGCAGAGACATCTAGAACCCCTAGAAACACCTAATTACAACTTCTGACCGGGGTTGTCAATGAAAAACGTTGCCAGTCGGTAAACCTAATTATTCTTTAACCGTGGTAGAAACTATGATTGAACTTAACTAAATTAAGAACCTCATACCCTTCTTGAGTCCCACATACTACGTACGTAGGTACGTAAAATTCAGTACGTTAAATTCAGTAGCTATACGTAACATTAAGAGGAATCCACAAAGGATCCCTGTGTGAACAGGGCTTTATATAAGAAAGAATAGAATAGTAAAGAAACTTAAAGTTAAAGTTATCTTAAGGTTAGGTATACCTACATTTTACACGTGGGAACATATGAACATAGTCAGTATTTTATTTTTATCTTTAACAAGAATGAATTTTCAATAGCTCTTTTTATACTGTACTGCTCTATTCTGTAGTTCATAATTCGTGTGAAATAGCCGCTAATATACCCTCGTAACTGCCCTCCGCATTACTTTTTATTAGTTTAGCATCTTTGTTTCACTTTTACGACAGAGAGATCTCTATTACACATAATGTCCCCAGACATAAATTTTATTTATTCTGATAGAAGAAATTCTAAAAGCGTCTGCCGGCAAACGTGGCGCATAAATTCACAATTTTTGTGGCTTAAAAAGAGGAAAGAGAGAGTGGAGAATTCAATTAGGGCAGCAGTTTTACGAATTAAAGGAAGGAACTGAAGATAATCATGTTAAAAATTATCGGGGATCAAACTCGATCGGAATTATAAATCAAAGAAATGAACGGAATTAAAAAATGGGGATAATTTGTATTTTTATACTCTGTTTGAAATAACGAAAGAATTTCGACAGATAGATTCTAGCGATTCTATTGGTTGCTACGTCAAGAGCGGTTTACACAAACACAATTCAAATGTTATGTCAATAATTAATCTGATTTCAATCTTTATCGTTATTCTTTGTTGTTTTGTCGTTTTTTAATTTTATCCGGCTATTTTTATGTTATTTTTTTATTTTTTCTCTCTCTCTTACGGTTTTGTAAATTATTAGCGTTTCTTTTTAAACATCGAACATGTTTCGGTGTAAATCAAACTCCTAAACCAAACCTCAATTAACTGTCAAAATTCTTTCATTATTTCAAACAGGGTATAGTTCTTGATGATAGAAAAATAATTGCATTCATCTTATTTTTAAGAGAACTATTGTTCAGGTGGGTTGATGCTCACAAAAGAATAAGAATTAGGAATAAGTATAATATTCAGTAAGCGGCCCGTCTATCTCCTAAAATCCAGCAAAATGTACTAACGTAGCAAGTGTTTTGTGGTTAGTACAAGAATGGTAACATTTTATTTCAACAAGTATTTAATAGAGAAATAATGGTTCTAAAGATGTGCAATTTTTAAAATGGCTCATCTGAACATCCATTCTTTCTCATTATCTCATTATCCTGAAGTCAATAATAATTTGACAGTTTACTCTCAACGAAAACACTTTTACAATATTTGAAAATGACATTGCATTCTAATATTCGTCAAAGTACGAATTTCGGTCTTGGTTTCGGGCAGCCTAGTAGTGGGGAAAAGAAAAGTAAAATCGAGAATATACTAAAAATTCGGACGGGCCCGAAATTTGGTAAAATTTGACGAAATTTGTGAATTTTTGTCAAATGGTAATGTGTACTTGCGTTCGCATCACTGAAATTTGGTGTTGTGAATGCAAGTACACATTGCCGTATGACAGACTTCGCAAATTTCCTCAAATTTCACCAAATTTCGGGCTGTGAACGCGATTTGAAGTTAAAACATTTATAACTATTTAACTTTAAGACTGTATTAATTATTAATCCTAATGTGATTATCACCTTCAATATGTTAACAAAAAATGGTATCGAACTCGGTATAATCTTTGCTTCAGGAATAAAATTATGTATCTTTTAAAATAAATGACATATAGGTACCTAAGTATAAATTTAGTTCTTTTAAAAATAAACAGAAGATTGAAATATAAATCTCTGAAAATTGGTTCTATGGAATTAAATTAAAATTGCTTTTCTGTTTCAGGTAAGGACGTCATTTGTACAATCCTGCTTATATTAAATTCCACCTGCCTGGTACTGCTAATTAAAATGTAAGTAAATTCTAAACTTTCATTATCTGAACGTTCTAAGAGTTTCTTTTAATCATGGAACAACTCAATTATTTTAAAAATTTGTAAACGAAAATGTTGCTCCTTTTATTCAGGAACACATTTTTACATTAAAGAAGTTTTTTTTGCTGTATTTACTGTTAAAAATTAATTAAGTAGTATTTCATATTTCTATACATAGGTACCTATACACAGAAGGCAAATAAATCCAATATCGTCAAAGTTACAAGTTATAAAAATTTAATTTACTATATTGTACATCTCAGATCTCAGGAAATTAAAATAGGTACATAAAATTACTTCTGTTTTCTATTTTTGCGGGAACTCATTTACTTTTCTCGTCTGTTGTGGCAACACTGCACAACAGAGAACATAAAAGGATCATTTTGGACTCAACAAAAAATATGAGTTTCAAGTTGGAAAACTAAGCGAAGTAACTAGACAAACAAAAACTTTGTTGACTTAGTAGAGTGTCTATCATCAGAGGTGGCTGTGGTTTGTAGTTATGCATCGTTTGTTTTAATTAACCAGCGCCTGCTTTGGTAGTTTATTTGTAGTTACCACAAACCGGGACCTTCATGTTTTTATACTAGAAATTAGTTTTTTCAAAAGGAAAATTTGTATATATTGTTTTTCTTCAATTATTAGTTTAATTAAATTAAAAATAATATTGTAAGTAAAAGGTGTCGTATGCCTAAAAACATTAATTTCTAAATAATTAAATTAATGTTTTTATGCATAGGACAGCCTGTATAACATAAAGAGATGCAAAAATACACACAACAGAATAATAAAATATAGGGTGTTCCATTTGAAAATGACGAGTTATAGCCATTTGAAATTGAGTAAATTTGATTCTCTGTACTGAACACCCTGTATAGTAACATTAAAAAAAAGTTATGTCAGAACAAAGAGTATAGTTACAGTTGTACAGAAAAAAAAATTCTTAATTTTTACTATTCAAATAACTTCAGTACGCCTTTATAAAACAATACGTGTATTCGGCTTTTTTTAGAGAAAAAATTGAATAACTTGGCAACGCCGCGGAAAACTAAAATGAAATTTATATGTTCGTATAGGTAAATAAAATACAATTCAAAATATATAAAAATATATAGGGTGTTTCATTTAAAAAAAGACGAAAAATTATTGCCAAGTCGTTATGCAACACCCTGTATATGTGAAAATAATTTTAAGTTATGCTCCTTGAGTAGACGAAAAATTCTGTAAATAAATTTGTGCTGTATTTTTAACGACAAGGGAGATATCGATGACGGGCATTTCGATGACTCTCCCTGTATATATATTTCTTATTATGTGTGCGGTTACCAGCCGTTAACTCACTCATAGTTGTTAGTGGAGAGCACACAACAGCGGAGACTTTTTAAATTAAATTGGAAAATGAATTTAAACCTGAGTTGTTAATACTAGTGTCTGTCATATAACGCATTTATAAAAGCAATAAAAACAACAAACTAAAAAATTTAAACATTTTTATTAATTTCGCAAAATTCCGATAATTAAATGAGCTAATCCGTATTAAATTAGATTTAGGATTAAGTGAAGTATTGCCACGTTATTTGAACAATATGGTAACATAGTTATTAACCGGACGGGTTTTATTTAAAAACAACAACTTGTCAATATTTCACTGGGACACACAGTATATTATAATATAGTCTATGTTCTTAACTTTGCCACTTTGATTATAATAATTGGAAATTAAAGTCAATAAAATATTAATGTATCAATTTCTACATCAAAAAAGAATATTTTATAATAAACTAAAAAAACTAGTAAAATTTAAATTTATAACCTTGCAAAGCTTATGAGGTTACGAAGTTACGAGTATAACTTCTATGTAATTACGTTGAAATTAATTATACTGGCAATATTTCTGCGAACTTCTTCGTCCGAGGTGATTAATTAATTTTTTCACTTTGATGTTTCAGAGAATAGAACAAAGCAATATATCAAATCTGTCTGTAAAGTGTAAAGAAGAAATGAAAAACCTAAATCAATAATTTTTATTGACGTTCGGATATCGGTACTGAATTGATGTTTCTTACAAATTGATTCGTATAGTAGAAAAGTTTAAATTATAGCTGGTAAAATAAAGCAACAAAACTACTACGAACTTTGAAAACATTGCAATTAAATAAAAATGATTGTATACTACCGTGATCGACAGTGGTTCTGACACATCAGTTTCGAATCCAGTCTGGTATTCATTCAAGTTTAACTGCACAAAAATCTCTTCTATCGTATACTATACACTAACAACCATGACTGAGTTGACGGTTAATAGCATGGTAAAATGTATATTGTAATATTAGGTTAAATATAAAAAGCCAAAGCATGTAGGCATATTATAAAATACAATGTAATATCATTTTATTACACTCAAGAATGGTATTAGGTTCTTTATTTAGTTCAGTTTAATTAACCTAAACATAATATGTGGGACTCACGAAGGGTTATTGTTTATTTAATTTAGTTCAATCAGAGTTTGTTGCACGATGAGTTTTTAAGAAGGGTATTGGGTTCATTATTTAATACAGTGCAATCTGAGCGTCTACCGAAACCGAGTCTGTGGGATTTAAGAATGGTATTGGATTTTTATTTAGTTTCGTTCTGAGTTTCTAGCAAAAGTCCGGGCATGGCATATTATGTAATAAAATGATATGACATTATATGCCGAGTCATTTAGAAAATGACTAGGTGTTTTATAAAACGACTGATTTTTAAATTTATCTTGAAGCATCCAATCTAATGATAATGATGGACCACAGTTAAAGAATAATAATTAGGTTTTCCAACGGTCTTTTCTAACGGTCAGAATGTGTAATACCTAGATCTAGGTGTCTCTGATTGTATCAGGTCATACTATATAAACACTGATTTAAATGTAAAAATACACTTTAATACTAAATAGTATCTAAAATTGTAATTTAGATAAATCTAAGCGGCTATGTGCCATAATTTACCTTTAAATCGAAAATATTATGACAAAACATGTTTGAAAATCCTTCATTTTCTACGAGGGAGATCGTCGTTATAAATAATAATTTCACAATATATGAACAGTCTTGTAGTGCATCTATTCATCTTCATTATTCAGTTTATAAAACATGTCGATTTTTACTCATTTCTCGTAAATATTTTGATTTACCTGTTACTTTATAATGTAATAATAAGGTTTATGTGTTCATTATAGTTTACATATATTTCTATATCCCTATATAACGCACGAATTTTTACATTTCAAAAATACTATTCAGTGACAGCAAGTGACAGAATGAATATTGGCATCGGCAGTGATCAGCAGAGACACCTATGAACTAATTACTTCTTCTGACCGGGGTTGTCAATGTTCAGTCGGTAAACCTAATTATTTTTTAACCATGTGTGGACAAACATGACCAATTTCCAGATGATGATGATGCCTATAGAGTACATGATTATCATTTGCTCTCTATTCTAGTATTGAATAATAACAATTAGCTAGATTGCTAGACCACAACTCTGTTACAAACAGATTTCAATCTATAAATACCTACTAAATACAGTTCTATCCTCTCAGCAATGTCTTTGTACAATTCTGCGAACTATAAACCGTACCCTACCTGTTTGGCGTCACCTCAAACGCCGCATATTTCCAGCTAAAGCCCCTGATTACATTTGCAGCAAAGCGACAGAACGGTGTAACGTTTCTGATTCATTATCAACCAACCAATTACGACTGTCATTAATTATACCATAATTCCAGATAGATTTCTATGTGCAACAAACAGATAAGGTGCAACTTATAGGATTATATTACTAAGGGGAATTTTCACTATACCCTGTTTGAAATAACGAAAGAATTTTGACAGTTAATTGAGGCGTGGTTTATAAATTTTGTTTACACCAAAAGCATTTTCGCTGTTTGAAAAAATCTGACGTGGACACCACATACTTTTCTTATAACTAAAATGTAGAATAATATAAAAAATTCTTTGAACTTATTATACTAGTACTACTACTACTGCTACTATACTCACAAATATATTTTAGTCATTTTATTTAAACTACAGAAGAAGATAAAAAGCATATTTTACTATTGTCACTGTCATGTCATAATCATTTAAATTTTACGTAGTAACAAATGTTAATCGATCATGGACTACAAGATACCGAAATACTAAATTATAAATATATACTTTAATTATTCCTAAATGATACCAGATACAAAAATATTTATAAAATACCGATTATAGGTAATAATCACATAATCTTTCATTTAAAATTTAAAAATTTATCTTAAATTAAATATTTATCGAAATATTTGAAAAAAGTACTACTTCCGGTATATAGATTCCTAAATACAAAATTTCAACTTTCTACATCTAACCGTATTTGAGTTATGCGACACACATACGTCCGTCCGTACGTACGTACGTACGTACGTACAGACGTCACGACGAAACTAGTCATAATGGATTCAGAAAAGGTCAAAACGGATATTTCCGTCAAAATCTGAGAACCGAAATTTTCGCGATTACAATACTTCCTTACTTCGTACAAGGAAGTAAAAACGCCAATAGTTCACAAGACCGGAAAAGAAAGATAGATGAAAATAGAGTTTAACTTTGAATTTATTAGATAATGATTCACTTTGAAGAATAATGTTATTCGTAAATAAAGATAATGAAAGTCCAAAATTTAGTTTCTTCTCTTCAAAATGAAAATAGCGGTCAGTGAAGCTGGTGAATAAATATGGGGAATTCAGTAAATAATATACAAACATCATATTAGTACCTATCCTATTTGTATTGTTTTGTAAGCATAATCATAAATTTCTATCCATTCCACTGGTCTGGAATTGTTAATATAATTATATCCTGTTTGAAACAACGAAAGAATTTTGTCAGATAGATTTTTGTGATTCTACTGGTTGGTTGTCAAGAGCGATTTACACAAACACAATTCAAATGTTATGCGAATTAATCTGATTCTGATTTCATTGTGCTGTTCGTTATTTGTTGTTTTTTGTCGTTTTTAATTTTACCGGCTATTTTGATGTATTTTTCTTTTACATTTGTGAACTATTCGCACTTCCTTTTAAATATAGAAAATCTTTTGGTGCAAACCAAACTCATAAACCACACCCTAATTAACTATCAATATTCTGTCGTTATTTCAAACAGGGTATAATAGTTATACACCAGAGTTAGATACACACCTACAAAATATCATTTATTAAATTTTATTTTTTTTTTGTTAATATGTAGTATTTTATTTGTATTCTCTTGTAAGTATGCGGAAAACAGTTGTAAGCATTTGATTTCTTGTAATTTTACGCCAGAGCCAGATCACACCTACAAAATAACATTCATTAAATTTTAAAATTTTGTTGTTAATACTCGTATGTAGTACTTTGTTTGTATTCTCTTGTAACTACCTATACGGAAAACATTTGTAAGTTTTTGATTTCTTGTAATTTTACAAAAGTACTCTACTAACTAATCATGGAACATTCGTAAATTTATGATTAGTTTTCGCAGGAGACACGTTTTAGAAATCACTGGATTGTTGCTTGTATAATGGATATCTGAGACTAATGAATAGAATTAAATAAAATTATAATTAATTGTGCAATGACAAGAATAATTAATTTATGAAATTTCACTTGCAAACAGTGCCCTCAAATTGTTTTATTAAAAAAGCTGGAATCTAAAATTGCGAATTTTGATAAAAATCTTTCAGATCCGTGATATGAGTTGAGATGCCAATAAAATATATATGCACGAAATAGTAAATTATCCTGTATAATATAACAAAGACAATTCCACTCATAGTTTTTCATCCAATCAAAACACAGTATTTTGCTGAATTGTACCAATCACAGACGAACTACAGTGACAATTTTCACTAGATAATTATGTCAGTTGATGATTGTTTTTAAAATACATTACTTTTTTTGGAATAAATAAAATAATTCGAGAAATTTTCAAGCCGAATACCATACGTGACTATGATTTTTTGGTAATTTGGCAAAAATATAGTCATTAATGGTATTATATATGAAAATTTTTGTACAGTTAAAACCTAACTGGATTCGAACCTGAGTTGTCAGAATCACTAGTCAAATTAAAACTAAGATATATTCGGAGAGTTGTAAAAGCGCATTTCTGGTCATCAAGACGTTTGAAAAGCGCAGAAATATAATCAGTATATTTATGTTCAATAAGCGCAGATCGTAACATTGAATAAGTGCATTTTTCGAAAATGAGATTTCTGACCATAACAAGTTAGTCCAGATCGTCTTCGAGTATGATGGAATTAAGTTCAGAAAAATGTTAGGCAAGAATATTTTCTAGTTTTAAATAATTCAAATTTTTTTGTTAAAAATACTCTTCGAGTATGATGTTGGGCAAAAATATTTTCTAGTTTTAAAAAATTCAAAAAATCTTGTTAAAGATAATCTTCGAGTATGATGGGCTTAAGTTCCGAAAAATGTTAGGCAAGAATATTTTCTAGTTTTAAAAAATTCAAAAAATATTGTAGAAAAACTGTCGTACAATCCCTAAAACCATTGTGCTATTCAAATGTTCCCTTCTGCGCTTATGTAGCTTCAATGTCTGCGCTTTTCAAATGTTATTTTATGCGCTTTTCGTACGTGATGAGCAAAAACTGATAAAGGCCAAATGCGTTTATTTAACTCACCCGATATATTATGATTCGAAATTAAGAATCCTGCATTTCTATTGGTCAAATTTTGCATGCCTGATATGAATAGTAAGTAGAATTAAAATATTTCTTGGAAATAATTGTCCTCCGTACCGTCAAAAAAATACAAGCTATATACTTTTATACGTCTAGCACCATTGATGATAATTTCTCGTAATAATTCGTGTTGATCTGGTCATAAAAGCTTAACTAATCTGTGTAGTTTTTGCATTTGTGTATTGCGCGGCGTAGATAATATTCGCTTATGTAAAATGGCATGTAAATCCCATGTGTGCTTTTCGATTTAACTCTACTAAACCTCAACTACGTAACAAATGTGCGAAACGTGCTAGATTCTCATGTGATGCGTGCTTCGATGCACACAGCAAGTATTTGTACGCTTACTACTCTCATGAACATGAAAATAACTCAAAGTCGACAAAAAATTGTCAAGCAGTTTTAAAATCCTCAAATATTTCAGAAGATTCTGGGATTTATTTCAGATTCCGCTCAGAACTGAGTAAAAGAATCATATAGAAATATAGATTCAGTTGACAATGTTCTTTACTTAACAAGTGGTAATGAGAGCTGTGTTTCTCACAAGTCAGGTTCGAATCCAGTCAGGTAAACAAATCTAAAGATACTTTCATATTTCTCAATGTTATCGATTTAACATACAAGCAATACTGACTTGGTTGACATTGTTTTTCAATTACCAATGCCAAAAATAATACACGGTACAGTGCGTCAAATGTATCTTCTTTCAAGTTTCCAATAAATTAAACTAAGCTAATCCATTCCAATATGCCTGTCCTTAGGGGGCACATTAGTACATTACATATAAACATAGATAATAGATATGAATGATAAAAGTTTGATATAACCAACGTGTGGGATGTTAAATCACGAGGCGGCAAGGCGAGTGTTTATCACCCAAATTTCATTACACTAGCTATTATCAAACGTGTATCATTCAATATTTTATCTACGACGGCCTTCATTGCTGCTGAATTAGATTTTTTAATTTGATGTTTGACATATAAAAAACATTTAACTATTGTTTTGTTTGCTGTTGTTGATAGAAAAGAATTTTCAGTTGTATCAAATTTCTTCTACTTTAAACTTATTTAATTGTAAAAAGTTTGTATTGAATATTTATAAAACATAAATTTATATGTGTATTAATAGTTATTTATAATAAAAAATTTCTTATTTCTCCTACAAAAATGCGTGTCATTAGGAATTCATAAGGACACAAGCGCTATTAAAAAATTCATAATGACACGCAAATTAGTGGACGAATCAGGTATTAGTAGATAAAAAAATTGAATATACCGCCGAATATATAATTAATGTATCACGTGGTACATATTTGACTAATTTGATTGGCTGAAAAAGGTGCTATCAAATCGATGATATTTTCATAACCGCTGCTACATGTCAACTGTTTTGTCAATTAATTTCCTACTATCAGTGTTATATTTAAATATGGCTGTCAAAAATAAGACTTAAATTGAATGAACCTGATTGTATTCGGTGGAAATGCCAGTGAAGACAAAATTGAGAAAGTGAAACAGAATTTAAAACGTTCTTGACAGCTATTGAAAAAATATAACCAAACATTTTGGTTTCATTCATTATATATTCTCATACGTAATATAACAAGTGATATGATTATTATCGATGATATTCTCGAGTGGAACCGAGCTGCAGATTTCACGAGTCCGTAGGACGAGTGAAATGTGCTGCTTCGGTTTCACGAGCAATATTTTCGATTATTAATCATATCACGAGCTTATATTTAATGAGAGAATATAATGAATATAATTCAAGTATATTTGCATTTTGAAAGATGCGTTACCTCAATTTTTTAATTGTTTGATTAATTTAATCGTTATTAGCATGAATCCAACGATTATCACACCTTTTAATAGTCAAGAACTACGAAATTAACTGTCAATACAGAAAAAATGCCCTTAGCAACGGACCACAACAAGGTGATAATTTCTTTGTTTTTTATCATCGCTGTGATAGACATGTAGCTAAGCAGATCTCGATAGGATCTCGATGATGATTGGCGGAAAACAGGTCACGTGACATATGAATTATATTCTCCCCAAATATAACTCGGGCTATGATTAATCATAGGTGATAGCATTCGTTATGTCTTCAGAAAATTGAACTCGTGCTGCGCACTCGGTCAATTTTCATCGACTAACTCATGCTAGCACCGATGATAATCATAGCACTTGTTATATTACGCCCGAAAATAAAATAAAGTGTCCGAACTCTACCAATGTGCCCCCCTCTCCCCAAATCTAAACACGGGAGTGGATACTTCGTATCTTACCAATACTGCCAATACTGTAGATTCGTGGCTTTTCTGTTTACTCTGTGTGAGAGAGATGGCCCGTATTTTCTGTCTCTCTCTCTGAAGGTAAACAGAAAGGCCACACTTCATTCGCCACTTCTGCCATATATATTATACTTTATGGTACAATCATATAGAAAGGGGATGCAAATTTTAATGTTACGACAATATATTACATCGTGTGTGCGGTTATATGGTTGTTACTTGTTAGAGAAGAGTACGCCATGGAATGTATTTTTCTCCAAATCTATGCAAAGCAAACAAAACTGTGATCAAACCAAACCAATCCAAGCAGTTGTTTACAAATTAATTCCCCTAGTTTTGAAAGCTTCCCTGTAAGTTTACCTTACCTTTCCTCTTCAATAACCGGGTCTCACGAAGTGTTTACCATTTGTATACCGCGTTAACGTGCGTCTCTCTGTTTATATTCAAGTGGAGAATCTATTCAGGCAGCTGAGAAAAGCAATTACAACAGGTAAATAAGCATTTTACACCCGTGGAAAAATCAATGCTAATTCTACACGTGCCAAAGAAGGCTCTTAAGACTTGCGTTGCTGTTAGTGTTCAAGAATCAGATGTAATCTTATTAAGTGTAATAGGAAATGTTGATTATTAGACGCAGAAATTGGAGTGTAATCAACTTGGAGAGATGTTTAGAAACAATTTCGTATAATTTTATTTCAAAATGTATATTAACATACCGGGTGTTTTCTGAAACAGGCGCACCCTATTTTTATTCAGAATTTTATGTAGAATCAGAACCATAAAAAATATCCCGTATATTTTTTAAGGTTCCATTTAAAATAAGGAAGTTGATGTCAATTCCAGCTAAACAGCAAGTAATAAAAATTCATTATTTATGTAGATTAATGCGCCTTTGAATGTAGTTTATAAATCTATATAATATAAATGTAATTGACTTAAAAATACATTTTTTAAGAGGTGCGCTTGTTTCAGGAAACACCTGGTATAATAGCTTTGTACTTTATAATATATTTTGCCTTATTAATCCATTTATTTTATAAATGCTAGTGTTGCCGCGAGAGTCGAGACTAGTCTCGGTCTCGTCTCGTCTTGTCGAGAAAATCGAGACGAGACCATGAGGCAACTTTCGACTACAAATTCGAACCGAGACGAGACCAGTATCAAGTATCGCCGAGAGTCTCGTCGAGACTCTCGAGTCTCGTCTTATATAATTAAAATTAACAGAAATATGCTTTTGTGAATATGATAGGATTAAACAATTACTCTCAAAAAATTTGCACTTCTTGGTCTGTGACGCATTTTTAGATGCTAATGATGCTGGAATATCAGGACCAGATCATAAATGGGATCTTTCACATCTTTTTAAGTAATATTTCCAAGATCAACAAACAATAAATGTATACAAACTTAAATGTTTAAAAATAAAATCTTTATTTTGATCTACATAAATCAATTAATAAAAATAATACCTATTCCTAAAATTATGTAACAGTTATTAACAAAATAATAAGTTTAGTAAAGATATAGGTATACGAAACATTTTTATTATTTAACAAAAATTAATTTTAATTATAAATTTAGGTACCTAGCTAGTCAAGTATAGATGAAGTACCTACCGTGGAATAAAATAAACATGTATTAGTTAGAGTTAAATATATCACAAAAGAGTTATTTCGTACAAAATACGTATAAGTAATCCCATAAGACTGGTCCTAGGCCGCACTAACACTAACAAACTAATACTGACTTGTTTTGCATGTCAAATAAATAAATACCACACAACCCAAGTTGATTCGAGATTTTCTAGACTCTCGACTCCATGTCGAGATTAGTAGAGAAATTTCGAAACGAGACGAGAGTGACTTTTATTAGTTTTGGAAATTCCGAGTCGAGACGAGAGTCGGGTGCACTCTCGACTACTCTCGACAAACGGCATCACTAATAAAAATAGTGGTTCTATTCTGTTTTATTAATAAACCTGGAAATTAATACGTTGAATGCAAAGGAAATTTTTTAAATTTATATCATAGGGTCATTACCAGATAACATCAGTAGGCTGATTCTTTTTTAAATATATAAAACAGACACGAGTGCCTGCGCTGACCTTGATAAAAGTTTGCTGTTCTAGGCCAAAGCAGACACGTTTTGCAGATACAGCGTGAGCTATCACAGGGCCAAAACAGAAACTTTTAGCAGACACGTAATTTGTAAGCAGACGCGTCTGAACCTGAAATTTCGTGCGTGCATTTTAATTAGTAAAATTGTTAGAAACAAGTGCATGTAGTTGTAAAGAAAGCGCCAAAATGAGCAGCAGGTCTAATAGACTGATGGTATTATTAGCTTTGCGATATAACATAACGTCACCGTGTCTGGTTTGACCCTGCCGTAGAATTTGAAAAATACGTTTCATCAGTGGGCCAAAGCAGACGCAAAAGCCGACACATCATAAAATCATAACACGACGCGGAACAGACACTCTTTGGCTAGAATGTACCAATTCAGCACATTTGGACAAATACTGAAGCAGACACCAGTGTCTGCACCGGTCCTGCGATTAAAACAACGAATATACACCAGTGTCTGCCGTGGAACTCAACGTGTTAAAATGGCGAATTAAAAAAAATTCTTTCAATTACATGATCAATAAGTTCTATGTAAGTATTATACATAATGATTTTGCAATTTACGATTTATAAAAAGTAACATTAAAATCAATTAAACATCTATTATCTTTCCATAAGCTATTTCCCGATATTAAAAACTAATAACTTTTCCATAAGCTTCTCTGTTATTAAACAGCAGTAAACGAAAATAATACCAGTGTTACTTGTTTATCCTAGCAATAGTATCAAAACAAAAGCTGTTGATCTAGATCAGAAAACGTAGCACGCCCTCTTTGATAAGTGATAACACACATAGAGAGCTGTGGAAGTTATAAACATATTAACTGACACTTGCACTAACACATTGTGTAATAAATACTTCAGTCTGCTGTAATGGAATCGAGCGAGCTTAGCCGAGTAGAATAGGTGGATGTGTTATCTGACAACGTGTGCTGTTAAGAGCAATAAAATTATTATCAGATAGGAGGATAGCTAAGCCTAATGACAGAACAATGCATGTTTTAAACCGTTTTTTTGTATTTTATATAGTTCAGAATTTAATGATACGACACAAATATGAGGCAACGAATGCAACATTTTTTTTAAAAGATAGGTTCCGTATGACGTCTGTAATTCAATTTTGTCTTTGGTATATACAAATACTAGTGCTAGGCATTGATTACAGAGGTCGTGGGATCGAATCCGGGTCAGATCGAAAATTTTTACAGCCTGGCTTGGATTGGTACGGTAAAACGTGATAACTTTTGGCACTCTCAACCTACTTTGGCACCTAACTGAATTTGTTTGTTATTTTTTCCCCTTAGTGTGCATTATGTGTTCGTTTTTGAAGTTAAGTTTATTTCGTACACATCAGTTCTAGCTAAAAATGCCACGACGGTACCAAAAAAAGCTGGGAGGGCGCATATATAAAATTATACGAGAGATGTGTTGATAAAGCACTCGCCGCCATTCGAAGGGACATGTTTCAAGCGCAGGCTAGCAAAAGGAGGAAAATATGGCACGGGACCCTTCAGAACAGATTGAATGGTACCCATGATCGACCCCCGAGCCACCGAACCATTTGTCAACCTGGGATAGGAACAATTGTTGATAAAGACTTTGCCAAGCACCATGGCGAAAAACAGACTGACTTTTTTAAAATTATGTTTTTTGAGTTCAGTAGGGTCTAAAACTTGAAGATTCACCAAAATCTTGAACTGTCAAAAATCACGATTACAATAAAACTTCCCTCTATTACATAGGTCGGGGAAGTAAAACGCTTACTTTAAACAAAAATTAAGTTTTAATAAAAGAGATACCTACATATGTACAACGAAACACACGTTACACCTGCGATGTAATGCCAAAATGTCAGTACGCCGGTCACGATGACGTACAAACACAAACTTTAAAACCAATTATTACGTAGGTATACTAAAAGTCACAGGAATATAAAGCACATATCAAAATTATTGTAATTTTTAATACTTTTTTATAAACTAATTTTAATTTTTTCACTGGTGTGCCCCTTTAAGTTACGCGACGAAAATCTGTCAAAACCCTTAAAACCTGCCAAAATAATCCAGTTTTACGGTATCGTGTGAAAAAGCACACTTCCCATCAACAAGTATCTGTCACTTTAAAAATTGAAACTCGCCGTCAACAGCCAAATTGATTCCCATCCACATCACTGTGTAAAACAAAACACTACACAAAAACAAACAAATACGTTCCGCATCAATTGTTTTCCACCGGACTCTTAAAAAGCAATTAAGTGCAAATGCTGCGCTGTACACTCGTGCCCATTGTCTATTCAGTGTTCTGTATTCGACGAAGTTCAACCCGATAGCAGAATCAAACTGCAAACAGCAAACACTAAACACTAAACAAACAGCTGAAAACCGTGAGGGGTTCATCGATAAGGGGTCTTCTACCACTACGAATTCGTCTACCAAGTTTTGTCTATAAATCCTATACAAAGATACAACTGCACTGTAAACTGTACAACGTCAAAGTCAAATGCATCGAAACTCTTAGACAAACTACAGATGTCTATAGATTAGAGAATCAAATCAACTCAACTATAAAATGACTGGGCAAATGTTATATGATCGACTACTCCGTTTGGAATTCAGTCCGGTACTCATTTCGATTCAATACCACAAGTTAAAAGTCGTACAAATAAGACTTAATTATCTCATACAATTAAGACGGTACACTTGTGACAAAAAGATAGTGAAAAAAGTGACCTCGCTATATTGCAAATTGCGCCCCTACTATAACATCTACTATCGGAGTAATAAGTATAGTCACTCGGATGTAAAGTTGAATAACTTACTTAAAAATAATCCAAAAAATTTAAATAAAACTTTATACTAAAGTATGAACATTTCTACGTTACTGTAAAGAATTTCAAATTTTTAAATGTATATGTGTAGAAATAACAAAAATTTATAGCAAAAATGAGCTATGATTTTGACACATTTTAGAAACTGTTAACATTAATGACGTCTACTGTCAATATACATCATGCAAAAAAATTCAAATTTTGGTATAGTATAGTTATTAGCTTAGTTAAGTTATTTGTTACTGTAAATTTTTTTAAATATTTATATTTTGTTTATGATAATAAAATAAGTGAACATGTAATTATCTTTGTTAGGTACTGGTAATCTTAGAAGATTCGAATTCAGGTTAGCGATGCCTTATATAATTATTTTACTATTTTTTTCGTCAGATATGTAATTTACTTGACAAAAAATATGTTCGTAGCCCTCTCACGAACAATGCGAGGAATCGACTATTTAAACAAAATTAATAAATATGCAATAATAAAGACATAATTTGTAATATTAAAATTAATGCATAAATTAATTCTTATGTTATCTAATTGTTGTCGCAATAATGTATTGTATGAATTTTTCAATCAAATAATGCTTCCTAATTAATTATGGTAAATTTCAGATTTTTATTTTGAGCAATATAGTGAGAAACGTGAATTCTGATTCTATTGCAGCAATATTGCGTGCAACAAGGGTAGAGCCTTAACTATCTATGTATAAAATATGACCAGTGCAGGTGTACTAGCAAGAGCTCAGTTTGTAATCTATAGCAAGGTTACTTTTTGGCACAAGTGTAGCGCCTTAAAAAGGTATACCTACTGTCATGTGCGTTACTTTATTATTTATTCTCGAAGACGATATGTTTACAAAACAATATACTAACCTACAGTTAATTTTCATGTAACTCGTACGATATAGCATTTATAAGTCGTTCTTCTAATTATACTAACATTCTTACCACTTTATACAAACTTCCTTGTTGAAGGAGGACAGCAAGAAATAAACTCACTTATAAGTACTCAAAACTTGAGTATAAAGTTTATCCACGTTAACATCATAATAAACCACAAAACTAAAATTCCCTAAAGACCTGCAAACCTCCCTAACGCATGCACGGTCCCTGTAAAATCCGTGCCAGGCAGAAATGAGCTTTGCCTGCGGGTGTAAAGTAAAAAGTTGAGGACGTTGAGGACAATACTCCCATTGGTTGGCGGCAGATGTTGTTGTTTCTTTGCCACAGCGAATGAGTTAGGGAAGGAGAATTGAATGATTTAAGTGCGTTTTAAGGTGCTTGGAACTTCAACAGGAAACTTATTTAATTTTAAAGCGATAAAGGTGATGTGAAACAGTGAAACAGATCTCGTTAAAGTTAAGTGACATGGCTATTTATTTAGCGAAAGTTTCAACAAGAAGCTGTGATTCTGTCACTTGCAGGAAGAGAGAAAAATTAACACAAACAAGTTTAAAAATATTAGTTGTTTTGTTTATAAATCTAGGATTTTTTGACGAAAGGTGCCCAATGGTATAAAAAATTGACATTGTGCTGGTCAAATGCCCTGTAATTGGAAGTTCTTCTGCTTGATTGGGGTAATACACTTTTCCCCTGCCGTTTTTCCCCTGGCAATTTTTCCCCTGCCATTTTTTAAGTAGTAGTGGGAAAAAAATGAGGGAAATTTATAGCCAGGGGAAAAATGACCAGGGAGGAAAATTGCAGGGGAAAAGTGACCTCCAACCCGTCTGCTTACCCCTTCGTATACGTAGCTGAATTATTCACTTTAGTATATAGAATAATAGAAAATTATTTAGTTTTGTTCCGGTTTACTGTATATATATATATATATATATATATATATATATATATATATATATATATATATATATATATATATATATATATATATATATATATATATATATATTTAATCTTGAAATGAACCGGGTTACCAGTTTTCAATAAAGCGATTCAAGTTCCGCATTCGGTTCAATGATTTATTAAATACCAAGCAATTAATTTTAAAAAATCGTTCCAGTTTTGGACTAAAATATTATAATTTCTCAAAAAATTAGAAAACTCAACAATTTTCATAAAAATTTAATAAAATCTTGACGAAAAATTTATTAATGCTTTAAACGGTTCCGACTCGACTCACAACCATCGGTTAGGTTCCGGTTATAGGTTTGTCAAATTATTTTTTAACGGTTTGGTTTGGTTCGCGGTTCGCTGAAATAGCTGCAGTTTGTTCCCGTTTTCATTTCTGTTTCGATTCGGTTCGAGTCCCTGATGGTTTCACTAGTTCATGATTTTAAAACTTCAATTTAGAGCATTACGTTAAGATGATGCTTGGTTTTTACTGAGTCAAATAGGTAAAATCTGATGTGGCCAACACAAGATCTCTCGCCATACTTTAGCTATTATTTTTACAAATATTATAGGTATATTTTAGTCATTTTATGTAAACTGAAAAAGAAGGTATAAACGATGTGTCACTATTGTCACTGTTATAATAAATTAAATTTTACTTAGTAACAAATGTTAAACGATCATGGACTACAACACTACGAGATACTGAATACTGAAGTTTCATACTCTAATTTATAAACAATAACTTAATTTCTAAATAATTATTTACCAAAATATTTAAGCAAAATACTACTTACGGTCTGGAGATTGCTTCAAAAAAATAACTGGGTTCTTAAGATTCATATTAAAACCTTAAATATAAAATTCGGTTGTTAAATGTTTGATATTTTTTTAGTTATCGTTAATTTTGAGTTCGTTAAATAGCTTATTATTTTGTTATAAGATCGTATCTCGTTTGGACATTCTAAAAACCTGAAATACGTAATTTCAGATTAAACTATTGAGTTTATAGAAAAATTCAAAGTTCCTAATTTTTTTTGAAAATAATAGACATAAATATTATTTACAAATTTATAAACATTATTTTAAAAATGCACATGTTTGCTTTTATAGTCATTGAATTGCTGTTAATTTTGTCTTGCATATATACACACGTTCTCATGTTCATAAGCTGCAATATAATTTGCTTGATTATAATTCAAAGCTACTATTCCCACACATAATGTTTAATGGAACGGCTGCAACTCTAAGATGCTGTTGTCTAAGATTCTCGACATTTACCACACGTTTCACCGTAGCATGCAGGTGGTATAATATTGCTGGTGTATTATAACACCATAGAAATGGTCTCTGTGTTGTGTTGCAGTGTCGTTTATTTTCCATTGCTAATTATTGCAGAATAATTTGTGTTGCAAATTAACTGCGGAAGAGAATATAATAAAGCGAATGTAATATAATACTATGCAGATTGCTGAATACATACATGATTGTTTGTTGCATTTCAGGCAAAACTAGAAGCTTTGGTTGTATTAAGAATAATTTTCATAATTATTAGTGGTTCTCACAACTCAAATTCGACTTAAGTCAGGTAATCCAGTTTTACGGTATTGTGTGAAAAAGCACATTTCCCATCAACAAGTATCCGTCACTTTAAAAATTGAAACTCGCCGTCAACAGCCAAATTGATTCCCATCACATCACTGTGTAAAACAAAACACTACACAATTGTAAAGCTAGATTCAGACCTACCCAATTATAAGTATAGGTAAGTGACTAATTCAACCAACCAGCATTCAACATTCGCACTTAATATTGAAATTTGAATTTTGTGGAAGCGCTGGTTGGTTAATTTTACACTTATACTTATAATTGGGTAGGTCTGAATCTAACTTCACTGTATAAAAATTTCTCTTTTGGTGTATTCACTATCAACTATAAGTCAGCTGACGACTGGTAATCGCACACACAAACTATAGTCTGTACCGATGGCACACGAAATGTTTTGCTTTCACATCTATATTATAGATTTAAATGTTATAGTATTTTGGATGGCTGTGCAAGTACAAGGCTGTGCATTTGAAAGGTAGTGTAAAGGAAGGGATGTGTTTATATTTTCTAGAGTTGCATGCATTCCCTAGAAAACTAGTTTGTCTTTTCAATGCAATGAACAACCCAATACCATACTTGAGTCCCACGTTCTCGACTTTGACTAACTTTTCTGGATTTGCATCTTCCTGTGTTTGCTTTTTTGCCAAATCTAAAATTCTAGATTTGAGTTTTCCTGCGAATGGATCTTTTAACGCAGGTATTTTATCATGTCCTGTTCACACGAAGAAAGTTTTTACTAAAAAGTTTCTTGAAAGTAAAACAAGTGCTAGGAACAGCTGTCAATTTTCTAGATTTGAATAATATTCTAGACTTTTATTTTCTGGGGTTGAACCCATTCTCATATGTATGGCATGGGATGGCCACTCAACACCAGAAATTAAAATTGTAGAATATCCATACACAGGAAAATGCATGCACTAGAAAATTTAAATCTAGAAAATTTATCACGTAACATAATCCTGCAATAAAAGATTCATTCACAGGAAAAAGCAAATATAGAATTTTAGATTCGGTATAAATGCAAACATAGGAAGATGCTAACACAGAAAGATGAAAATCTAGAAATCTAGTTTATTTCATCAACACACGGGAGATACACTTTGAGGTGGAACTGAACTAAATGAATAACCCAATACCATTCTTGAAAAGAAAATTTTATAATTTTCACCAGAAGATACAAATCTAGACAGTTCATACGTAATAAAATACCGTCATCAAAAGATTCATTCACAGGAAAATTCAAATCTAGAATTTTATATTTGGCATAAAGACAACCACAGGAAGATGCAAATCTAGAAAAGTTATAGTTAAAATCGAGTATGTTCGACATAAGAAGAGTATTGGCTTGTTTATTTAGTTCAGTTCAGCCTCAAATTTGTGCATCCCCCTTGTGTTGACAAATCAAACTAGATTTCTAGATCTAAATTTGCATCTTCCTGTGTTCGCATCTTCCTATGTTTGCATTTATGCCGAATCAAAAATTCCAAATTTGCGTAAAGTATTGCAATAAAAAACGGTTTTTTTTTTAGAACTGCAGATATTTATACTGCAACGATCCAATTGAGACAAACTCAAACCTATACCAATTTAATTATTATTTAGTTGTGTCGTGATTTTTATTCGTTTAGCATCTTTCTATACCATGGTGCGTTAAAAACTGTATGAAATAAATAAATATATTGTCGAGTTACATTTAAAAGTGTGTATATTATGCGTGACAGTGTATAATTGTGTTAGTGTACATATTGGTAATGGGGTTCAAAAACATTTCAAACATTCTTCAAAACAATGTGAAATTGGCCTTCAGTCCTATAGAGGTTAGAATGATTTTTATATGTTCATATACAAAACGCTGTATTAATATTTAATATTATACTAGATACCTATCTGCAAATGACCCTAGAATCTAAACATCCTGCTATTCATATTAATTGTTAAAAAAACATATTCATACGCTACGTAGTGAATTTAACTGAAAATAATTTTATAATGGTTGAAGGTTGACGTCTCGTCCAAACAATAAATAAAAAATCTGACGTGGACACCACATGACTTCCTTGTACGCCTTGTTTGTTCATACTTTTCTTAATAACTAAAATGTAGAATAATATAAAAAATTCTTTTAACTTATTATACTAGTATACTCACAAATATATTTTAGTCATTTTATTTAAACTGCAGAAGAAGATATAAACGATATTTTACTATTGTCACTGCTACTGTCACTGTCATGTCATAATCATTTAAATTTTACGTAGTAACAAATGTTAATCGATCATGGACTACAAGATACAGAAATACTAAATTATAAGTATATACTTTAATTATTCTTAAATGATAGAAGATACAGAAAAATTTATAAAATACCGATTGTAGATAATAATCACATAATCTTTCATTTAAAATAAAAAAAATTGTCTAAAATTAATTATTTATCAAAATATTTTTAAAAAGTACTACTTCCGGTTTATAGATTGAAACCAAAAATAGGAGGTGCACAACTAGATGCTATAACAGTCCTAAATACATAATTTCAACTTTCTACGTCTAACCGTATTTGAGTTATGCGACACACATACGTCCGTACGTACGTACGCACGTACGCACGTACGCACGTGCGCACGTACGTACAGACGTCACGACGAAACTAGTCATAATGGATTCAGAAAAGGTCAAAACGGATATTTCCTTCAAAATCTGAAAACCGAAATTTTTCGCGATTACAATACTTCCTTACTTCGTACAAGGAAGTAAAAATCTGACGTGGACACCACATGACTTCCTTGTACGCCTTGTGTGTTCATACTTTTCTTAATAACTAAAATGTAAAATAATATTAAAAATTCTTTTAACTTATTATACTAGTATACTCACAAATATATTTTAGTCATTTTATTTAAACTGCAGAAGAAGATATAAAGCATATTTTACTATTGTCACTGTCATGTCATAATCATTTAAATTTTACGTAGTAACAAATGTTAATCGATCATGGACTACAAGATACCTAAATACTATAAATTATAAATATATACTTTAATTATTTTTAAATGATAGCAGATACAAAAATATTTATAAAATACCGATTGTAGGTAATAATCACATAATCTTTCATTTAAAATAAAAAAAATTGTCTAAAATTAAATATTTATCGAAATATTTTTAAAAAGTACTACTTCCGGTTTGTAGACTGAAACCAAAAATAGGAGGTGCACAACTAGATGCTATAACAGTCCTAAATACAAAATTTCAACTTTCTACGTCTAACCGTATTTGAGTTATGCGACACACATACGTCCGTACGTACGTACGTACGCACGTACGCACGTACGCACGTACGCACGTACGCACGTACGCACGTACGCACGTACGTACAGACGTCACGTCGAAACTAGTCATAATGGATTCAGAAAAGGTCAAAACGGATATTTCCGTCAAAATCTGAGAACCGAAATTTTTCGCGATTACAATACTTCCTTACTTCGTACAAGGAAGTAAAAATAGCCTAAATAATATTTAAATAATATACCTTCCTACGTATTTATTTATCTGATTTGTTATAGTTTTTTGTGTTAATAAAATAAACAGAATTAGAAAGGTTACTAAAACTTTCAAGTTGATAAGATTGAAATATTAAAAAAATACTTCTACATATTACTATTTAAATGCTGCGATATTTCCATATTTAGTACAATAAAATGTACACTCATATATAATATTTTAATCAATAATAATTTGTTAAAAATTTCAAGGCCCCAGGTATAAATATCTATATTTAGTTCTTAAGTGACATATATTTTTCTAAGATTCTTATAATGGTATTATGTAATTGCTGGGATATTAAGCGGCCCGTTTAGGTTTTTTCCGAATTCCTGGAATACACTCGATTTTATTTTTTTCTATTCCATTCCCTTCTCCACTAATGCAGCTACCCGAATCCAGCCAGAATTTGTACTCTGCTGTATCCTACCTATGCAATGCCATTTTGAAGTTGAAAAATATTATAAAAGTGTTTTCGTTACGAGTAAACTGTCAGATTATTATTGACTTTATGATTTAATAGAAAAAGACTGGATCTACAGATGTACATTTTTAAAATTTATTTCTATCATCTATTCTATATCAGATATAACCGTATAAAGTTTGCATAAATTGTAATTTTTTGAATTTTTCAAAATTTTTATAATTATGTACAACTTTTTAATCAAAATTTTAAAAAGGCACATCTATAGATCCATTCTTTCTCTATTAAATCCTTGTTGAAATTAAATTTTACCATTTTTGTACTGGCCACAAAACACACGCTACGTTGATACATTTTATGCTAGATTTTAGAAGGTAGACGCCTCTTAAGTACAATAAAATATACACTCATAAAATAAAGATATTACCCTAAATTGTTGTGAAAATAAAATGTATGTTGTGTAATAACAATGTTTCCTTGTTCCTTGTTTATGTATTTAAGTAAAGTATGATTTATTTGCGGTACTTGTAGAATGTATAGAGCTTTTACTATATAAGTACTAGCAGTACTAACCTAATAATGTAATAATTCACTCCCTGCAAATCTGATGTCCAGTATATCAAAGTGCAGGGCGCATATATCACACAGTGGTTTCTCATGTAGCTAATATATCATGGGAATATAAATGAGAATAATAATGGGTACTACGACTTATAGAATAAGATATTTACAATGTAATTTATTCGTTGAAAAATTATAACAGAAAAATTCTTCATTACAAAATTTCACTATTTAAAATTTTTGTATTGAGAAATAATGTTTTATAGTAAATGATCTTGGATTTCCAAATGAGTATTGACTGTATAGTTAGTTTGGGTGTAACATTTCACTGGATTATTTTCCACTGGAGCAGTTACAACATGACTACCCGTGAACTATAAGGCGATTTTTGGCGAACGAATATTTGCGTATATTCGGTCTTCTTAAGCAAATCATGCATTTTCGCGAACAACTATTCGTTCAAAATGGCTGGAACAATGACGTAATATCCTGTAACATGGTCGCTCTTTACGCGAACCAGTCGTATAGCAGAGTTGCTGGTTGTGTTCGCATTAACGCATGCGCTTTAGCGCAGTTACAATAGGAAAATATTATTTCTAACCAAAAACCATATAGCTATTAGCTAATAGGTATGGCAAAAACGCACAAACCCAAAAAAGTCAGGTTCATAGTTATTATGGATGGTATGTTTATGTTTAAATATTATTTGGTTTTCTTTTTTTTATAATTTTTATAGATAATATTATCTTTTAGAAAGAGCCCTATTATATTATTTTTGTTGCACAATCATCGAAACTTCGAAATGCGAAATTAGTTGCGATTTAATCTGTAGTGTGCAGTGTAGATTCAGCAGCGAATATATAAATTTTCGCGACTAAACCAAACTGTTTTGTTGTATGATGTCATCAATTCGAACACAATCAAATATAAGCGAACACTAAGACCAAACAGTTTGGTTCGCGAAAAATCGCCTATAGTATCACAGAAATATTAGTCCAGGCGAATTATAAAATTTTTATATGGGGTCGGCGACAAAACTCAAAGATAATGTTTTTTTCATAGGATTGTTGTAATTGACTTCCTAATTAACATACTAAAAGTCCCCATCGATCCGCCTTGTGCTAAGTCCACCATCTTGAAAAAATGGTGGAACAAGACGACCTATCTCCTGCTTTTTGCAATTATCTCGAAAATGGGCAATCTTAAGCAAAAATGTCAAATACCAAACAGAAAGAGCATAAAATTTCCTTCAAGATAGTCATTTTTGTTTTTACGGTATTTATACAGATTTTGAAAAAATCGTAAATAAATATTTTCTAACAATTCTAACAATCTAAGCCGATTTGATTAAATCATGATTTTTTTCTCATATTTCACAAAAACTACTGTAATTTATTAACGGATAATAATTTCGAATTCGGGATTTCAGTATTCGATTGTTAACATATTTTTCTATAATAATAATTTCATAATAGACATTTTAAGACGCCAGTTTCGAAAAAATTTAAACATATTTTCAAAATCACAAAAATGTATTTTAGTCACTTCCTTAAAATTTTGTGTTTAATTTCTGTCCGGATTAAGATATTGACTTCCGGCTTTCAAAATCTTAGAAAGAAATGTTTCAAAAATATGTTGCTGAAAACTGAATGTGAATATCTTTGTCCGTTCAGGAAAAACAGTTATTTAAGTACAACTTTTAAAAAATATATTAAAATTTTATTGATCTCTCTCCAAGAAAATCTTAAAAATTCGACATGATTCAAACCATTTTAAGTTTAAAAATCGTTTGTATTTATTTAAAAAAACTCGAAAAATCCAATGCCACTAACCGCAAATCGATATCTCAATTACTTCAGAAATTACAGGTGATTCATCATATTTAATAATAAAAATTCTAAAATTTCTTAATTTTCCCGTGTACAAATTTTTTAAATTTCAACTTAATCAGGGCCCTTGAATTTTTTTAAAATAATTTTGCGTAGTATAAAAATGATTAAAAATTAGTGTGTCTGAGACCGGAAGTCAATATCTTAATCCGGAGAGAAATTAAACACAAAATTTCAAATAAGTGATTAAAATATATTTTTGTGATTTTGAAAATATGTTTAAGTTTTTTCTAAACTGGCGTCTTAAAATGTCTATTATTAAATTATTATTTTAGAATAATAAGTTTAGAATCGAATACTAAAATCCCGAATTCAAAATTATTATCCGTTAATAAATTACAGTAGTTTTTGTGAAATATGAGAAAAAAATTATGATTTAATCAAATCGGCTTAGATTGTTAGAATTATAAAAATATTTATTTATGATTTTTTCAAAATCTGTATAAATACCGTAAAAACAAAAATGACTACCTTGAAGGAAATTTTATGCTCTTTCTGTTTGGTATTTGACATTTTTGCTTAAGATTGCCCATTTTCGAGATAATTGCAAAAAGCAGGAGAAAGGTCGTCTTGTTCCACCATTTTTTCAAGATGGTGGACTTAGCACAAGGCGGATCGATGGGGACTTTTAGTATGTTAATTAGGAAGTCAATTAGAACATTCCTATGAAAAACATATTCTCTTTGAGTTTTGTCGCCGATAGATGCTAGTTCGCCTGGACTATATCTGTATTGGCAACTTAATAATTTGTGGTGCTACCACACTTAAATTATCAACTGTAATTACACAAGAGCATTTTATCTCTCCGGATAAATTTCCGTTTGTATTGAAACCTTGTTGCCTAGCAATTTGAAAAGAAAAATTGTAGGTGGAGTGATTTTATTTTAAAACAATTTTTCGAGTCAAATTGCTGTCAGGTGACAAGGTTGAGATGTATTCGGAGGAAATAAAATGCTCGAGTGTAATTTAACGAGATAATTTAACGACTTCTTTGGTTCTTCTTCACAAATATTCTCAAAATCGAATCATTTCACTCACAAATAATATTAGAAATATGAAGCAAATGACATTTTACTGTTTTGTTTATTGTTTGGTTGCTAAGAAACAGGTAAATAAGGTCTTATCACTTGCAAAAAGTTACCTTTCTTTTTATTCGCTGTTAAAGCGATAAAATTGTGTTTTGTTTATGGCTTACTTTATACAGGAGTGGAATTATCAACTGTAATTGTGTAATTACACAAGAGCTTTTTATTTCGCCGGATAAATTTCTGTTTGTATTAAAACCCGTTGCCTTGCAACTTGAAAAGAAAAATTGTTTAATAAAATCACGACACCGTAGATAGAGTGATTTTACTTATTTTATCTACGACTACTATGAAAAGTTTATATTTATGCTTTCAATTGTCAACGTAAAGTTTGTAACGGTTTTATTTATTTAGGTGAAGTGTAAAAACAGTAAAACACGAATATTTATATAACAAGTTTAATAACGAAAAATAAAAGATAAAAGTTAATGATAATTAAATTAAACACGCACTATTAATTAAACTTAAAGCACTAATTATAAACTAAGAATATTTATTTACACACTTAACACTACTCGATTATTTATTTATACACTATAATTATTTATTTAACCAGAAAATAACATTAAACACTATTTATATCACAATACATGAATATTTAGTTCTATTTATGTCACCATTCGGTCGTAGACTTCTATTTATGTCACAATTCTCACGTAGACTGACTCACCGTCCGCTCGGGTAGCGTTTATATATCCACAGCCGGTAATTCTGGTAGATTCCATAAATTCCTTCCAGAAAGTAATTAAATTTTATTACCGTATCGCGTGACCCGATAAATCATCCCCCTCTTGCGTCATCAACACAATAGCGCGCCGGCTAGACAATGCAAACTTGTCCGTGCATGTCGCTTAGCCGCCGTCACCCAGGCGCCGTTCGTTACATTGCTCCCTCCTTAAGACTGTTTCGTCCCGGAACAGTCCTCGATGACGAAATCTACATGCATCACCCTTGATGCATCCGGATGTCTGGAAGAAGTGACAGTCCACGGTCGGTTTTGTGTTGACTTGTCTCTTTGGGTTGAAGCTGCAGACGAGGATTTCAATTCCAGTATACCGGAAGAGGATCTCTAACATGTTCCTCACAATCCTCCAATCCAAGCCATCTAGTCCACAGCCTATCTTCGGTAAAGCCAGCTTCATGATGTCGTTGTCCAATAGGTGGTCCCTCAGATCGCACAATGAATTCCACAAATTTCGATACAGTGGCTTCTGGTTTGATTTTGCCTTCGTAACTAAGTAGTAAATGTATCGTTTGTGTTCCACGTCATTATCCCTAAGTCGTACTGTTCTCCCGGCGGATGGACGTTGGTTGGCCAGTTCTTGTAGTCGTCCGAACTTCTTCTTGAAGACAGTAGCGATTCCGCGGGACATTTTCGTGTCTTCGGCTATGCAGTGACCAAGGGAATAGTCTGGTGAAACCGTGAACAGGTCTAGATGTTCCTCTCGGGTAACGCCATACCGAGCTTTACGGTTAGTGGAATAAGTTTCCATGAAATCTTCGAATGTAGGTTCTTGGGCTTCAATTCTTCGAACCGTAGCTCCACGATGGTCTTCATGGTTATCGCCGGCGAAAGGAGCTAGACGATTAAAATGTACTACTCGCGGCTTCCCATTAGGCATTTTTCTTATCCGGTAGATTATGTCGTTTATTCTCTTGATTATTTCATAAGGGCCTTCCCAATTCTTCTGCAGCTTCGGCGATAATCCGCGACGCCTCTGCGGGTTAAACAACCACACCAGATCTCCAGGTTGGTAACCACCTTCGTCAGCCCTGATGTCATAATTATCCTTCATCCTGTCGCTGGCAACCTGAATACTTGTACGGACTTGTTCATGAATGTCATCCATTCTTCTTCGCAAGTTGGTTACATAATCCTCCCCAGCCAGATCTTCTCCGGGTTTGCTGCCGAATACCAGGTCACATGGCAACCGTAACTCACGTCCGAATAAGATGTTAGCAGGTGTCTGTCCTGTCGTCTCGTGTACGGATGAACGATAAGCCATCAGGAACAGATGCAGATGTCGGTCCCAGTCTCTTTGATGGTTAGAGACAACCTTTGATAGATATCGGTTGATAGTTCTGTTCATTCGTTCAACCATGCCGTCGGACTGCGGATGTAGTGCAGTTGTCCTGGTTTTGTTGATTCCCATTATTTTACAGATGTTTTGGAAAAGGGCAGACTCAAAATTTCTTCCTTGATCGGAGTGTAGTTCGCGAGGTACTCCAAATCGGCAAATACACTCTTTTACCAGAACTTCAGCGACAGTAACGGCTTCCTGGTTAGGTAATGGGTAAGCTTCAACCCACTTGGTGAAGTAATCCATAACGACTACTATGTATTTGTTCCCCTCATCGGATTCTGGAAACGGTCCGGCCACATCAATCGCAATGCGTTCAAACGGACTACCAACATTGTATTGACGCATTGGAGCTCTTCGTCGCTTATGTGGCCCGTTACTTCCAGCGCAAGCCACACATTTCTTGCACCACTCTTTAACATCTTCCTTACAATTCACCCAGTAAAATCGTTGACGCAATCTTTCCACGGTTCTGTTGACTCCAAAATGTCCTCCTCCAGTTCCATCGTGGATTTCCTTCAACACTTCTGGTACTCGGCTCCGAGGAACAATCAGCTGAGTTTTCGTCTCAGTACCTTCGGTGTTCTCCATCACACGTTTCAGGACACCCTCTTCAACCACAATAGAGTCCCATTGTGCCCAATACGATTTTACTTTCCGGGAATGTGGTGCAACATTTTCCCATGCTGGCTTTTCTTCAGTGCTCTTCCAATCCAGGATGATTTTCAAATCCGGGTCATTCTCTTGATCTTGGCGCAGTTCGTCTGGATGCCATCTATCGTCAACTACTGTTGTCCTCGCGATGATGGAATGTTTTTCTTCTACTCGGCTACAGTGTTTACATTCCTCCTGGCATGGTCTTCTCGACAATGCATCTGCATTACGATGGCTCGTTCCTGCTCTATGTTCAATCACAAAGTCATATTCCTGCAGTCGTTCAATCCATCTGGCTACTTGACCTTCAGGATTCTTAAATTGAAGTAGCCATTTTAGAGCAGCGTGGTCGGTTCTAATGAGGAATCTTCTACCGTACAAGTACTTGTAGTGATGCCGCCGAGACGAGAAATTTCTCGTCTCATTCTCGTCTCGTCTCGAAATTACGAGACGAGAATCAGTAAATTTCTCGTCTCGGATTTTCGGGGCGAGACGAGAATTCATAATTTTGAGACGAGAAATACTCTCGAGAACTCGAGAATTCTCGAAATTTTTACTTAAAAATATCTTTTTTTAATCAGGAATGAAGAAAAATTACTGGGATGTACTCAACAATATTTTATTTCTCAGTCGACTAGTTTCGACGTCACATACGTCATCATCAGGAGCTACATTATTAAAAGAACAATCAAGAATAGTGAATAGTTATTTACGACCCAAATGCGGGAAGATTTTGATCCCACATGAGCGGTTTTTTGAAATACGAGCGAAGCGAGGGTTTCATTTACGCGAATGCTGGGATATTGTCTTCTCGCAAGTGGTTTGTACAATGTTCTTTGTAACGAAGAAAACTATAATCAAATACATTCAAGTTGTAGTTGTAGTCTGATCATTAAATTTGAGGTTACGATGTTTTTTCTACTCACTACTACCGACAGATGGCGCGCTGCACATAAGTTTTATTTTTAAATATTGGCGATTTTCGGTGGTCATCAATAATTATAATTCCGAAACGGTGGCTATTGTAACTTATTTAATTATTCATTTAGAAAATATTGTTGAGTTTAATAAAATTATTAAAATACAAAATCTTTATTATCCTAAGTCGCACACCCATGAACTTGGAAATCAAACTTTTCTTCCTAGAAGTCTAGTTTTAATAGCCTTTAAGAAAATTTCCGGGTCACGTGACTGTCAGTTTGTTTTGATCACTCCGATCACTCTGTACAAGTATTACATGTGTGACATGGGCATGACGCGAAATCTAATAGTTCTTGCAAAAATCGTTAGGTGGCTCTAATTTTTTGTCGAGAAATTTGAGACGAGACGAGAATCGAGTTCCTTGAGACGAGAAATGAACAGCTGAAAAATGACCGAGACGAGAATACTAAAAATTCTCGTCTCGAAAATTTGTGATGAGACGAGAATTGACTATTTCTCGTCTCGTCTCGTCTCACGGCACCACTAAGTACTTGTAGAAATGTTCGATTGACTTTACGACTGCTAATAATTCCTTCCTTGTTACACAATAATTCCTTTCTGGTTTTGACAAAGTCTTGCTGAAGTAGGCAATAACCTTCTCATGTCCGTCTTGTATCTGGGAAAGAACACCGCCAATTCCAACGTTGCTGGCATCTGTGTCTAGAATGAACTCTCCTTGTGGTAACGGGTAACTTAAAACAGGGGCGCTTGTCAAGAAAAGTTTCAGTTGTTTAAATGCGGCTTGACAGTCCGTCTCCCAGATGAATCTTCGGCCTTCTTCAGTAAGCTTCGTCAACGGTTTCGCAATGTTGGCAAATCCGGGTACGTATCGTCGATAATAGGTGCATAAACCAAGAAAACTTCTCAGTTCATGTTTGTCTCTGGGTACTGGCCAGTCTTGAACAGCTTTTATTTTCCCGGAGTCTACTGCAATCCCTCTGCCGGAAACGATGTGTCCAAGATAATGAACTTCCTCCTGGAATAGGTGACATTTCTTCGGGCTGAGCTTCAGATTGGCCTTTCTTAATCTTTGGAACACCTCTTCTAAATTCTTCATGTGGTCCTCAAACGTTTTTCCGACCACAATAATATCGTCGAGGTAAACCAAACAGGTTTTCCACGATAGTCCAGCTAAAACGGTTTCCATGAGTCGTTCGAAAGTTGCAGGGGCATTGCAGAGCCCAAATGGCATAACAGTAAATTGCCAAAGTCCCGTGCCGATGGTGAAGGCTGTCTTCTCTTTATCCTTTGGCTCCAAATCGACTTGCCAGTAACCGCTTTTTAAATCCAACGTGGAGAAAATCTTTGATCCAGCCAAAGTGTCCAGTGTATCGTCTATTCGGGGTAGCGGGTAGCTGTCCTTCTTCGTCACGTTGTTAAGCTGACGATAATCAACGCAGAATCGTGTAGTTCCATCCTTCTTCTTCACTAACACCACTGGTGAAGCCCATGGACTACTTGAAGGCTCAATCACGCCTTCCAACTTCATGTCCTCAACTATTCGCTCAGCTTCCTCTCGTTTCGCCAGTGGTAATCTTCTTGCTGGTTGGCGGATGGGTCTTGCGTCTCCGGTGTCTATTTTATGGCGGACCACGTTGGTTCTTCCCTTGGATTTCTTGTCATACTCGAATACGTCCTGGTATTTTCCGATTAAATTTTTCGCCTTGGTTTTCTGGGTGGCGGTCAATCCTTGGAATGATGACAATTGATTGACTACTGTGTCCGGGATTTTACTGCATGTCGTTTCCTTGGCCGTAACAGTTCGAATAATCGAGGATACTGATGAACATTCTCCTACTTTTGTCCCACTTTTAATAACAACGGGATAAAAATTAATGTTCATTACTCGAACCGGTACTATCTTCTTTGCTTTTATTAACGATTTTCCAATAACAACTCCGGGTCCTGTTCTGGTATCATCATTCTTGGGTTCCAGCATGACAATGTTCCCTTCGCAAAAACTACCCTCTAGTCTTCCTTCTATAATAATCTCGCTTCGCTCGGGGAGGGTAACATCTTCGGCTATTAGCACACGTACTGCGTCGTCGTCCCTTGGATGTAATACGAGCTCTTCTTCATTGACCACCATCACGCCATTTTTCAGGTCAAGTTTAAAACCGTGCTTCTTCATGATGTCCATACCAAGAATGAGGTCATCTTCAACGTCAGCTACCAGCACACGATGTTCAAAGGAGGTATTTCCGATAGTGATGTTCGAATCCAGCTCTCCAGATGCAGTAGCTTGTTCTCCTGTTGCTGTGCGTAATCGCCACTTGGTTGGATGTAGATGTGTCTTGCCAGTTCTTTTTGCTACGTCGGGTCTAATAATTGTCTTCGTCGCACCCGTATCTAGCAACATTTTAAGTGGCCTTCCGTCAATAAAACCATCCACGTAGATGCTGTTAGCTTGATGATGAAGGGATGCGACATAACCGATAGAATGTGGGGCTACTAGATTACGGGTCGACGATTGCCCCTTCGCATCAACCCGACTTAGTTTTCCGACTCGTCCTCTTCTTTCTTCGGTTCGGCCTTCCGCAATTTACTGCAAAGTCTTTGCGGGTGACCGAGCTCACCGCAATTCCAGCAGCGTAGTATTCTTCTTTCTGGAAGCATTTCTTTGAAGATTCGTCGCACTCTCTCGTCCAAATCTTCCATGTTTTCGGTTCTCTCGGCGTCAATGTTCCGCACTCTAGATTGGTTACGCGAAGCTTGTTTAGCAGCTTCATGCTCTAATGCAATTGACAATGCATCACTTATAGTTTTTGTGTGCGCTATTCTTAATGATTTTTGGATTTCGCTGTCTCGGATTCCGTTGACAAATTGTTGAATAGCCAGGGTCTGTATCACGCTCTCCGGAGCATCGGGGAATGCGAGGTGAACCAAGCGAGATATGTCCGCTTCGAATTCTTGAAGTGTCTCCTTTGATTCCTGATATTTGTTATTCAGTTGCGTCTGGTACACCTGTTTCAAATGTGCGTTGCCATACCGCATATCTAGTTGTTTGACTAGTAGGTCATAGTCTTCTTGCTCTTCTGGTTTCACCGTTTGGATAATATTGAGGGCTTCTCCTTGTAAGGCAAGGGCCAGATTACTAGCCTTCTCCTCTGACGACCAACAATTTATTTTAGCAGCTATTTCAAATTGCCTCAAATAATTTGGCCACGCTGATTTTCCGTCATATTTTGGAGCTTTCACGTGAGATGTCGAATTGTGTTCTGCTTTAATGGTTCTTTCTATTTTAACCCCGTCTCCTTTGGTTGCTTCGGTTGTCGGCATCGGCGATGAAGTAATTTTGGATAAATTTTCTTCTAATTGTTCAACCTTCTTGTCATATTCTTGCTTCAAGTTCTTCAAATTCTCTTCTAATTTTTCTTCTAAAATTCTGGAATTTTCCATAATTTTTTCTTTGAATTGTTCTTCGAAGCTTCTAGAATTTTCCATCAATTCCTCTTTTAAAGTTCTGGATGTTTCGGTTATTCTCTCTTCTAATATTCTAGAACTTTCCTCTGATTTTCTAGAACTCTCCTCTAATTTTTGTTCTAAAGTTCTAGAATTCTCCGTCAATTCTTCTTTTAATATTCTAGAACTTTCTGTTATTTCTTCTTTCAGCTTCTGTTCTATTGTTCTAGATGTTGTGGCTAATTCTTCTTTCAAAATTCTGGAATTCTCTTCACACTTTCTAGAACTCTCTGTTATTTCTTCTTTCAAAGTTCTAGAAGTTTCCTGCAGTTGTTCGGATACGCTACACGCAACTTCAAGTTCCTCCGGATTTTCACCAGCATCTTCTAGAGCTTTTCGTAGACGCTGTTGAAGTACGATCTTGACCCCCGCTGTGTCGAGATCCCGTTCTTCTAGCTCCTTCTTGAGTTCAGCCACTTTTAAGTCACTTAATTTAACTCTCTTTGTCGCCATTTTATTTATTATTAATTTACACTTCACAGTTTATTAAACCCCACACCTGACACCAATTGTAACGGTTTTATTTATTTAGGTGAAGTGTAAAAACAGTAAAACACGAATATTTATATAACAAGTTTAATAACGAAAAATAAAAGATAAAAGTTAATGATAATTAAATTAAACACGCACTATTAATTAAACTTAAAGCACTAATTATAAACTAAGAATATTTATTTACACACTTAACACTACTCGATTATTTATTTATACACTATAATTATTTATTTAACCAGAAAATAACATTAAACACTATTTATATCACAATACATGAATATTTAGTTCTATTTATGTCACCATTCGGTCGTAGACTTCTATTTATGTCACAATTCTCAAGTAGACTGACTCACCGTCCGCTCGGGTAGCGTTTATATATCCACAGCCGGTAATTCTGGTAGATTTCATAAATTCCTTCCAGAAAGTAATTAAATTTTATTACCGTATCGCGTGACCCGATAAATCATCCCCCTCTTGCGTCATCAACACAATAGCGCGCCGGCTAGACAATGCAAACTTGTCCGTGCATGTCGCTTAGCCGCCGTCACCCAGGCGCCGCTCGTTACAAGTTATTTGTTACTGAGGACCAAGCAAAAAACATTTTATGACAACGCGCAATAAAGTACTTTTTGTTTACATAAAATAAAAGAAAATGACAGAATCAAACAAAAATTTTGATTTCTTTATTTCGATATTATTGGTATCGTCATGGTTACGAATAAAACATAAATTGATTGAACTAACTGAATACTATTATTATTATAACAAATAATTTTAGTCGTAGATAAAATTATGTGCGTATTATGAGCGTAAAATGTCTGTGTTCCTCTTGCACTATAGGCGGTTTGCATATATCGAGCATGAGCGCCTCTAGTGGGAGATTCGGCAAAAGTATTAGGTATACAACACGTTTGAATGTTTAATTCATTTCCGATTTTTCATTTCCAATAAAATGAGCACTGGTTCCCAGCGCTTTTCGTCAATTCTTAAAAAACAATTAATAAATAGATTATAAAACGTGATAAAATATATTTACGTAGGTATCTACTTACGAAATTCGTTTTACTCTGTGAATCCAAATTTTACATCTCTCGTCCTCATACCATCTTATTATAGAATCTTAGAACAGAACTGGTTGAATTGAAACAGTACAACTGTCGAACTGTCAAAGGCTTTACCATAATATTAATGCATTTTTTCCCGCCAGGGCGGCGCTGACTACTCATGTGCAAACCGCCTATTGCAGCTCTCGGTATTAGGTGATACTATATTGACACTGATTTAATGGGAGCGAATGGGCAAAGGTTTTTGCAGATGGCAGCACTATGTCAACCACCCTATTACAATTACCAAATTCAAACTACGTTGACTGCGCTGTCTGTGTTTAGTATAAATAAAATATATTTTCACATTAAAAACATTGTTTTACACTTCACAAATAAATTATCATGAATTACAATTCTTGGAAATTGTATGAATTGAAACAAGAACTAAGAAACCGGGGTGCAGTTACTAAAGGAAAAAAAGCAGAATTGATAGAAAGGTAACTTGTCATATGAATTTATAATGAATTGGCATTTAAATTGTATATTTATTCTTTCTAGATTAATAGATTATGATAGAAATAACAATTTTCAGAATATTATACACGATCAGGCGGATGAACCTAAAATGATAGTACCTCCGGCAGAATTTTATAAAGACATACACGGAGGAATAAATTTACCAATTCATTTGTCAATACACAGTATTGAAGTTTATTTAAATTCGTTTGATCAACAAATAACACAAAAATCTGAACATTTATTTCAAAGCAAATTTCTACAGTTTATCAAATTTTGTGCAATATCTGAAGGAGTGTATATAAAAAGTGCATGTATGGCTCAAATGAAAAAGATAATTTACTACATTGATATATTTATAACACTTAGTAACACCATAGAAAAATGCCAGTGTGAGTGTGCTGCAGGACAAGGTCCTGACGCTCACTGCAAACACATAACAGCTGTATTACTGGGATTGGAATATTTTTGTAGAAAAAAAGTTATTATAGTTGAAGATGGTTGTACTCAGAAACTTCAGTCTTTCCATCAGCCCACAAAGAAGTTTAATAGATCTCCTTTAAAAGTAACACAATTACCATTTACACGCATTAACACAAAAACCCCAAACTACGGCGATCCTCGGCCCGAACATGTTAAAAACGATCCAAAATACTTAGATTTTTTCAGAAATCATTGTATCAACTTTAGCAATCATAATATGCCCATAATGCAATTGTTTGAACCTGCTAATCCCTATGGCATAGAAAATGATCACGAATATGCAAAATTTAGAACTGTAGATCGCCTTTTTGAGGCAATGGGCTTATTAAATATATCTTCTTTGAAAATTGAAGAAATCGAAAATAAAACACGCGGACAAAGTAAAAATAAAGTTTGGTTTTTGGAAAGATCATTCCGTATATCTTCCACCTCATTTAAAGATGTGTGTTGCATGACACATCATCGAGATCCTAAACGTTTAGTAATGTCAATATTAAACAAAGATACATTTACATCTAAAGCTGTGCGCCATGGATTAATCTATGAAGAAGAAGCAAGAAAGAAATATGAATATATGAAGAAGAAAATGGTTTTAGAATGCGGGTTATTCGTGGATGAAAATCATCCATATTTATGTGCTACTCCGGATGGTTTGGTCGATACTGATACCGTTATAGAAATTAAGTGTCCATATACCAGCAGAAATAAATATATAGGTCCTGATACAGTGCCATATTTAGAAATAATTAATGGAGAATTAGTTCTCAAAAAAACGCATAAATATTATTTTCAAATAATGGATTAATCTATGAAGAAGAAGCAAGAAAGAAATATGAATATATGAAGAAGAAAATGGTTTTAGAATGCGGGTTATTCGTGGATGAAAATCATCCATATTTATGTGCTACTCCGGATGGTTTGGTCGATACTGATACCGTTATAGAAATTAAGTGTCCATATACCAGCAGAAATAAATATATAGGTCCTGATACAGTGCCATATTTAGAAATAATTAATGGAGAATTAGTTCTCAAAAAAACGCATAAATATTATTTTCAAATAATGGGCCAATTACTCACTACTAAGCGCACATATTGCGATTTAGTAATATACACATTTTGTGATTTAAAAATTATCAGATTGATGAAAGACGAAGAATTTATACACATTATGCTATTAAAGTTGATTGCATTTTATGATGCTCATTTTTATAATGCGTTAAAATTGAAATATTATTACAAAAATTATAACTTTTGTTAAACTATAATTTATAAGTGTACTGATTATTTATAAAATACTGATTTGTAGTGTCAGATTTTTGTAAGTTTTTCAGTCTGAAGACTATGCCAAAGAATTTTTTTTTGTTAATTTACTTTATTTGTGATATTTTAAAAATATTCATCTAACTTATGTACCTATAAGAATATAAATTTCGAATAAATTTATATGAATAATACAACAATTTATATAATATAGGTATGTTTATTTGAAATTAATTTTTTTACATAATACCTTTCCTAAAGTTACATAACATAGAACAAACAAAATAAATGTTTGTGGCCATAGTCACGTAATTTTTATTTATAGGTTGAGAAAGTATTTTGTACGTTTTAGTCATTCCTATGATTCTTTCAATGTGTACTCGTTTTTTAGCAATTTTTCTGTCCTTTAATAGAACTAAACCTGATAATTGTGACTTGCCTCGTAGAAAAGAAGGAATATTTACTGTAACGTCCTGAGAACAGAACAAATCTTGCACATTAAATCCTCGATCGGCCATAATAGAATCTCCAGCTTCAAATTTTTGTCTTAACTCGCTTCTTTCCAGTATCTGTCTATCACTAGTCGCTCCTCCATATGCCTTACTAACATATGATATCAATCCACCTGGTGTTCCACACACTAGTACTTTTACTGTATTTCTATTTTTATATGCTGACCATGTAGCTTGTTGACATATAGGTTCTACAGGTTTCACTATTGGGATTTCAGTACCGTCAACAATAGCTCTTGTATTAGGGTAGGTTTTTTTTAAATCTTGAGGCATATAATAGTTGACAAGTTGTCTTGCGGGCCATAAATTAAGCTCTCCCCATTGTGCCGCCATAAAATTGACCCATGTTACAAATATGTTTGCTACAGAAGAACAGCTTATACCAAATAGTCTAGAACATTCAAAATCTGGTGTATTTCTTCTTAATTTCATTAAAGTTAAAAAAAACTGATCTTCAATAGAAACAGATATATTTTGCCATCGTTTATATTTTAGAATAAATCTATTTGGCCCTAACGATTGCAGTACAAACTGAAATTTTAAAAAATTTTCTAGTCCTGTATAGTAATGAATAGCTTTGTCATCGTTCATAAAAATTGTTATATCAAAAATCTGTGTCACAAATCCAGTCTGTGAACCTACACTTCGCAGAGTAATAGGGTTTGGTTTTAATTTGGTATCAGATAAATTCTTGTACCCTGCGTCAGATTCACAATCTTCTTCTAATTCTATTTCATTATCTACTGCTGGTATATTTTCAAAGTAAATTTCGGTTTCTATAGGAGATGAACCTGTAGAAATGTTAAATTCGTTCAGAAGATTATTACGAAGTGCACTCCATCTTTTTATTCTTGATTCTCTTTCAATGGTAGAAGTATTTATGTTTTTTGGAACGTTGGTTTTTCCTAAAAACTGCGAAGGTATTGCTTCACGTTTTAAAATTTTTCTTGTATTTTGCATTCCTAATAAAAAAATAAAAATGTTCAATGTATAAAAATACATAGTTTTATTTAAATACATACCGCTATAAAAGCCTTCCGATACAAAATCTGTCTCCTTAAAATGTCTTGAACATACAAGTGATCTTAAACTTGGTTTAAATTTTTTTCTGTTGATTGCATTTATCCACTGATATTTGTATTTTTTAATTTTTGGAAACGTATGACCTTTTCTATTTTTGCAATTTACCACGCAACACTGCGGCATTATTTAAATTTGAGGTAATAACACCACAAAATCAAATCAAATGACAGTCAACTTTACACTTCACAATGTTAGGAAATAACTCAGTGACAGTGTTGGGTTGTTAGTACACAAGCGCCGTTAGTTCCTGCAATAACCACCAATCGCTCCCATTGTAAAATACATTTTAATACTATAAAATAGTAACTAAAATTGAAATTTTGATGTACTTATTTAAGAGACTATGTTCCATAATTTAATTAATCGAAAATAGTATGACATAATGTGTTTGAAAATCTTCCATCTTTTACACGAGTGAGATTGTCGTTATAAATAAATAATTTCATAATGAACACAGTCTCGTAGTGCATCATCTATTCATCTTCATTATTCAGTTTATAAAACATGTCCGTTTTTACTCATTTTTCCTAAAATTGAAATAACTTATATCTACATTGACAGTTTTTCTGAAACACTTTTCATTATTTCACAGCGATATTTACCTGTCACTTTATAATGTAATAAGCTTATATATTCTTTATATTTAACACTATATAACGCACAAATTATTCAATTTCAAAAATACTATTCAGTGAAAGAATCAAGCAACTAGTGACCAGCAGAGACACCTAGGAACACCTATGAACTAATTACAACTTCTGACCGGGGTAGTCAATGAAAAACGAGGCCAGTTGATAAACCAAATTATTCTTTATCCGTGCTTCTCAACGCATATCGTAGCTTTTAATTTCAGGGGCTCGAACCAAGTATTCCATATTATAATATCTCCGTTGTTATCGGTTGATTTACCGGCATCAGTCAAGCACAGCCCACATACCTCTGTGCTTAATTTCCATCGCGCTGACAGAAACACCAGCTATTTATTAGTGTTACTCGGACGTGGATTCATAAGGTTCGAGTGATGTTGTGACGTAGAAATCACGTAAATAATAGCAACAGAGAGGGCTGTGGACCGAGCCTCGAGTGAGATGAATGAGGAAAGAATGGAGAAGAGGCGATGAATGAATGGATGAATAATTATGCTAATGTTGGAGCTAGAAATCTGATAGTGCCCATAAAATACAAAGTAGAAGCGTATATCATATCGAGGCAGTAACAGCGCGGGTTTAACACGATCCTCTACCACGCCTGAAAACAGCCAAAAACATGGATTTCGAGAGCCACTCCACGGCGTTTATTTTCTAAATATAATAATCTAAAAATGTTGTTAACGATAAAAGTACAATCTATACAAAATGCAAGATGCACAATTTTAATGTTGATTTTTTTTGTTATTTCTTGTACACAAATATATTCTATTTTAAAACGAATTTAAAAAATTCGATCGTTCATTTCGCAGATTCAAGCTTTGTTGACAACATATTAAAATTTGAAGTTAATTCACTTGTAAATAAAAGCTGTACACAATGGCGCGCGAAAACCCATTTTTTACAAATATTGCAGTTTTTTTTACAAATATGGATTCCAAAATTATTTTTTCCCCTCAAACACAAATTATTTGTTATTTTTATGCTTAACAAAACAATAAACGCTATAGAATAGCGTGTAGAATGTAAAACTAATTGAATTAGTTTTTTACCGTCCATTGGGGTGCACGATTTTTTAATTTCTGACTAAACTATTTCATGTTTTAATTATTTACTTATCTATTTATTTTTTATATAATTATCATGACATACTTTTGTAACTTTTCACATACTTTTGTAACATATCACCTCCTGAATATGACCCACGTGGGGCCGAAACCAGTCGAGGTTGATTGAATTTTTAATAAATTGACTGCATCCAGCATTGTGTTTTATTTCTAATATATTTTGATGTCTTCTTATGGCTAGTTTACACATATAAAATTTTACTGGGATTGCTTTATTAATAAAGTTATTTCGACCGTACCATTTTTTTAGACACCCGGTATAATACTAAACACTGCTATTAAAATCTGCAGTGTACCGCCTTTGTCCGATATAAACTGCGTTCATTTCTGTGGCCATTTTGCATGAATCCTCAGCTCTGAATGTCCAAACGAGGGACAATTTAGCGCATAAACGTTGCTGTTTATTGCATGCATTTTTAACTTGTGGTAAAAACTGCGCTACGATGTAAACTGCCGTGATTGCAGTAGTTGTAAAGTACCGTTTTTACTGTTTAATTGTTTGTGAGCGAGCTTTGATAATTTTGCTCCATAAAATTGTGATTTATTTCGTTTGATTGCTATCTGCAATGGTCGATTTTAGCTGTAGGTATTATTGAAATAAAACTGAAATTAAGTTACATTAAATATTACCTCACTCCTAAAATACAGCAATTTGATAAATGATTTAATTTTTGATGATAATTAATAAATAATATAGCCTATAAAATATTGGTTTTATTGGATAAATTTATATGCGATCACACCAAACCTATAATATAACCTGATAAAATAGTTACAGAGATTTTGCATTATCATAAATACGTTTCACTTTTTTTTCAAATTTTATAATACGAGATAGGTACGGTATATCTTTTATGAATACAAAGACGCAAAGCGCTCAAAGCAGTGATAGAAAATTTCTTTTCAAATTTTGATACAAAAGGATTTGAGGATTGTACGTAATACTTCTCGTTTTGCCCCATTAAAATTTTATCTGAACGTTAAAAATGTGTAAGTTAACAATGTATAAGACTTCATACTGCAGATATTTGAAAAATGAAGAATAATAAATATTTTCCGTTGATCGTTTATTAATGAGTACCGTAAAACGGGGTTATTTTGCTCTTGAGGGGTAAATTTGCACCAAAATCCGAAAAAGATTTATCGTGGAGCCATCTATGTAGTTTTTATTTAAGCTTCGCAATATGTAAACCTCAAGTTGAAATGACATCTATGGACCATGTGTGATAGTGAGTTGGGGATTTTTACTTTGAAGCATAACCTGTACGGGACATAGAAATAACAGCAACCTTGTGCTGTTTTTTTTGGGCCACAAAATTGTGTGTTCCACCAGTTTGTGTTTAATAATATCAGGTAAGTCACCATTATAGTATATGTTTAATGTATCTGGCTATAAATTCTGATAATTAGTTAATATATATATATATATATATATATATATATATATATATATATATATATATATATATATATATAAAACCGTCCTGTAAGTATTTGTTGACATTTTAAACACATGGGGTAAAATTGCACCTAAATATGGGGATACTTTGCACTACTGTCAAACCGATGTTCTCGGCAACATTAACCCCCCTGATGTAGTAAATAAGAGAGGATTTTATAGAATTCCAGAAATGGAAAAATTAGGTTGGCTATAAATATTTCATTTTGTATTGTATTTGTGTTTTTTGATAGAAATATATTTTTTTTAAATAAATATTTTTGTGCCAAAGATATCTATGTGTTTAAATTTGCACCTATCCTGTTTACAAGTGATTTAAGATCAAAAAATTGTTGTGGTGCAATATATCCTAGTCAATGGGATAACTTTGCACCAAATTTAATTAACATGTAGCACATAACGGATCACTCATATTATAAAATTTTTATACTGGATAGCTACTTATAACACCAAAGAACAAAATGGAACAAGTTTCATATTTCTGACGCGTCTCAAAATATATTTATGTTCAATTAAAGATAAAAATCCTGAAAAACGGTGCAAAGTAACCTCGTTTTACGGTATCATTAATGTAAAAAATCATGCATTAATGACCCCCTAATTAATGCATGATTTTTATTAATCAACGATTTTTGTTGAATACGTTCAATACACGTAATATAGTTGTTATATTAGCTAGCCGTAAGTTAGAATAAAACGAAATGATTTTCACAGTTCACGCTAATAATATTCACGTAATATTGATGCTCAGCAATATCAATCGTTACTAACCTAACATATTTTCGTTGACGATAACTCAAAAAATATCAAACATTTACCATCCAAATTTTATATTTAAGGTTTTAACCCAGTTATATTTTTGAAGCAATCCCTAAACCGGAAGTAGTTGCTTAAATATTTTGATAAAAATTAGTTTTTCACAATATTTTCTATTTTAAATGAAAGATTATATTTTTGTAATTTAGGTACAATTAGTTTTTTTTTCTGTATATGGGACCTACTGGTACTATTTAGAAATTAAATTATTGTTTATAATTTAGAGTATGAAACTCCCAATATTCAGTATCTAGTAGTATAGTATAGTATACAGGATGTCTCTGTACTTCGGGCAAAAAATTAAAGGGTATATACTGTAAGACGTACTGATCATGGAACAAATTATTTTTTTTTTAATTCGCAAAATTAAGGCTGGTTTACTTGAAATGAACATTTTTAGAACCACTGAAACAGCGTACTTTATTAAAAAAACATAATTTTTAATTACACAACATCAGACATTTATTTGGCGTTGTGTAAACAATTACTACTTGTATTATTAGTAGATTTAAATAAAATCATTAAAAATAGCTAAGTATCAACCAGTGGCTAACAAAATGTTTCCTTTAAATTCCACGCAAATTATTTTGCGAATTTGAAAAAAATTTCTTTTTGTTCCATGATCAGTACGTCTTATAGTATATACCCTTTTTTCCCGAAGTACAGAGACACCCTGTATACTATAGCATAGTAAAAGAGTAGGTAGATTATGTGCTGATCACATCAGATTTTTTCTTAATAAATAGTATTACTTATACAGTAATTTAACAAAAATGTATAAGTCAAACAATGTGTTCAACCAGAAATAGTTATTTAACAAACTAGTGTGTTAATGAGAGCGATTAATGATTGAGACTTTTTAACGCGTGAGAGAAGCGAACGCGTTAATTGTTGAGATTATTAATCGCCTATTAACACTTGAGTTAGTTACAATATTTTTCCGTTGATCATACCTTTTTAATTTGAAAAAATTTCAATTTTATTCCATAACAAATTAGGACCGCTTCAAATGTTCACCACAATTGGATCGACAACAATGGACAACTCAACAATAAAAATCAACTGTTTTCAGGGAGAAGCGGGTGCAGTCAGTTCACTTAATATTGATTAGCAGTACTAAATCTTAAGGTTTTTTCGTTTTTAGAATGATGTTATTACTTTTATATTCATTTTAAAGCAATTCTACGTAAATATTATTTACCTAGAAGTGTGAAAATCATTTCTTTTAATTCTGTTTTGTATTTTGGTAAAACTTAGAGCTGGTCAATATAATACAATATTACGTGTATTGAACGCATCCAATAAATCGTTGATTAATAAAAAATCATGCATTTATAGGGGTCATAAATGCATGATTTTTTTACATTAATGATACTCATTAATAAACGATCAACGGAAATGGTATTTTTCTTCATTTTTCGAAACGGGGCCAAACTTGTCAATTTCACAATTCGGTTCCAGTTCGTTCCGGTCAATTTAGAGCTCTGGTCTGAGTTGTGAAAAGAACCATAAGAAAACATCTCATCTGACAAGCATTCAAGTCATTGAAAGAACAGGGCAATTGAAATCTAAAAGAGGGTTTCAGCACACACCCTCTCAATAAATTCGAAAATAATAAGCACCTCATTGATTGTCATTCACAGTGGGGGCAGATTTGTTGTTAAAATTCCCGGTGCGTTTGCTTGGCAATCTCCGGGCATTGGGACCGCATACGCGTCCTGGAGATTAACAGGAAAACTCCGGAACTTCCGGGGGAAGTCTACGAACATCCAACTCCGGGATATTGAGGAGAACAGATTCAAAACGGCCATTCTCAACTCGTAAAACGCCATTGAATGGGCTAGGATTTTTTTATTAAACATTTTTGACGAAGAGATAAAAACTTGGGTATGCAGTTTGATATGTTGATTATTACTAGGTACCTACTTAATTAAAAATAATTTTTCAAAATTACGAAAAATTATTTCACGGTCAACTTTAAATACCACTGGAAAAATTTATATAGTATATTAAGAGCGCGCTTAAAAGTGAAAAAACCATAACACGAAGCCTGATATGGTAATGTTTTAAATCGGATAATAGTCAAAATCTTATTATAGGTTATAATTTATTGTAACAACTATTGCTCCGTCAGCGACATTTTAAAACTTTTACATGGCTCATTTTGCACATGCTTTCTGCAGTAATTTCGGATAAACGATGTATCCTACAATGAAAATTATTATGTTACACAATGATAATATATATTCTAAAAATTATGTCTGTAATAATAATTTGCTCTCTCTTCTTTCATTTCTACTGCAAATTATATTTATTTTCAGGTTTTCTTATTTAGTAAGGCAATCTAGAAACTTTAATGATTCTATCGATATATTATTTATGCCTATTGCTTATTAATATTTGCAGAAATTTATGTAGATAAAGTGCATAAAAATAACTATCTGAAAACAGTTTTAGGTGCAACCTTAAGTATATAATAAAGGAGGAAAGTAAATGATATCGTGTGAGTGAGAATATCGACGCACGAGGCTTGCTGAGTTCGGTAATCTTACAAATATGCGATAGACACTTTCCAACGAGTCATGTACACTATTTTTCCCACGACCATAATTATTAAACTCTGTGATAATTTTACGAAGAAACAAAAAATATACCACGTTCATGGAATACATGACACAAGATTTTTAGTTGTGGATAAATCACATTTAATGTCGTGTTTGCCCACTTCAATGGAATAATGCAATTTATCACCAAATACTTAATGACAGGAAAAAGTTATCAAATGCCAGAAAGACAACACACGCCTACTAAAATGTGAAACAAAAATTGAAACTGTTCGATATGACCTGTCCGATAACATATCGAACGGGTTGAACGGAATAGCTAGGTATCTCTATGGAAACTGTTAGTTCCATACAGGCTATGCCATAAGTCACTGACCATTGTATTTTTGATATATATTTTTTATTTTTTATTGAAAATGAATAATTTTGATTTCAAAAGATAGTTTTAATCATAAAGAGTTTAAAAAACAATTAAATTTTAAAAATAATATCTTTTAGATTCCTGCCATCAGTTTGTTCGCAAGCTGTTGCTCTTTGCTGTACCTGGTCCATAACTGAGGAAATGTGGTTTCAACAAGACGGAGCTACGTCCCATACTGCAAGGGCAACAATGAATTTGCTGCGAACGGTTTTTGGTGACCGTATCGTTTCAAGATTTGGAGATGTTAAATTATTGCGATTGATCAACCATTTTTGGCTTCAGTTATGGACAGGTACAGCAAAGATCAGCAGCTTGCGAAAAGGATGATGGCAGGCATCTAAAAGATATTATTTTTAAAATTTAATTTTTTTAAAACTCTTCATGATTAAAACTATCTTTTGTAATCAAAATTATTTATTTTCAATAAAAAGAAAAATTGTATATACCCTTAACGTACATACTCGAAGATATGATACACCTTAAGAAACATCTTCTTGAACTGAAAGTGCCTGAAATGTCGTGCTCTCACATCTGCGCAGTTATTTCGGGTTTAAGAAGTAAAGCCCTATTTCCTGAAGACCGGACTACGATGTCTGATTCTTGATCATTTCATTTATATGCTAACGATGACCGGTAACGAACTGATATTGCGTGCACGTAAACCTAAACCTTATTTTTATTATCGCACCAGTAATGCTTATGCCTTGAATATTAATTTAAACTTTTTCTGCTCCTTTTTATCGAGAAGAAATGCTAATTTTTTAACAGTATATTTATTTTTTAATAAATTCATTATTTAGAACTTTAACTTATTTACAAATCGATTTTAGGAAAAATGCACAAGTTTTTTTTATGAAATAATATACTATGAAAATATTACGTTTTTTAAATTTAAATAATTGTTAATTTTATTCTAACGTTTCCACTACGTTGGTTTAAAATAAAGAGGTGAAATGTGTCACTTTAATTTCATTAAAAAGCGTTGGTATGTTTTGTTGAGAAAACGCATATGTAAAGGATAATTTGGGTTGAAGCCAAAAGGACATCATAACAAAAGAAAAACTGGGTTATGTAGCTTGATATAATGAAATATAAATTAACAAGAATTTAATTTTTGTAACCTGTAAGTCATTGCCAAATTCGAAAATATCATGTTTTAATATAATTTAATATTTATTTTTATAATACAAATTAATACATACTAAATTTAAATGCACTAAATCTCCCTTATGGTGTACTTTCAACTAATAACCATGAGTACAAGCGAGTTGACGATTGGTAACCGCACACACTGTAAATGTGTAAATATATCCTACTGAAAACTCACAATATTATTCTGCCACACCCAAAATGGGCAATAGGCGTGAAATTTTATTATTTAAATGGGCAACTAATATTAACTTTGATAATTAAAAATAAAGTTTCCTATCTCCTTTATATCTTATTATAGAAAGTTAAACTAAAAGATACGGAGCTCTGTAAAGTGTAGACTTCCCTTTATCGTTCTTAATCCCAAGTGCAACGCAAGGATTGCGACTGAAAATCGCTTCAAAGAAGAATTTGTGTGATTAGGTCTTGATAAAAATCCTTTTAAACTGCACACTTTAAATCTAATTGCCACTGGACTTTTGCTTTTTTGCTCAGTACTTATAGAGCAAAGTATAAACTGTACCAAAAGGATTTCACAAAGATATTTATTTTGTGTTTCTTTGTAGATATAAATTGATTCATTCATTTCAAAAACTACATAAGTCACAAAATTAACATTTCACAAGATTAAATGAAAACCGTATAACATCACAATTACCATATTGTATTTGCAATTTTTAAATCAGTACTTAAAACGGTAGGAGCAATGTAAGTTTTGTTGTTTTTACCATTAATGTGTGTGTTTAGCCATGTACCATAATAATCTTACAAAAACGCCAATTAGAAAAAATACTGACTTATGTAGTTTTTAAAATGATCGATTTAATTTTACTGTATATACAGTTATAAGTCGTCAACTCACTCATGGTTGTTAGTGGGCAGTACACTACAGAAAAGATATTTGTGTAGTTAAACTGGAACATAATCTGACTTAATACGAATCAGAATTGTACGCGAAATAAGAGATGGTTACCAATATTTATCGCGCGGACAGATTATCAGCAAATTTTTGTGGCAGAAACCGTTTCGCTACCTTGAAATAGTGTATGGAAAAGTCGTCCAGCTCAGTTTTTTTTCTCTTGACTCAGTTATCTTCAGGCAAGTAATAAGTTGGCGAACTTTGACTCAGAACATAGGCACGTTCTTTGTCACCGGCCAACTCAGATTGCACGGATAGTAATATGTTCTGCTTATATCTTTTTATGGTTCTTCAATTTTGCTATCTCTTTCATAATAAATATAACATATCAGTTTCTTATCTTCCTCTTGACAAATAGCGCTATGAGATATTCAACAAGCAGAATTATTCCTCGTATTTACATTTATCTTAGGAACATCGCGAGAAAAATGCAATAAAAACGTACCAAGAAAGGACGTGATACAGAAGAACGTGATAAAGAGCTATAAATTATTTTCACAGGCCCAAATAGAAGTAAATAATTCCGACGTACGGCGAATACAAACATAGACACATCATAGAGAGAGAATTTATTACAGAGGTTTTTATTGGCACTAACATCATGAAAGCTAACTGTTACGTATTAAAGAAATAAGAAAGTGGATAAATAAGACAGTATAGAGTGAAAGAAAACTCAATTTCAGAATTCAGGACTTTGCAGGAAGAATTTAAGAAGACAAAACTGCATAACCACGAAGAATAATATTAATACAGGAGTGGACACTCCGTATCTTAGCAATACTGTAGATTCATAGCATGAAGAAAATTACTACAGAGCCCGTGCGTATTTTCTGTCTCTCTTTACAAGGAAACCTCCTAAAATCCTGCATAAAATATTCTAACGTAGCCAGTACAAGCATGGGCGTCCGCAGGAATTTTTGCAAGGGGGGGCAAAATTTATTTAAAAAAGAAAATCATAATAAACATTTTATTAACAAAAATTTTTGTATTTTGAAATAATTTCTAATATCCATTTCGTCTAGTAAATTTTATTTGAATATTTTTGAAGAAGAAAGAAGAAACTTGGGACCCGTATTTTTTATTTTTACAAAATTTTTATTAACAAGCCCAAAAATAATTAATGAAAATTTTTTAAATGAAATTATTATTATGTTCATAGTGTTAAAAATCTAATTTTCAGTACCATGCAAGTACCCCATTGTGGTAATTTATATAGATTAAGATTCGTGAATCGCCAGACTTTTATGTTTTCTGGTTTGCTCTCCAACTTATGACCGCTCGCCTCACAACAGTTGCGCGGACGGACGGAACTTATTTTGTGTACTAGTGTACTACGTATCCTACATAAGTTGTATCACTACTTACTACTCTCATAATGCATAAAGCAAACTATGAGCACAAGAAAAATACAATACATGTAATGTAGGTATTGAAATAATTGAAAAAAAAAATTATCCAGGGGGGGGCAAGCGCCCCCCTTGCCCGCTGTGGACGCCCATGAGTACAAGAATGGTAAAATTGTATTTCAACAAGGATTTAATAGAGAAAAAATAGATCTGTACAGATGTGACGTTTTAAAATTTTTATTAAAAAATTGTACATGATTGTAAAAATTACAAAAAATCTTAAAATTTACAATTTATGCAATCCTTACACGGTTGTATCTCATGATACAAATGTTTTAAATGTTTATAAAAACATGATCCTGAAATCAATAATAATCTGACATTTTACTCGCAACACAGTAATTTGCAACTTCAAAATTAGTGATGCCGTTTGTCGAGAGTAGTCGAGAGTGCACCCGACTCTCGTCTCGACTCGGAATTTCCAAAACTAATAAAAGTCACTCTCGTCTTGTCTCGAAATTTCTCGACTAATCTCGACATGGAATCGAGAGTCTCGAAAATCTCGAATCAACTTGGGTTGTGTGGTATTTATTTATTTGACATGCAAAACAAGTATTAGTTTGTTAGTGTTAGTACGGCCTAGGCCCAGTTTTATGGGATTACTTATACGTATTTTGTACGAAATAACTCTTTTGTGATATATTTAACTCTAACTAATACATGTTTATTTTATTCCACGGTACTTCATCTATACTTGACTAGTTAGGTACCTAAATTTATAATTTTTTGCACTGCCGGGACTAAAACTCTTCTTTAGTCTTTATTTTTAGGGACTAAGGTTCTTAATTTGATCCCAAGGGATTATTTTTCAGATTTAATCCCGTTGTCAAGAAATTGAATTAATTATTCTCGTTGTCAAGTAAATACGTGCTATTTGTTACAGAGTATCTATGGTAACAATATAAATATTTGTCATAAAATTTACTGTCAAAATTGCAAAATGTGTATTCTTTTAAACTATTTTGCATTCATTTGAGGATGAAGTGCAAAAATAGCGTATATACCACAGGACTAAAGTATCTGTAATCCCTCAGGTGATTATTTCACGAGCCGAAGGTGAGGGAAATAAACTTAACCCTCAGGATTAAATCATGCACTTTACTCCCTCAATATATAATATACTATTTATAATTAAAATTATTTTTTGTTAATTAATAAAAATGTTTCGTATACCTATATCTTTACTAAACTTATTATTTTGTTAATAACTGTTACATAATTTTAGGTATAGGTATTATTTTTATTAAATATCTAATTGATTTATGTAGATCAAAATAAAGATTTTATTTTTAAACATGTAAGTTTGTATACATTTATTGTTTGTTGATCTTGGGCATATTACTTACTTAAAATACAACTTTTTTGTGAAAGATCCCATTTATGATCTGGTCCTGATATTCCAGCATCAGTAGCATCTAAAAATGCGTCACGGACAAGAAGTGAAATTTTTTTGAGAGTAATTGTTTAATCCTATCATATTTACAAAAGCATATTTCTGTTAATTTTAATTTTAAGCAAATAGTTACTAATCAATTATATAAGACGAGACTCGAGAGTCTCTTGATACTGGTCTCGTCTCGGTTCGAATTTGTAGTCGAGAGTTGTCTCATGGTCTCGTCTCGATTTTCTCGACAAGACGAGACGAGACCGAGACTTGTCTCGACTCTCGTGGCAACACTATTCAAAATGACATTGCATAGCTAGGATGCGGCAAAATACGAGTTTCGGGCTGGATTCAGGCAGTCGTAATAGTGTAGAAACGTGTGGAATAGAAAAAAAAAGTAAAATCGAGATTATTTTAAGTGCAAATGGTCATTTTATAAGTAATATAAATACCGGAGTAAAATGTGTGTTTGTATGTAAAATTTATTCGAAAAATGAGTGATCCAAATTTTGAAGAATTCTATATTCTATATACATACATATCTATCACGACTTTTACTCAACTTGGGTGTGGAATCCTTACATACTGTGCCTCATCAGTTTAGATATAATTTATACCATGCGTGCTGTTCTTGTTCTTAATTTATATACTAAGATGTGCATTTATATTTATGTTTATGTTTATGAATATTGTTTTTCAATTATTCAGACATAAGCTGTTGTTCAGTTTAGGCCTGCAGGTGGTAAACATATTGATTTTTAAGCTTGCATTGTTTGAAATCTTTTATGAAATGTAAGAAGCAAAACTCAATACATGTTCTTTGTTCTTCTGTTTGTTTAAGTCAGAAAAACAATGGAAATTGAAACAAAACACACCAATACAACGAAAGCATATTATGCAAAACTTACTAAGAGATTGTAAGAAATTTTCGCATAGCTTCTTCATTGCTATCAGTCCCAGTTTAATAAGTACACCATTTATTGATGACATCCGAAATATTAAATTGTCATTGTCCCTTGATTTAGTGCAATAGTGAAAAACTAACTAAATGTCAGAATTATGTAAAGTATCAAAATTTCTCAACATCTCTACTTGACAAAAACCGTCTATGGGATTTTAAAAAATATCTTATTCTTGCACTTTAGAGACCTGTCTACCTCCTAAAATCCAGTATAAAAAAATGTACTTACGTAGAATGTGTTTTGTGGCCAGTATAAGAATGGTAAAATTTTATTTCAACAAGGATTATGTACTTAAAGGATCAATTAACAGCTGTGCCTTTTTAAAATTTTAATAAAAAAATTGTACATGATTATAAAAGTTTAAAAAAAATGCTTCAAACTTTCCAATTCTCATTCTCTCTATTAAATATTTATAAACACATTATTTTGAAGTCAAGAATAAACTAATAGTTTACTCGCAACGTATACACTTTTACAGTAATAATTTCTTAGAGTCAAAAACATTTCGAAGATGTGCTTTCGGCAAATAGAGTTAATAGAGATGGAGTGACAAGGTTTTAAGAAGCCCGTCTACCTTCTAAAATCCAGCACAAAAATTTACTAACGTAGGGAGTGTTTTGTGGCCAGTACAAGAATGGTCAAATTTTGTTTCAACAAGGATTTAATAAAGAAATAATGAATCTACAGCTGTGCCTATTTTAAATTTTAATTAAATAATTGTACTTACATGACTATAAAAATTCCGAAAAATTCAAAAAATTTATAATTTATGCAAATTTTATATGGTTTTATATCTCATGATAGAAATTAATACATCTGTAGATCCATTTTTTCTCTGTTAAATGTTTATAAAAACATTATCCTGAAGTCAATAATAATCTGACAGTTCATGAAACGAAAACACATTTACAGTATTTTTCAACTTTAAAATGACATTGCATTGCTAGGATGCGGCAAAGTACGACTTTCGGGCTGGTTTCAGGCAGCCGTAGTAGTGAGGAATAGTGGAATATAAAAAAATAAAATCCACAGTATTCTAAGAATTCAGAAAAACGTAGACGGATCGTTTAAGTGATATTACGTAAGTGTGCCTATCCTTAGCCACATACTGAGTACGATCAAAAATTAAATACTCAATACAAAGAACATAGAGAATTACATGGGATATTATTACCAAATTACTAATTTTGTTACTAAGGGCAGACATTAGCAATCGCTAGGATATTAATAGGCAAATATAGCAAGTAACAAGCCGGGATGTTCACATTCTTGAAATGTTCTGGGGATTTTATTTTGTCAAGTGGGTACCTATCTATCACACCTTTACGTGTGGTAGTCTCACGCTACAAGGGAGTTTTGTGCAGTTAAACTCAGTTGTTAAAACCTCAACCGGTCAACTATCTACTCCATTATAAATTGAATTTTTGATGAAGTTTGTTTTCTCCTTATTCGACTTCCTTGTCCCATATTTTTCTTATTCCTCGGGGACCTTTCACACACTGGGACTTGAGACGGTTACAAGTTTATAAAACAAGTCTGACAGACTATTCCCCAGCCACCTTTTCATTTCTACAGCTTCGGTTCGGTGCTCCGTTCACGACAGGAACCGACAAGTTAAATGTACAATGTCTAGGAGTCAAGGAGCTAAGTTACACAAGTTCTAGGGAAATGGTACTTAACAAACGGTGAATAGATTGATAAGATGGTCTCAAAGTGACCCATACATCGTTGTATCAAAACCTTCCATATGCTTATACTAATCCTCGAAGCATGTACCGTTTATCACGAAGCAAGCTTCTTTGTGAGGTTACGAGAGACTGAAATTTGACGGATTAAGTGGGCAAGATGGTCTCCAAAGGGACGCACCTTTTGATTCGGCAATGGTGTCAGCTCCGGAAAAAATGAGACAAGTAATAGTAACCCTTGATAAGCCATTGAAACAAAAGTACAAAATTGACAGATTGTCAGTATAAGATACAAGATCTTCTCGTGTAAATAGGAAGTGTTACGTGCCTAATTGTAAGACGGTAAATTTATCTCCACAGGATGCTGTGTGTGAAAATTATTTTGACAGTTATTTCGAATTAAAAATATAGAAGTCATGAACTGGATCTCGGTAAGGAGAGACATCTAGCGGTCAAATATCTGAACTAGCCCACTTACGACCTCAACTTCGTGCAATGATTTTTACTTCCTTGTACCGAGTAAAAAGGAAGTACTTATTATAATCGCGAAAAATTTCAGTTTTCAGCTTTGACGGAAATATCCGATTTGACATTTCCTGAATCCATTATATTAACTAGTTTCGTGTCGTGACGTCTGTACGTACGGACGTATGTGTGTCGCATAACCCAAATAGGTACGGTTAGACGTAGAAAGTTGAAATTTTGTATTTAGGACTGTTATTGTGCACCTCCTATTTTTTGGTTGCGATCGTCCGTGCCAAACGTTTTGGTATATTTAGCATTAATAAAAAACGGTACCTACTTCTGTCGTCGAAAGTTGCAATTTTGTATTTGAGACTCATGTTGCATCTAGTTGATCACCTCATATTTTTAGTTGAGATCGTCCGTGCCAAAAGGGCATTTTACTCTAGGTATTTTTTGGTATTTTCCGCATAAATCAAATACGGTTATACGTAGAAAGTTTTAATTTTGTATTTGAGACCCATATAACATCTAGTTGTGCACTTCTTATTTTTGGTTGCGATAATAAAGTATGAACAATTTAATAGGCGCACTAGAAAATCTACATCAGATTTTTTCCTGAAATATCCTCAAAATGTATAGATTAATGGGCATTTTTAAATAATATTGTTACTATCTACAATTTGAATTTGAAACGTTGTTTCTATCTAGCACAATTTTCTAATTACAAGATGTTAAACATTCTACAAATTTGTTACAATCTCGATTAATTTTCTTACCAATGAAAACAAGAACAAAAATATTTCAGTGTTAATGACAAATTAATTTTTGACTTTTTGCCAAATAATTGTGAAAATTACAATTCCCGAATTTACTTCTACAATATTTGTACCTACATTATTATATACTTATATTAGTAAAATAAAAATAGAAGAGTATGGTGCGAGGTCATGTGTTGGCCACATCAGATTTTTTGTACATAAAACCAGCAATTTGTCAACTTCACTTCTATATCAGTGACAGATCGTCAATATAAAATCTACTTCTTACTTTTTTACAGTGTAGTACATACAGAGAAATTACCAGCTGTCAGAGAACAATTTACTTCGTTCACCGTTAGTTTACTCCCGCGAGAGTTCAGTGAAATATTGGACCAATAGTTGGAACTAGCGATTTTTCTTTTATCCGTTTAATGCGAGACATATTTTATATTCCGCGGCAATCGCTGAACTGGGAACGAATTTTCGATTATAAAATATCATCGCGAGAAAACTATATTTCTCTCTGAACATAATGTTACATCTGTTATTTTTGAAGTACATTGATTGATGGTGAGGAAAAAATAATGTTCTTTTACACGAACACGATGATTTCCATGACGTTATTTGTTTGCCAACATGATCTTTTGCAGCGGTCAGAATGTGTAATAAATTTAGCAGTCTCTGGCTGTATCAGAGATACTAATATATTGACACTGATTTAAATGTACAAATACACTTTAATACTATAAATAGTAACTAAAATTGTAATTTAGATATATCTAAGCGGCTATGCTCCATAATTAACTTTTTCTACGAAAGTGCGAACTCACATGTTTTCAGATATTAAAATTGATAGGCTTTTGAAACATTAGTGATGAAAATAATTTTCACACTCATTTTATCCACTGAGTGCGAAAAAGTACATCATTCATACCTAAATCACTTTATTTGTTGTAATCTCTGTAATAAGAATTCAAATCGAAGATTTTCACTGAATTTGAGATTTAAATTTGTTTCCTGAATTAAAAATTGTGCAGTTTCTGGAAGGTTCAGAATATTTTTTACTTTAGAGACAAAAGTTTAGATTCACAATTGCCGTAAAATTTCCGACGGGGCACATAAAAATAAACTCACTTTCACTATCACTACAGCTTTTTGCATATGAAGTTTCATTATTTTTATCATAAATCACACCATAAATGCAAAATTAGGAAAATTTACTTTCAACTATGACAGCAAGCCTACTTGATTTGTTTTTCTAAAAATTGTTAATATTATATTTCCAAATTTTTAAATTAATTTTGAATATTTCCTACTCGTACTTTCGTAGAAAAAATAGTGTGTAACACACTTGCGGAAAGGGTCATTGAAAAACTCGTATGATAGGAGAACTCGCTAATGCTCGTGCTCCAACTGTCATACTAGTTTTTCAATGAAACCCTTTCCACAATAATTGTATTACAATATACTATTTAGATTTAAAATATTATGACAAAACATGTTTGAAAATCCTCCGTTTCCTACGAGGGAGATCGTCGTTATAAATAAATCATTTCACAATATATGAAATCGTAGTGCATCTATTCATCTTCATTACTCAGTTTATATAACATATCGATTTTTACTCATTTCTTTTAAAATTAAAATAACCTATACCTATATTGACAGTTATTCTGAAATATTTCCGAGAACATTTTATTAATTCATAGCAATATATATATATATATATATATATATATATATATATATATATATATATATATATATATATATATATATATATATATATATATACTTGTTACTTTGTAATGTAATAATTATAAGCTTACGTGTCCTTTATATTTTACATATATTTCTATTTCACTATATAACGCACAAATTATTAAATTTTAAAAATACTATTCAGTGACAGCAATTGACAGAATGAATTGAATGAACCTAGAAACACTTATGAACTATTTACAACTTCTGACCGTGGTTGTCAAAGACAAACGTGACCGGTCGGTAAACTTAATTATTCTTCAACCGTGGTATGCGTCGAGAAATAGATGGGACTGGGATAGCTTTTGATGCAATGACACTCGAATTCAAATATTCTTTTTATTTTTCAGCTCTGTTTACCGTTGACACATATCACCGTTCAATTTTCGATGTATAAAATTCAGCATCAGCATTCTATTTCCGGATATTCCTGTCACGCAGCTCAATGCTATTTGCTCGGTGTTACAAACATGCAGTACAGAAATGCAAGTTCTTGCACTTTGAAATGTTGCATTTATATCCCTAGAGATTAAAGAATGTGACGAGCGATATACACGGGCAGGTTTAATGTCTCGCGAAATGGGATTAAAGATAAACGACGTAAAAATCTTCCTTGGAAATGTCTGCGATATTAAACAGTGATGTTGTAGTTATATACTAACAGTTGACACAGTAGGTTTTCATCCATAATCTTATAAGAATGGTTACTAATGTTACTAACTCTTAAATTTTACATAGCTACGAAAATAAACAATATCAAATATCCGTTAAACCCTTCGACCATATATAATCTAGACAAAGTATACTCGGAATTTCTTGAAGCCATCATGTGCTGATGGGGGGAGGGAAAAGTTTCTCCCATGGATCATGGCACGTTGCCTACTTTACACACAATAAACGTTCAACAAAAAAATATCTGTTGAATACGCTACACATCTGTCAAACTGACGTTTACAATTCTAAATTTTAGATGCATTTATCTTAAGAAATATAAATAATAGAAACAATTTGTAAATTATATTAAGTAATAACAGAAGGAGCACGTATGTATGTAACATTTTCATCAATTTTAATAGGTATTATTTAAAAGCCATTTATGAAAACATATCTTATGCAACCCGTAATAAAATTCATGAGAGAAACTCAACCCCTCCCGCGCACCTCTTGTCTATATGATGTTGGCTTCATCTCCATGCCTACACTTTGGCCTGCATGCTGTGTCTAGACTATGTAAGGTCGTTGGTTAAACCCATTCGATGTGTTATCGAACAGGTCATATCGCCACAGTTTAAATTTTTTGTTTCGCCTTTTAGCAGGCGTGTGTTGTCTTTTTGACATTTGACAATTTTTCATGTCATTAAGTATTTCGTGTTAAATTGCATTATCCTATTAAAATGGACAAACACGAGATAAAAAGTGATTTATCCACATAAATTAAAGTACCTAATACTTTTGCTGCATCTGGTATAATTTAAAATTTTTAAAAGAATTTCTATTCCTGTAAATGAAAATCTTGTATCATATATTTCATGATTTTGGTATATTTGTTTATTCGTAAAATTAAAATATATGACAGTGACAGTTGACTTTAAAATGAATAAAATGTTCAATATTTATGGTCGTTGTAAAAATAGTGTACATGACTCACCTGAAAGTGTCTATCTAATGTTCGTGACATATCTGAACTCGGCAAGCCTTGTTAAAAATGCTCACACGAGCAAAACTTGTCAACATCAATAAAATAAATGGACAATGTGTGATTAAAGCTTCGTTCACAACCAAAATATTTCAATTTCTGATTTGAATTTCTCTTTGTGACAAAGCTTGAAACATGCATACGACATAACTGAATAATAAATTATGTTCCTTTATAACAGCATACTGTTATGCAGTTTGATTTTGGACTTCTAATTTCTGAAACTCTTCAAACTTTTCAAAAAAATTGAGTTGAAATGACGCATTGCTACGGATTTCCAACATGGAATCAAAGATTAAACTGAGAATATATGAATAAAAAGTTACAAACGTCGAGTGAAAATCGATAGTTATCTACCCGTATGTTGTTCAATGTATCATTCGTGTGTGCGGTTATCAGCCGCCAATTCACTCACGGTTGTTTTTAGTGTATAATCAGGGGTAATACCATAAGAGATGATAATTTTTTGAGAATTGTTTTGTCGTTTCCACGGCAACTTATTTCTAACAATTTCACGACACAAAACATCATCTATCAATTTCCCGAAACGAAGTTGAGGGGAATTGTCAGATGATGTTTTGTAGAGTGAAATTGCAATAAGTTGCCGTGGAATAGACAAAAATTCTCTCAAAAAATTATTATCTCGAATGGTATTTAGGAAGAATATTTTTCTTCTTAAAATACTACCAAACCGACTCATTTTGCTAAACATGTTTGACGTTTCATGTGACAAATTTATTTATATTTTGTAACTAACGTAACAAAATAAAACCTAATCTACAAAATTATGTTGTCAGATACATCATTTTACATTTTCAATTCTATTGGTTGCATTACGTCATTTGACGTCATCATTACGCAATATGATTGGTTAAACCATGTGTCAAAAAATATTCTGTATAATTTGTACCTGACTGGATTCGAACCTGAACCTTCTAGGTTCTGGCTTCTGTAGGATGAGAATTTTTATTTTAATACAACAAAAGGACGAATTATAAATATTGCATTTGCGTACATAATAAAATGATATTGTGTGATCTTAAAAGATACCTACATAAAAAATCTGATGTGGCCATATAAGGCGGGAAGTAAAAATACTGTTATATTAATTTACTTTATAATCATCATCATCTGTATTTTATTCTCTAAATTTTACTTATAGTATAGTATATTTATTGAAATAAAATATACCGAAATATGATCGTAATTTTCCTACGTCACAACAAATTAATTATAAATAATTTAATTAGATTTTTTATTTTTTTAAAATTAGAATTGTTTGATCTCGCGGGCGTACTCGTACATTGGTAAGACAATAACAAAATCTGGAAAGACAAATCAAATCAAAATGACGGTTGGGAGCCAAGTGATTTCTCTTTAAAATCAAATCAAAATGACGGTTGGGAGGCAAGTGATTTGTAAATTTTAACATATAAAAGTATTTCAAATATAATTTTTAGGTTGTGTGTTTGTGCAAGCGAATAAATAGTTTAATTTTAAACATTTTTTAACATATTCGTATGTATTTCTTATTAGGTTCTGCTAATGAAATGGCAACTAATCTAGGGTAGAATAGTGGTGAGGATGTGCCGAGGAATGCTTAATTGATTCGATTCGAAGGACCATATATTATGAGTTTTATTTGCTTGAATCACATATACTAAACACATACACAGTTATACAGACAATCAGCATTTTATTTCTCTTAATAACAATCGTTTTATTTACTTATTTTAAAAGCAACATGTCTACTTGACCGCGTGGTCGAGAGATCTTCTTCAGTTTCTGCCGTCGACAGTATAGCCAACCTATCTTTCTAACTACACGCAGGTAGTAATTCTTATTTTGTCCCTAGAGGGCTCCACCATGCCGCCCCCGTTGAACTCTCATTAGAGTTCAAGCTTACTTCTTTAAATTTGAGAAATCTTATTCTACACTATTCTACAGCGCACTGTGGGATTGTGTAACACTTCACAGCACGTCACTATCACTAGTTGGATTCTTCAGTGTTTTCTTCTATGGGAAGAATGGAGATCCTATTGACTGCTCGCTTGACTACACCGGAAGTTGTTTTTATGGAAACAACTCTCGTGATGTTATCCTTGCCCGGATGGAGTTGAACAATTCTGCCCAGGAGCCATTGCTGAGGAGGAATATTTTCTTCGTTTATTAGGACCATAGATCCTAATTTGATTTCCGTTGGTAGTTGATTCCACTTTGTTCTTGTTTGAAGTTGTGACAAGTATTCTTTACGCCAGCGATTCCAAAAATGCTGACGAACTTGTTCTATGTACTGCCAACGAGATAGCCTATTTGTCGGCAATTGTGTTAAATCGGGTTCTACTGGGGCCATTAGTGGTTCTCCAATTAGAAAATGTCCAGGAGTAAGGACAAGAAGATCATTGGGATCGTTTGAAAGGGTGCATAACGGTCGGGAGTTGAGGCAAGCCTCAATTCTAGCTAATACCGTATACATCTCCTCAAAATTAAGACTGGTGTTTCCAATTACTCTTTTGAAATGGCGCTTGACAGATTTAACATTCGCTTCCCACAACCCACCAAAGGTTGGTGAACGTGGCGGAATAAAGTGCCAGTTAATATTTTTTGGTGTTAAAGAATCAATGACATTTTGAAATTGTGTTGATTTAAAAAATGAACATAACTCCTTATTTGAAGCTGTAAAATTAGTAGCATTGTCGGAGTACAGATCTGACACATGACCGCGTCTAGCAACAAAACGTTTTAAAGCAGATAAAAATGATTCTGAAGTTAGATTTCCCACTAACTCCAAGTGAATCGCCTTGGTCGCAAAACAAACAAAAAGCGCTACGTAAGCTTTAACCCTTTTGGAGTTACCACGACCACTTCCCTCCTTTACCGAGATAGGGCCTATATAATCAATTCCCGTTTTTATGAAAGGTCGTACTGGTTCAAGTCTTTGTTTTGGCAGATCTCCCATTGTTTGGTTAATAGATTTTGGTTGAGCGTGAAAACAGGTTATACACTTACGCAAAATGTTACGAACTACGTTACGACCTGAAATTATCCAAAATCTTTGTCTTAAAGAAGTTAACGTAGCTTGAGTACCAGCGTGAAGCAGCTTTTCATGCTCTTGAACGATCCACAATTTCGTCACTTGGTGTTTACCCGGTAAAATGATCGGATATTTTTTATCATAATTAAATGATGAATTTTTAATTCGTCCACCTACTCTTATAAGACCGTCTTGATCTAATATAGGGTTTAATAAATATAATGAACTTCCTTTTTTGACATAATGATTTTCCTGCAAGGAATTTAATTCAATTTTAAATGAGTCATGCTGAATCATTTTGATTATTGTTTTTTGAGAATCATGTAATTCTGTTACTGTTAAATGACCTTTACGTTTTGATGTTTTGTGTTTACAATTATGTATGAAGCGTTGCATGAAGGCTACAACTCGCTGTAATTTGTAAAATTTAGAAAATTTCGTTAAAATACTAGTTAAAACATCACCTTCTTGCAATCTCGCTAAGAAAATTTTATTAGTTGTTTTTCGTTTTTCCGGAACGTTTTCCGAATCAAATTTAAAAGAAGAATCAGGCCAATGGCTTTCTGGTAACCGTAACCAAGGCTGTCCGTGCCACCAAATATTGTTGCCGTTTAAACGATTTGGTGACATGCCCCTTGAAATGATGTCCGCTGGATTAAATTTAGAATTTATGTGATGCCATTCATTTATATTTGACAAACTTTGTATCTCGGATACGCGATTAGCTATAAAAATTTGCCATGTATTTGGAGGCGCGGCAATCCAGCACAATACTATTGAAGAGTCCGTCCAGAAGAATCGTTTAGCGATCTTTAAATTTAAAACTGGTACAACCTTTTGCATTAACCGTACCAGAAGTAAACTTCCACATAATTCTAACCGTGGTATGGATAATACCTTCAAGGGCGCTACTCTGGATTTACTGCACAAAAGATTTACTGAATAATTACCGTATGAATCTGAACTTCTTATAAAAATTGCAGCACCATAGGCTGATTGTGAGCTGTCACAAAAACCGTGCACTTCTATTTTTATAACAGGAAGAATTGATAAAATCTTCCGATTGATTTTAATATCATTTACACAGGACAAATCGGAAATAAATTGAGACCACATTTTTTGTAATTCATCGGGTACGCTTTCATCCCATGAAAGTTTTAAAGTCCACATTTTTTGAAGAATGAGTTTGGCTCTAATTATTATTGGGGAAATTAAACCTAGCGGATCCCATAGTTGAGCTATGATTGATAAAATTAATCTTTTAGTTATTTGATTGTCTTTAAATTTAAGATTAACTTCGTATGTAAGGAAATCATTTTTATGTTCCCATACTACACCTAGTGTTTTAGTTTGATGATCACTACTTAAATCGATTATTGGTACTTTATTTTGTTCATTGGATAAAATTAGGTCAGAACTATTTGATGCCCACTTGGACATTTCGAAACCCGCTTTATGTAAAATGTAAGTAATTTCTTGTTTTAATTTTATTGCTTCTGAAATTGAGGATGCTCCAGAAAGCAAATCATCCATGTAAAAATCACGTAATATGACTTTGCTTGCTATCGGAAAATTGTCCCTTTCGTCATGTGCGGCTTGCTGCAAACTGCGCACTGCCAAAAATGGAGCACACGTAGTACCATAAGTGACTGTTAATAATCTGTAACTTAAAATAGGGTCTTCAGGATTTTCTCTCCATAAAATCCTTTGATAATCATTGTCTTGTTGATCGACTCTGACTTGTCTAAACATTTTTATAATATCACCTATTATTGCTATTTCGAAGGTACGAAACCTGGTCAAAATAGAAAAAAGATCTTGTTGTATTGTTGGACCTGTCATAAGGACATCATTTAGACTTTTATTGTTGGAAGTTTTAGCACTGGCGTCAAAAACAACTCTAAGTTTACCTGAAGATTGTTTAAAAACTTCATGATGTGGTAAATAATTATTAGGGTTATTGTTTAAATTAGCATTTGAAATCAATTCCATATGTCCTAGTAGAAGATATTCTTTTATAAATTTAGAATATTCGAGCTTTAATAGCGGTTGTTTTTAAAATCTGTTTTCGAGAGAATATAACCGTTTTAATGCAGTTTCCTTTGAAGTACCGAGGTCGGGTTTCTTAGAAACAAATGGTAGTTTGACTATAAACCTTCCCTGATGATCGCGTTTATAATTATTTATGAAATGGGTTTCGCATAATATTTCTTGAGAGGACTGATTGCTTTTTTCACCGTATTCTTCAATTTCCCAAAAACGTGTAAGTTGTTTGTCTAACGCATTATTTAAATTTACAGTTAAATTGCAAACAGATGTTTGAGTATTCCTAGAAATTTCGCCACCAACAATCCACCCTAAACACGTTTCTATGAAATGGGGGGTTTCGCCCGAACTATTTATTTTTCCTTCTTCTAACAATTCCCAGAAAAGTCCGGCTCCAATTAGTAGTTCAATCGGGCCCGATTTATTAAAATTAGGATCAGCTAATTCAATATTACTGGGGATATTAAAATTTAAGCTATTCAACGAATACGAAGGAATATTCGTTGTAATTTGTGGTAAGACTAAGCATGAAATTTCCGAAGAAAATGTATTGACTCTGGATCTTATTGTAATTTTAGTTGTTTGTGTAGAAGTTATGCCTTTTTGATTTATACCGTGTATTAAAATGTTACTATTTTTCAAGTTTAAATTTAATTTTTTGGCTAAAGATTCGCTTATAATGTTGCTTTGTGAACCGACATCTAGTAATGCGCGACATTCACAAAATTTATTGCTGTTGTCTTTTACATAAACTAATGCAGTTGAAAGTAAAACTTCCTTTTGAGCGGAGTTAACTAATATTTGTTGACTCACTTGATGAGTTACTAAAGCACCTACCGATTCTGCTTTTTCTAGAACTTGTACCAAATTTTGTTGATGAATAAGACTGTTATGATTTTGATTGCAATATCTACATCTAGATTTAGACTTACAATCTGATGTTAAATGATTCGACCTTAAACAATTTTTGCACATTTTCATTTTGTCAATGTTTTGAATTTTGTCATTAAAGGAAAGATTTGAAAATTCGGAACATTTGTAAATTGTATGTGAAGGATCTTTACAATAATAACATGCGAGCTGTTTATTGTTTAGTGAAACATGAGTTAGTGTACTATGATCTTTATTATCTCGAGAATTTTTGTTGTCTTTATTGTATTGATGTTTTGATGAAATGGCTGGTTTACTCGTATTATTGTTTTTATTCAAAGATTCTAGAGTAAGACATCTTTGTTCTAAAAATGCAATTAAGCTACCTAATGTTGGAATTTGCGAATTTAATTTAGATTGCCATTCTCGATTAGTATTGTAGTCTAATTTTTCGATTATAATAGGTATTAATAGAGCGTCCCATTTATCTGTAGGTTGTTTGAGTATTTTTAACGCTTCGATATTAGTGTTTATATCTGTAATTAAACGCCGTAATAATGAATTTGACGCTTTTGTAATTTTATTGATATTAAGTATTGAATTGACATGTTCTTGTACAATTAATCGTGTATTATTAAGGGGAATATAAAGTCAAATACTTTTACCGATTCCAGACGGACCTGTGATTTCTGGACATCAAACCATGTTCTCTATCTTTTTCTTCGTATGTTTAAAATGTATCTTTTCTCTCTACCGCACAATGCAAATAGACGCCTAAGTTTTCAATATACGAAAGAACCTAAATTGCAACAAATTATTTGGATAGCTGTAACCACAGCATTGCCCAATTATTACTGCTATCTCTTTTATATTTACTTTATACCTGGGTTGACAAAATACATGTGCAAGGATCAGCATACATAATTGTTATTTGATTTTTGAACATATAATGCGTATTGTTGTAATAATCATTTACTCTAGAATTTAAATTTATTGAACTACCTAATCGAATTCTTTTATTGTGGTTGTAAATCTTTTGAGTTAACCATTAGCACATTATAATACTATTTTAAATAAAAACATTAATTTAGCTGTATATAGTGCACAACTTGGAATACCTAATTTATGTACGAAATTCTTTGATGTGATTCTGCAAAATTTTAGCAATAAAAAACAATAGGTATAAAAAGTAAAGTATATTATTATACAAAACATAGTAGGTAATGAATTAGTAATATAATCCTAAATATAAAAAAATAATCAATTAATGTGTGATTTTCATTGTAACAAAAATTTATTCCCTTGATGGATTTCGTATGGGCATTTTTCTTTTATACCCAGAGTCGATTATTTCCGGTAACAAACAGCGCATGTAAAATATTTCTAGATAATTCACGAAAACGGCTGTAATTTTTATGTGATTATTTTACACACGTCATTTCTGGCCAATAAGAATGCATAACTTTTTCGAAGAGGCCAGTTTTTCAGCGATAAAATTTGATGAAACCACAGTAGGGTAACCATGGTTACATTTTGTTTATTAAATGTTTTTAATGTTGCAAACGTCAAAAATAAAATAATATACAGAGAAGATATTCGTTCCTGAAATAATCAAGCAAATATAATTCGAGTCATAAATTTAATTGGTAAAATTTACTCATAATTTCTGCGTAGAAACGACAACTCGGGTCAAAATTGACTCTTAAATCACTCCAGCTTCGCTGTCGTGATTTAAATATGTCAATTTTGACACTCGTTTGTCCGTTTCTACGCAACAACTATTCGTAAATTTTACCGATAAATTTATGGCTCTTATTATATGGATTTCCGGTTTGCAGAATACAATTTCCTGAATACTCTTGTAAAATTATTTTCAAATTCTATGACGCACGGGTTTAGTCACAATTTAAGGATATTCTTACAAAAGTTTCAATTTTTGCTTAGAAAAAATCTTAAAATTTCGACCTAACCTAACCTAACCTACAAACGTTTCAAACTCATATCATTTCTTGACAAATTTTATAGAGAATTGTAAGCAGAAATGCCGATGTCAATAACTTTATCCAATTAGAAGTCATTGTAAATTAAACACCAAAAAGTAAAATAAAAAACAATTTTTTTGTTAAACTTTTGTAAGAATATTCTTAAATTGTGTTTAAACCTGTGCGTCAAAAATTTGAAAATAATTTTACTAATAGAAGAGTATTCAGAAAATTGGATTCTGAAAACCGGAAATCCATATTATTATTCATAAAAAATTATAGCCGTTTTCGTATTATGAGACATAAACTACTACTTGATCAAAATTTATCGTTTTTTTTTTCAAAATACATTTTCACGATTTTCTCGAAAACTGTACCACTTTAATAAAAAAAAACATATATACCATTTTATAGCAAATTTTGAGCTCTACAATTTGTTATTAACTTTTTTTCGTAATATTAATAATTTATGAGATAAAAATTAAAAACAATAGACGAGACGGTGACCATTTTTTTTAATGGCGGACGAAGCTTCAGTCCAATCGATTGAGACTTTAGTATGTTGTTGATAAAGGTACTGGGAAGGTGTATAGCAAAATCCAGCTGTCTACTAATTTTTTACACTAAAAAATCTAATTTGATTGAACTAATATTAATGTCCACGTTTTTTTTCATACCTCGACACTTACATCGTTTTCCAGTATCCTTCTTTTTACCCATCGTGAAACATAAATGTAAGTAAATTAAAATTATATTTACAATAGCACAAATATATTAACAAACCACAAGAACCAATACAGTTTTGGATTTGAAGATTTATTGAATAAACTTTCCTTTATCCTACTACTTCTAAGAATTAGGGTGTCGATCATATATTTGGGGTGAAGAGTAGATACTAGGAATTACAGACAGACCTGTGTTCGAATCACACCCCAAAGTCAGTATATTTTAAAAGAAAATGTTATGTTTTGGTGTTTTCTAATGTCGCGTTTTCTCAAAAACTACTTGAAATATTTATTTGCTGTTTTCAAATATTGATTAGTAAAGGTTTGAACTTTGGAATGATGTCAAAATATTTTAGAAAAATCAGATTTTAAGTAAAGAAAAATGTGTTCAAAAATTGCAATTATTTGTTGTTAAAAATTAGTAATATATTATTAATTTATCAACAAAATAATAACATCAGACCAAATTACAAACTTTCCTCTTTACAATATTTCAAGAATTACTTAAATATCTTATGTAGTTTTTGAGATATTGCGACAGCAAGAATGGGCTTTTTGTATCAAATAATATGTGACTTTATATCCCCCTTAAACCTTTTTGTAAGAATGTCCAAAGCTGCTTGATAATTTGCTGACGAAATTGTTAACGCCTCAACAGCACGAAAGGCTTCTCCTTCCAAGCATGATTTTAGGTAATGAAATTTTTGACAATTGTTTAAATCAGTTCTGAGATGTATTAAAGTTTGAAAGGTGTCGTGGAAACTTGTCCAGCTAGAATAGTTACCGGAAAAGCTTGGTAAATTTAAATCTGGGAGCTTTACTGTTATTTCTGCTGTTTGTTGATTTTGCGAGGCGATTATTGGAGCCACTGCAGGTTTATCTACGAATTTTGCTATTTTTGCTAATAAATTGTAATACAAGGACTCAAAACTGTTCCATTCTTTTTTAACTTCTTGTTTTTGTGCTTTCGTTGTACTAAGAGGTTCAATTTCCGATTGAATTTTATCAAATTCCTTGTACGCTTGTATCAAATCTGTTCTACGTAGCCTTAATTGATCTACATCGTCATTTTCTTTAAAATTTTCGATAACATCTTTCATTCGATCGACTTTTGCTTTTATTCGATCACGTTCGAGTGTTAACTCAGTTAAATCTGCCATTATCGCGCTTTATTAAGACAAAATATTAATTAATTGAAAGAAATGACACTGCACTAGTAAGAATCTAGGAGGTTAAATATTTAGGAGGGTAAAGGGGATAAAGAACCACTGACCTTAACCTTATCTCGTTCTGTTGGCGGATTGAAGACGCTGAAGATGAACTAATCCGTTTTCCAGATGAGCTTGATGTTGTTTTGTTTTTGTTTTAATTGTTTTATTGTTAGCGCTGAGTTCATCCGGCTCGAAGGACCATGGTGAGGATGTGCCGAGGAATGCTTAATTGATTCGATTCGAAGGACCATATATTATGAGTTTTATTTGCTTGAATCACATATACTAAACACATACACAGTTATACAGACAATCAGCATTTTATTTCTCTTAATAACAATCGTTTTATTTACTTATTTTAAAAGCAACATGTCTACTTGACCGCGTGGTCGAGAGATCTTCTTCAGTCTCTGCCGTCGACAGTATAGCCAACCTATCTTTCTAACTACACGCAGGTAGTAATTCTTATTTTGTCCCTAGAGGGCTCCACCAAATAGCATCAGGAACAAATTATAGAATTGTAGCCCGGTTTACATCCATTTCAGAACACCCTGTATTTTAGTCTGGGCGAGGAATCATCGTTTTAAAGACTGTTGTTGAGTGCTTATTTCTCGCAAAATCCACAAATTGGTAAGCAGATTTTTTAAAATTTAACAATAAAAAAATAAAAAATTATCATGTCAATTCGAAAGCATTGGTTTTATAGACCTGTTTTCTGATTCTTGTATTTTTCAATAACAAAAAACTACTCTAATATGCTAATTGCGATAAAAATGGATCTTTAAATTTTACAATATCAATTTCAATGTGATTTTCACATTTGAGTTCAATTTTTGATTACGGCACTATAATATTAATCAGTTATATTTATGTAATATTGTTTCATGAACTGTTCAATTAAGTTTTATTATTATTGTAAGATAATGAGGTCAGTTTAGTTAAATTTAAATTTATTGTATGAATTTAAATGAACTAATGGGTATATTATGTATTAATAATTTCTTCAAATATATAAATTAAATGTCGCGGCCACGGTTGTTAATAATTACACATACTTTACATAACAATCACGATATTATTTTAAAACATAAAAGAATCCTCAAAGAATCTATATGTGATCAGGGCTTTATTAATATTAAAATAATGAGCAAGTAAGTTTGACAATAATAAATACTCTGGTCCGAAAAATCTTGGGGAAACTAAAGCTTAAAAAGAAAAAAAGAATACAATACAATACAATAGTTGTAACTGTGCAGCGTTATAAATTAAATATGAATTCTGAAATTTAAAAAAGTTTTACTTTGTCAATTAAATGTTAAAAAAGCATTCTTGATGTTTTTTATTTTGACTTTTTCTTGAGATATTTTGAATAAAATCTAGATTTTTGTGATACATCATTGAATGCAGAACCGTACGTAGAGTTCAAAAAATATGTAAAAATATATAGTGTGTTCTATTTGAAATAAGAAAGTTGATGTCATTTCCGGTTTATCCGAAAGTTATATTTTTGTAAATAATATTTATTTTGATGCCTCCTTATACCTTATTTACTCATATAAAATTTCACTACGATTGGGACACCTAGTGTTCGAAAAGGTTCATAAATTATTTGCGTAAAGTAAACGTTTACGTTAAATATTATTATAAAAGATTAATCGTTGTTTCTTCTTATATGAGGAAAATGGAACAATGTAAAGTGATTTACTACCTTAATAAAAGTGTTTGACGTCTGTTTATTGTTCGATTAATATTAATCAGTTTAAAATTTTCTCATTTCAAGTACAGAAGCTCGTTGCCAACTTTTCTTTTAGATGTTCAAATAATTTTAAATATTCAGTAATCAATTCCTGTAATTGGAAAAGCTCAATATTTATTTAATTTTTAATTTAACTGTCAAACTTAAATTACGTTCCCATTCCCGCCTTATAAAAATGCAAATATTTCAATCCTTTGAAGATGGCCATGACACGCTGAAAGGCCCGTCTAGGAAATTCATTTCGTCAACAATCGACAGTCGCAGTGGTGGAGCAAGGGGGTAGATTTTCGATTGTCATCGCGTGTAAATACTAATTAATTACACTCAATTACTGGGCCCAATTAGAAAGAAATTAATTACTAGCTTGACAGATTTCAGTCGCGATGTTGAAGAGCAAGAATTTAATTACAGAAACTAAATACCGCATTGCTCGCGACCTTCCAACAAGGCTGAATGCGACAGGGCCGGATTAGGAGGAAACCGCCCGTCAAGTTACACATGAAAAATAATACAATGAAGAGCCCCGTCTACCTCCTAAAATCCACCATAAAATGTACCTACTAACGTAGCGAGTATTTTGTGCCCAGTACAAAAATCGTCAAATTTTATTTCAACAAGGACTTAATAGAGAATGAATGGATCTACAGATGTGCTTTTTGAAAATTTAAATTAAAAAATTGTACATGATTATAAAAATTCAAAAAAATACAATTTATGTAAACTACACACGGTTATATCTCATGATAGAAATTAATTTTTAAAATTTTAAAAAGGTACATCTGTAGATCCGTTCTTTCTCTATTAAATGTTTATAAAAACATTATCCTGAAGTCAATAATAATCTGACAGTTTACTCGCAACGAAAACTCTTTAGAGTATTTTACAATTTCAAAATGACATTGCATAGCTAAGATACGGCAAAGTACGTGTTTCGGGCTGATTTCGGGCAGCCGTAGTAGTGGGGAAAAGAGTGGAATTGAAAAAGTAAAATCGAGAGTATTCTAGGAATTCGCAAAGGTGTTACAGTGGAGGTTGGAGGAATGTTGGAGCTGGAGTGAATTGACGGAATAAATTTACAAAATGATTATTTATTCACAATTTGAAAAGAAAATGGTAAAGAAAGTATAATTTGTTAATAGGTATTTGTATTTTATTTTTATATGAAATATGAACTGTGAATGTGACATACACAAAATTGACATTAAGCGGCCCCGTCCACGTTTTTTCGAATTTCTAGAATACTCTCGATTTTACTTTTTTTCTATTCCACTATTTTCCCACTACTACGGCTGCTTGAAACCAGTCCGAAACTCGTACTTTATCGCATCCTAGCTATGAAATTGTTATTGTAAAGTTGAAAAATACTGTAAATGTGTTTTCGTTTCGTAAACTGACAGATTATTATTGATTCAGGATAATGTTTTTAGTAACATTTAATAGAGGAAGAGTGAATCTACTCGTACTATGAGCCTTTTTAAATTTAAAAAAATTAATTTCTATCATGAGATATAACGGTATAAAGTTTGCATAAATTGGATTTTTTTTTGAATTTTTCGGAATTTTTATAATCATCTACATTTTTTAAATCAAAATTTTAAAAAGGCACGTCTGTATATTCATTCTTTCTGTATATTTCTGTATGTTTCTTGTTGAAACAAAATTTGACCATTCTTGTACTTGTCACAAAACACTCGCTACGTTAGTACATTTTTATTCTGGATTTTAGGAGGTAGACGGGCCTCTTTTTAAAAACCTTGTCACTCCATCTGTGTTAACTCTATTTGCCGAACGCAAACTTTGTAACGTATTATTATCGAATAATATAAGAGTGTACAGAGAGTGTAAAAAGAGTGAATATAATTCTTTTGTAATTAGAAATGGAAAAACTTAAATTTATAATTAGAAAGCTTTATTTCAAATGGTACCATTTATTTCTATTTTACAACTAGTTCTATATTACTTTAGTAATTCTCCGCATGTTCCATACAATTAGATACCAATCTGATGATCTCTGTAATTTTAAAGCAATGTACGTGTAATGCAACTAATTAACCCCTATCTCAATAAACTCGTGCGCAGTGCGCCGTTTTGTGGCTTGTGGCATCTAATCACAAATCTATAGGTCATTTATTGACATCAAAGTAATTAATGTAATCTAGTTCTAAAATTCATCGATTACGGGATTAATTATACATCAACATTTTCCTAATTGCCCTTGATGTCCGCAGGTATGCTCAGCCTATTATTATTACATTCTATCTGTTGTGGTATCTATAATCTGCTTCAATAGCAACAGCAGTGGCAATAGCCTATCGCGCAAGAACCAATAGCTAATTAGTTCAATTTGATAGCTAGGGTTGCCATATTTGTTAATCTCGAAAAGAGGACGCCGAGCGAAGCGAGTTCTACAGCGCCGCAGGCGTACTTTTTTTAGGAAGGGACGTGGTGAGCAATTTTAATAAAATTTGAACAAAAAAATCTTGAAAATACAATAATACTACTTATAATTCAAAACATATCTTGAAAAAATACAAACGAAGCCAAATAGCTTACTTCAAATTGCTACTATTGCATCTGCTAGCGATCTGCTAGCAGCGCCGTAACTAGGGCGTGGCGAAGGTGGCATTCGCCACGGGCGCAAAATTTATAGGGGCGCAAAAATTTTAAATTCCAAAAAAAGGTACTATATAAGTAAAAATAATAAACTATTTCGCTGACAATGCAAATATAATATAGTATAAAGTGTTACGCATTGCTGTTTCATTTCAAATTATATTTCGAGCCTCGTTCTCGTAATTACAACTATGTAGTAACGCTTTGCCGGTACGATTATGTCACAATGTTTAGTAAAAACAAAAAACGTAATGTGTTACGTCCCCCTGGATTCCTCTGTCTCCGATCTCCGTGATAATATTTAATCATTACGCTTTCTTGTGCGGTTGTGGTCACATCGGCTCCGATTAATTAAATGTTATAAAGTTAGTGTACAGTGTTCTGCAATTATTTAAGAAGATTGGGAAAAGAAGATAGGATAGAGACTCTCGGATGAGGAAAAATGGAAACTCGAAAGGAAAATAGCGCAGTCCTCGGCAAATTCAAATTCTTCTTCCTCAGAGGAAATTTTAAAATATAAACAAGGTAAATTATTACCGGTGGTGGTCATGATTTTCGAATTTTGTTTTCAATAAGTAGATTATTGCATTTATTACAAGTCCGAAAGTTGGTTATACACTTATAACTATAACAATTAAATTGAGGGTGATGCGGTTTTGCATATGTTTTTATTTTTATAATATTGAATCGGTATTTTTCTTAGAGGGGCAAGAACCCTTATACTTCGAAGTCTTAGTTTAGCACTGTTTTATTTGACTTATTAGTTAGCATAAAGGGGCAAGTACCCTTATAGAGGGGCAAGTACCCTTATACTTCGAAGTCTTAGTTTAGCACTGTTTTATTTGACTTCTTAGTTAGCATAAAGGGGCAAGTACCCTTATAGAGGGGCAAGTACCCTTATACTTCGAAGTCTTAGTTTAGCACTGTTTTATTTGACTTCTTAGTTAGCATAAAGGGGCAAGTACCCTTATAAAGGGGCAAGTACCCTTATAAAGGGGCAAGTACCCTTATAAAGAGGCAAGTACTCTTATAAAGGGGCAAGTACCCTTATAGAGGGGCAAGTACCCTTATAGAGGGGCAAGTACCCTTATACAGGGGCAAGTACCCTTATAGAGGGGCAAGTACCCTTATACTTCGAAGTCTTAGTTTAGCACTGTTTTATTTGACTTCTTAGTTAGCAAAAAGGGGCAAGTACCCTTATAGAGAGGCAAGAACTCTTATAGAGGGGCAAGAACCCTTATACTTCGAAGTCTTAGTTTAGCACTGTTTTATTTGACTTCTTAGTTAGCAGTACGAGTTCACACAAGAGGTGAAACATCTGCAATTACATAACTGAGAATCACGCATGTAGTGAAGCAGTTACATAATGAATCTTATCGATTTCGGTTTTATAAGGATTAAAACATTATGCATATTACTCATCCCAAAAGGTATATATTTTCGAACAGTTAGCAGCTAGATTAATTTAACACGAGAGATTAAACAGTCTGTTTTAATTGACCTCTTAATTAGCAGTACGAGTTGTGAACTCGTGGTGAAACATCTGCAATTATATAACTGAAACTCACGCAAGTAGTGAAGCAGTTACAAAATGGATCTTATTGATTTAAATTTTATAAAAATTAAAACATGCATATTACTTATCCTAAAAGTAAATATTTTCAAACTTCTTAAAAGAAGAAAAATATGCAATTAGTCATTCGAGAAGTAAATTACTAGCCTTGTCAGACTAATTAGCATCGGAGATTCTCGTATCTCCGAAATAATTACCAATTAACAAAGTCGAAATCGAACCACTCTTCATGCAACAAAAACGCATCTGCATCCATATGCTGAAAAACAATAGAATAACTGGATCAGGACAGAGGTCGGAAAGGCGACTAAAAAATTATAACTTCACAAAATACGCGTCTAGCGAAGTTCCCTACTTTACCGCACCAAAACTGAAACCCGAAATAAAAGCTCTTTTGCCAGATTAGTCTCAAAAGAGACAATCATTTTCTGGACTCGCAGAACCAGTTAGGGACTGCAATAACTGAAATTGGAAAAACTCGATCCAATATTTTGTCAGAAGAGGAGTGGGTTCAATATTTTATAACTGGAAACGCTCACCACCTCAGGGCTACACAGGCGCAGATGGGCGCTCGAGGTGCGACAGCATAGGCCCAAAAACCGAGTTGTAGTTTCGCAGACTCACAACCGAGCTGCAGCGATACACACAAGGTTCAGGTTTTCAGAGAAAACTTAACGCCGGTCAGCTGTAAACATGCAGTCTCAACGACGACAACACAGCAATATTAATTCCAGAGGTAAGTGCTGGTCGTCTTAAAGTTTCTAACAATATGGAAATTGTTTACAAAGGATACCTTTGTAGTTGAGCTGCATTAAGGGTTACGAGTTGCCCTTCGCTAGTCAGCTAAAGCAAAAATTTGTGCCAAAGGTAACTAAAAATAACTGAAAACAGTTACATATTGCTATACAGAATTCAATAAATTATTTTCACCAACTGTTTGAAAATGGAGAACACCAGAAAAGCGACTAAATTACTTAGTCCCGGTTCATTTAGATGCCTACTAGGATCTAAAGGATGTCTATATTTTTTAAAATTTCCAGTAGCTAAAAGTAGCAGCAAATATTGAGTTTTTCTTACAATAACAAATTGTATCAGTTCACTGGTTTGCCGTTGGACTTTGTACAAGTCCTTTTCATTTTACAAAAATTATGAGGATAATAGTACAGAGCTTAAGATAGCAAGGAGTTCTATAACTTTTATTTAGATGATTTTTTGTATTTCGTCAATTCATTTGAACATTGTTTATCTAATTTGCGAAAGATTATTGATCGTTTACAATACGATGGGTTGTACTAAATATTTGAAAAAAGTAGTTTAACACCTAGTACTAAATATTATATTTAGAGTTATTATAAATTCTAGTAATTACTTGTTGGAATTACCAGAACATAAGAAAATTATGTTAATTAACAAAATAAAATTTTTGTTGGGAAAGAAATTAATTTCAATCAGTTCTTTTGTACAGCTGGCTTTACACAAAAGCAGTTGGAGACAGATAAAAACATAGCTCTGTCTAAAAGTAACGGCGATTTGGATAAAATTATGTTTTTACCCGATAAATTAAACACAAAATTAAATGGTCGATAAATAATTTAAGTTCTAAAAATCCCATAAGACATTTCAAATTCGATTTGAATTTAATAATTTTTCCTGATACTTCGAAGCATGGTTCGGGTATATTTTGTGCAGGTCAAACTGCACAGAGTCTTTGGAATCGTGCTTAAAGAAAAGAACATATTATGAACTATTTGTTTTTACTGGCAATTTTATAGACCTTCACTGATTTGCAAGAGTTAAAGTAAATTGCGAAAGCTGGTTGAGAATAGACAATACAACAGCGATCTCATATGTTAATAAAATGAGTGGAGCGCAACTTAACAAATTACATAATTTAGCAAAATTGTGCGAATAGAAAAATATTTGGCTTTACGCCTAGTATATACCATCCAAAAGAAAATAAATGCTAAATGTGAAAAGTTCTGTTCATGGCATAGTGATCCTTATTGTTTAATTATTGTTGATGCACTCACTATATCATGGAAAAACCTATATAATTATGCGTTTCCACCGTTTGCTATGATTTTAAAGGTCTTACATAAAATTATAGAAGATTAAGCAGAAGGAAATTTTAGTATATTGGTAAGCAACCTGGTTTCCTTTTTTGTTAGTTTAAAAGATAAACCATTAGTTTGTCACTCTGCTAATACATTATTGTTATCCTCTTGCAGAACATAAGTTCACCCATTTGCAACCAATCTATCCTTAATAGCAGGAAGATTGTGTGACAAGCGTTCGAAACCGAAACTCTAAATTATTCGCCAGCCACTGTTGATATTTTAATATCTTTTTTATCGGGCGCAACGCTAAAACAATATCAGGGGGTTTTTATAAACTAAAAATTTTGTTCTGTGATAGTCACGGATATGAGTTGTTTATGACGACAGAATATAACTTATAGTCCAGTAAATGAAGGGTCCAACCTTGACAAAATCGCTCACCAATGTAATTTTATATTAATTTGTCGGGATTGACAGGTAATTTAAAATAAGAAAAAGTTCTGTAAAAAATTTTCTTGTACGGGGGAGAAAAAGTCCCAAAGGTTCCAAACATCGTTTTTCCGCCAATATCTGCTAAAATATAGCATTTAGAGAATTTTTTCTTTAGAGAAAAATCAAGATCAAAAAATGGTCCTTATAATTTTTCTCTAAAATTTGACAGTTTTCCGAGATAAACGGGCCCAAGCGCACCCTGGATTTTGAGCTTCTGCGTTGCATGCCGGAGAGCATGCTCCATGCATTTACACAGGAGCGGGCGGACAAAAGTCCAATAACTTGGGTAAAAATGTATATTTTTTATTATTCAAAGTTTCGGTGAAAGGGGAAATCTACAGCTATCATACCCGGTGACTCGAATCACGTTTTGATTTTTTGAAATTTTAGATATTTTAGTATTTCAATTTATACAAGGTGCGGTTTACGGCAACCCCAATTCAGCACGGTTAGCAATTTCCTATATTCTGGGGGCCTATTAACAAATAGCACTTTTATAAAGAGATTTTTAAAGGGAATATTCAGATTGAAACCATTATATATTTCCTAAGATTCAGTAAAATATGGGATACTAATATCGTAGGTATTAGACAAATTAGCAACTGAAAGTCATTTAGATAAATTATCATTTAAAAAAAAAAAAATCTAACAAAAAGATTAAGTACCTTATTTGCACTAGTTTCAGTGCATAGAGTCCAAATTTTAGCAGAAATTGAGATAAATAATATTCATCAAACACAGACCGGCATTGAAATTGAGATAAATTCTTTCATTGAAACCTCAGGACCAAGCCGAAATCAATTTTTTCTAGATTTTCTTAGAAAAACCTAATTTACGTATGGCTAGTACTAAACCTTTATTTAGAGAAAACCAAATTAGTGCGGCATACCAATAAATGGTTTTATTTCCTGGAATAAACCACATACAGCTGTAGGTGCACAAACTTTTTCTAGATAAATTAAAACAGTTTCAGATGAATGTGGAATTAATATAAAGCCGGTTTCAGCGCATAGTACAAGACATGCGTCAACATTAGCAGGGTGTAAGAGGAATTAGTTTGGATTTGGATGTAAGTAATAAGAAACACAGCTGGCTGGTCGCGAAATTGTCAGATATTGCAAAGTGTTATAATAGACATGTGTCTAATTATAATAAGGAAAATTTTGGGGTTACAATCCTAAATGGATAACTATAACAATGCTGGTTTGTTATTAAGTATGTGGTTGGTCTTAGGGCAAAATATAGCAATAAAATTTCAGCTTTTTCATAAATCTAAACATCTACATAGTTGTAATTACGAGAACGAGGCTCGAAATATAATTGAAGATTAAACGAACTTACCTGTAAGTGAAGTTCAATCGAAATTATATGAGAGCCTCGTTCGAAGTAATTACAACCTCCCACCCATTTCCCAACCCCATAGGAAAATAGCAGAAATTTTCTTTCAGCTCTAAACGAAATGATTAAATATTATCACGGAGATCGGAGACAGAGGAATCCAGGGGGACGTAACACATTACGTTTTTTGTTTTTACTAAACATTGTGACATAATCGTACCGGCAAAGCGTTACTACATAGTTGTAATTACTTCGAACGAGGCTCTCATATAATTTCGATTGAACTTCACTTACAGGTAAGTTCGTTTAATCTTCAATAATATTTCAAAAATATTTGTTTAAATTTCTAATTAAACTCAGTTCTTTTGCGCCCTTCAATCACTTTGCGCAATAAATTTTGACACTTATAAATCAAAATTGGCATAATTTTCAGTTTCAGTATTCAAAAGCGCTGCGAGCGCAAGCCATAGCGTTATGAACAAAAAAGGTAACTATCCTTTCTGTGCTTCTATGTGATCTGAAATTTGGTTTTGAACACATGAAATGGGTGAAAAACATGCAGCTTCGCATTCCTTGAAGAAATGTAACTTTTATTATCAGGCATTTGACCTTGACTTTTAAAAAATTTCGCCTGCGGCGCATTTTCTTTTCTTTTTGAGTCTCTCTTTTTTTTCATACCAAATATTACTACAATTAAAATCAAAGCCCCGCTAACTCCAAGCTCTATATGTACAGGGTGTCTCTGTACTTCGGGAAAAAATTAAAGGGTATATACTATAATACGTACTGATCATGGAACAATAAGAATTTTTTTAAAATTCGCAAAATAATTTGCATGGTATTTAAAGGAAACATTTTGTTAGCCACTGGTTGATAGCTATTTTTAATGATTTTATTTAAATCTACTAATAATACAAGTAGTAATTGTTTACACAACGCCAAATAAATATCTCATGTTGTGTAATTAAAAATTATGTTTCTTTTAATAAAGTACGCTGTTTCAGTGGTTCTAAAAATGTTCATTTCAAGTAAAACACCCTTAATTTTGCGAATTTAAAAAAATTCTTTTTGTTCCATGATCAGTACGTCTTACAGTATATACCTTTTAATTTTTTTCCCGAAGTACAGAGACATTCTGTATATGTGCCAAATGAGGGGCGCAAATAAAATTTTGCCACCGGCGCTGAATACTCTAGTTACGGCTCTGTCTGCTAGCGAGGTCGTGGGCATGAATGTTGTGAGTGTCTAAAAAATTGCACTGGTTAAAAGCAGAATCAAAGGCGAATTTTTCAAGTGATGCAAACGACAATAAATGTGAAATAGTTCAATATTTTAATGTACTTTTCATCCGCGAAATATCCTTAATTTTAACAATTTAAAATAATTTTTTTTTCGTATTATAGCAAATACCGAAAAAGTATAAATTTAAGTATCAAAATTTCTAAATAGGGAACAATTGTATTAACAATAAAAAAAATCTGACGTGGCCATCACACAACCTTCCGCCATATCTAGACTTTAAACTTTAAACAGAAATGTATACGTACAATCTGGTGCCCATTTAAAATATACAAAAAAAATCTAAAATATTCAAACACAGAAATTAGTATCACCTGAATCAAAAGATTCATTCACACGAAAACTCTTCTGTGTTAAAGCAATCCTCCGTTCAGTTACATTTAATAGCTTACGTATGACTTATATAACGCTAGTATGCCAACTTGTCACCCGTCTCATCTGTCAATATTTTTTATGCAGAAACAAAAATCAACCGAACATGGATTACAAGATTTCAATGTTTTATTTGATAAATTTATTTTTTAAATTTTACTGCAGTTCTTTAATGCTACCAGATAAAGACAATTATTTTATAACATAGATTGCAAATAACTTTTCCTCTTATTCTTATTACAAATAAATACTATATTTATCCAAATTTATAGAAATTTTTGACAATTAATCTTTTCAATCTTCAAAAAATATCACTTCCGGTGAAGATATTTGTACCAAAATCTAATGAGCTCTTCCTATTCGTATACAATTGTAAAATACCAAATATCAAAATTTTTGGGTAATTCGTATTTGAGTTATCCAACAGACGGCATCGGCCCGGACCACACACATACACACACACACACACACACACACACACACACACACACGCACGCACACACACACATACATACAGACATCATCGGGAAACTATCAAAAATGAGTTGTAAGGACTCTAATTCGTGCTCATCCACTAAAAACTCACTACCCGATTTTTTGCATGATTCCAATACCTTCCTTTACAGGTAAGCGGAAGGTAAAAAGGACCCGGACATCTACTCTAAAAAATCTGACGTG